>JASEVX010000012.1:5719733-6146640 GCA_031761405.1 Serripes groenlandicus | reverse complement strand
TAGAGATCATGTATAATTAAACTGTCACGTGATATAATTTAAGCAAACCATTGTACTTGAATGCTCTACCTTAATTAACCCTTTCCCTCATATAGACACTTTCTGACGCCTCTGCAAGCAGACGGATTTTTGAAAACATAGTGACAAAAGAAGAAATTGCTCAAAACGAGCAATTTCTCATTTTGCCACATTGTTTTCCACTTTTAATCATAGGTTATCCATTCAAATATATAGAGATTTTTTTTTATTTTTTGACAAAATATGTTCAAAGTCGTCTGCTGTAGATTTGTTGTATGTGGGAAAGGGTTAAAAGAATAATGTAATCACTGGCACATTGACATAAAACTATGAATAAGTTTGATGCTTTAATGCCTGTGAGTAAGAAATAATGTGTGATTCGATTTTCGATGGACTTGGTGGTCATCGTAAAACAGAATTAAACAAATTAAAACCCCACACCAAAGTTAGTAACTATTACAGTATATTTAAATTACCCTTTTTGACAAAATATGTTCAAAGTCTTTTGCTGCAGAATTGTCGTATGAGGGTTAAAGGGTTAATTAAGGCGGAAGAATATTTGACTTACATTTATATTAAAACAATGGGGGCAAGTAAATTCTTCCTGACCTTTGTTAAAGAAAAAGTACAAGTAAATATTGACCTTTGTGACTCTCCCGGATTCGAAAGCTTATACTTTCCCACGCCCAGTAGATATGTACCAGACGACATCGAAAACATCTAAGCAAAAAATCAAAAAAGCATGGAAACTCTTTATATTTTAAAGTACAATTATCGAATACAATTGAAAACATTGTAACTCTGGTAAGAGAGTGTGCGTGTATGCACCGGCTAGCATGAGTCGTCAATGTACTTTAAACCTTTCCCATATACAACAAATCTGCAGCAGACGACATCGAAAACATCTAAGCAAAAAACCCGAAAAAGCATGGAAACTCTTTATATTTTAAAGTACAATTATCGAATACAATTGAAAACATTGTAACTCGGGTAAGAGAGTGTGCGTGTATGCACCGGCTAGCATGAGTCGTCAATGTACTTTAAACCTTTCCCATATACAACAAATCTGCAGCAGAAGACTTTGAAAACATCTAGGCAAAAAAAAAACACAAAAAATGGAAACTCTTTATATTTTAAAGTACAATTATCGAATACAATTGAAAACGTTGTAACTCGGGTAAGAGAGTGTGCGTGTATTCACCGGCTAATATGAGTCGTCAATGTACTTTAACCCTTTCCCATATACAACAAATCTGCAGCACTTTGACAACTTTGAAAACATATTAGCCAAAACGTCAAAAAAAACCTCCATTAATGAGAGTTTAATTATTAAATAGAATTCAAAGCATTTTGGCAAAAAGGTAAATGGCTCATTATGAGCAATTTCTCCTTTTGCCAAAATGTTTTTCTACAAGTCGTCTGCTGCAGATGCGTCAAAATGGGTTTATATGTGGGGAAAGGGGTAATTTAGATCACAAATCGCTAGATAAATTACCGTACCCTTGGTGTAATGGTTAGAGCGTTCGCACTGGGAGCGGGAGACCAGGGTAATGGTTAGAGCGTTCGCACTGGGAGCGGGAGACCAGGGTAATGGTTAGAGCGTTCGCACTGGGAGCGGGAGACCAGGGTAATGGTTAGAGCGTTCGCACTGGGAGCGGGAGACCAGGGTAATGGTTAGAGCGTTCGCACTGGGAGCGGGAGACCAGGGTAATGGTTAGAGCGTTCGCACTGGGAGCAGGAGACCAGGGTAATGGTTAGAGCGTTCGCACTGGGAGCGGGAGACCAGGGTAATGGTTAGAGCGTTCGCACTGGGAGCGGGAGACCAGGGTAATGGTTAGAGCGTTCGCACTGGGAGCGGGAGACCAGGGTAATGGTTAGAGCGTTCGCACTGGGAGCGGGAGACCAGGGTTATGGTTAGAGCGTTCGCACTGAGAGCGGGAGACCAGGGTAATGGTTAGAGCGTTCGCACTGGGAGCGGGAGACCAGGGTAATGGTTAGAGCGTTCGCACTGGGAGCGGGAGACCAGGGTAATGGTTAGAGCATTCGCACTGGGAGAGGCAGACCAGGGTAATGGTTAGAGCGTTCGCACTGGGAGCGGGAGACCAGGGTTCGATCCCTGGACGAGTCATTTAAAGAAAATGCTAGTAATGGCTTCCCTCCCTGGCGCTCAGGGTTGCGGGGTGGCACTGGGACTGATGCATCGGTGTCTGGATTTATAATAACGGTAGTCCTGGTGAAATTATCCAGTAAACGCCGTGATATATTTTTGTTTTCTATTATGCAAAATTGATTGATTGATTAATTGGGGTTTAACGCCGTTTTTAACAATTTCTCAGTTATATCACGGCGGCCAGTGGAACCATGGATTGGGGTTGTTTATGATACTATTAGCACAACAAAACATGGATTGGGGTTGTTTATGATACTATTAGTGCAAAAACCATGAATTGGGGTTGTTTATGATACTATTAGTGCAAAAACCATGGATTGGGGTTGTTTATGATACTATCAGCACAAAAAACATGGATTCGGGTTGTTTATGATAATATCAGCGTACAAACCATGGATTGGGGTTGTTTATGATACTATTAGGTCGAAAAGGCTGCATGTTTGGTCGACTTGGCAAGGGTTGAATTATTACGTATTGTTTACTCTTTCACTACCGAATTGCAAACAGTCGGGTACCCTTTCATGTTGAAGATGTGACCACTACATTATTTGACCAATTGGAAATTTAGTAAAATGTTATGTCTAAGTGGCAAACAATGCAGATTTCAGGTGAGACGGCTCGTCACGAGCTGTCTCACCTGAATCTGTTTTGTTTTCAAAAGCCTGTAAGTGACTTTTGGTGGCAGCGAAAGGGTTAAATGACGTTTTCAAAACGAAGTCCAAGTTCGTAATGACCTTTGAAACTGTACATAGTCATACAGTTGCATGGATTACAGAAATGATCGCCATTGTTTAAACCTTGATAAAGACGACCTTTGTATATCTAACCATCGCAAGAAATCCGTCCGGGCCGAGTTTAATTTGATTATTATTAATTATTATGTTAACGTGTGAAACTAAGAAATTTATAATAAGTCAAACATCTTCATTATTGTAATGCTAATGAAATTGATGACGAATTTCACTTTATTTTGGTATGTGATATACATCTTCGTAACAAAAATACATCAATAAGAAATATTGGAAAAACCCAAGTGTATGTGAATTGTTAAGCTTGTTACATTCTGATAAAGAAAAATGAATTATTAAATCTATGTAATTATATTCATAAATGTTATAAAGAACGAAATGAGCATCTTTATAATAATGCTTGACCCAATCAAACATGTCTCTACATAATTTGATTCGATTGAAGATTTTGTGTTGTTTTTTGTTGTTTTTGTTTATTTTTTCTGGTATTTTGATTTGTTAATTTATTGTATTTGGTCCGAAACATTGTATGTATGTTTATAGTCAATAAATATGTTTTGTTAACATTTAGATCAAATCGTTTAATATTCATGATTATCCTATATATGGCCGAGTGGTTAGCGTAGGGGAGTTGGCGTCCCGGGGGTTAAATTCCAATTAGCAGCGGGCATAGTGGAGTGCCCTAGCTGGGGGCAAGACCCATTTCCTAAACAGGTATTAGTTTGCTTACTCGGGGATCATGAATAGATACCTTGGTTACCTTGGTTACTTTGGTTTAGAAACCAATGTAGGCTTCCGCCTCTCGGGTCCATTTTGTCTTATGGATTCTTTTCCCGCTTCCGGTCCTTCGTTATGTAGCACCGCTTCCGGTCCTTCGATATGTAGCACAAATTTAAATGATGAATTGTTCCAGCATTTGTTTAGTAGAGATTTAAAACAATTTACACTTTTTATAAAATATATAAATTACAAAAGAGCGGATATGAATACCAACTCAAATACGCCCCACATAAACAACTGGCCAATGATAGTAAGAGAAAACTTAGCAGAAACATAACGTGGTTCAATCCCCCCTACAGTGACAATGTCTCTTCTAACATAGGAAAACAAATCTTCATTCTTTTGGACAAATGCTTATCACATGGCCACCAACTTCATAAACTACTGAACAGAAACACCTTAAAACTCAGATACGGGTGTATGCCCAACATTAAAAGAATCATAACTACCCACAACAAATCGGCACTATCAAAACTCGAGCGGCTAGCAGATAACTACGACAACTGTAACTGCAGATCTAACCGAAAGTGCCACCTGGAAGGTACATGTCTCACCACTAGTGTGATATACCAGGCCACAGTTACCCGTCACGATGACATGGATCTGGATACGTATATAGGTTTTACATGCAATAGTTTCAAATCACGCTATTCTGGTCATAGCTCCAGCTTCATGAACAAAGAAAAGAGGAATGCCACAACATTGAGTGAGCATATTTGGAGCCTAAAGGAGAACGAAGTGATGTACTCAATAAAGTGAAAAATTCTAAGCAGAGCTAAGCATTATTCACCGTCTAACAAAATATGCAACCTTTGTCTAAAAAAAAATACTTCATCATCCATAGACC
This sequence comes from Serripes groenlandicus, assembly GCA_031761405.1. Lineage (NCBI taxonomy): Eukaryota > Metazoa > Mollusca > Bivalvia > Cardiida > Cardiidae > Serripes > Serripes groenlandicus. Next base: position 6,142,076 of record JASEVX010000012.1, on the reverse strand, counting down.
AGACATGTCTCCTTTGAACAAAAGGAACGAACTCACAAGTGCATGTCGCCATAGGAAAAATACACTTATTGCGCAACTTTAAACTTCATAGATAGAAAGTTATAATCTCTGAATTACTTTTTGTTACCAATTATCATGATATAAACTCACAGATAATCCTTAATGAATAATAACAAACAAATCATGCGTAAAAAATGATCACATTGGTATAGTATTTGAAATATCACTATATACTTAGTTTCTGATGTGTGAAGACATACATTGTCCGTACGAAACAAATTTGTAAAACTATGTAAAATAATCAATTCCAAATTCATATTGTATATATATATATATAGTTTCAGAAGCCGGTGTCGAAAGTCGTTGAACGGAAAGTTTCAAAACATCGTTATATGATAGAGGACAAGAGAAAGTTGATGCAAGGCATCAATGTCGCCGGAAAAGACTGCATTGATTTATTTATGTATTCTTGACTTTCCTTAGTCTATTCAAACATTAGGAACGTTGAAATGAAAACATTTGTTTATAAAGTTTATATTCATATCTATACATTAGGGTATCTATAACAAATTAACGAAATGTGTACACATTTATTTGGCTTTAATTTAATTTTGCTGTTGTTACTTATTTAAATAATAGTATTCATTCATATAATTTCAATGTTTGTCAATCTTATTCGAATCAGAAGGTAAATATCCTGGTATTGCTTTAAAGGGAGGTAATTTGAAGAAAACAAAAGTCTTCAAAAGGAGAAATATATCAGCATTACCGTCTACAGTTTAAATTGTTTTATTGTTTGTGGATTTAAAAATGTTCTTTTTTTCTTATTTCTACATGTACAACGAAATATTGCGGCTTCTCTTTGACGCTTTGCGTCAAACATTCGTCTTGTACTTGTCTAAAATAAAATAATATCACTCGCTTTTTCATATCGAAATGCGCATGCGCGAAAATCGATGTTAAAGGTCACGAAACTACACAACAGAATAGGGTCTATATTTAGCTTAGAAACAGTTCCTACTTTAGATATTCATGGATTAACATTATTAAATGAATTCTACACAAATCAAGACATCTCTTTGAACATGAAAACAACATTTAGTAAGTTAAAATTGCTATTAAAAGGAGAATCCGAAATTGACCTCAATGATGACACATAAGAGTCTGCATTAGGGGGTGTTGGTTCACGTCTTGAAGGGACCACTTTTGTCTTCGTAAATAAGACAAAATACTTAAATGCGAGTGAAATAAAAAAAACTGCAAACATTAAAAAATCGGAATATTTATTTCATTTTAGATGTGTCATTTATTAGTGTTCGTAAACAACCACAATTGTAATATGTTCAAATCATCTAGATTTGTTTCTTTCTAATAATAAGCCGCCCTCCCATGTGATTTCCGAAAAGCTATTAAAAATAGAAGTCGCGGGCTTCTGCCCGGCGACTAATAATTGTTTGTCTCAATGTCTCAATGTATTATTGAAATTTCATTCATCAGTTGAAATGCAAAGGGTTATATTTTGAAGGTTGAATAGGTCCTCCTTCATAGTTATAGCAAAACACGAGATTAAAATTAGGTATGTCTTTGGTTACTCTCGTTGCGCACCGTCTGTCAACAATTTCTTTGAATAAAATCTCCTTCTTAACCAGTGGGCCAATTTTAACCAAACTTCACATAACAGTTCCTTATGAGCTGCACTTTCAGAATTGCTAAAATAACAGAATTCCATGAAAAACTCTGGTTACCATGGCAACGGAAATGATTATCATTTTACTTTAAAATGACACCCATCCTACTCCACTGGGTCTTTCTTGACTGAACGTCCCTATTTGTTATAGTTTTTTTAGAATAAGTAAATTTATTAAATCACATGCAAAACTCTACTTGTAAAAAGGAAACAGTTATTAAATGACAAAAACGTGACCACAAGGGGCGGGGCTCGTTTTCCTTATATATGTATAGAGTAAGGATATGGAAAACTATCTTAACCCTTTCCGGTGCCACAAAGTGTTCAACTCTATTTAATATTTAAACTGTCATTAATGGAGATTTTTCAGATTTTTTTTTTCTATATATTTTCAAAGAAGTCTGCTGCAGATTTGTTGTATGTGATAAAGATTAAAGTACGCGTTACATGCGTGAAGATAAATATGTTATAATGAGTATGCATTCAATGACATCACTGAACAAGGAAAATATAGCTTGTCCATAGTATATACACTCTTACCTGTGTTGTTTCCCTTGACAGTCTGTTTAAAAGCGTGGTAGTCTTTGAGTTGTGTTGATTGATTGATTGATTGATTGATTGGTTGATTGGGGTTTAACGCCGTTTTCGACAATTTCTCAGTTATATCACGGCGGCCAGTTCACCTACTCATGCATTTCCTAGTTTTCTCACACCAGTACTTCACACAACAATCTTCCCAAGCAACTGGCTGATTTTCCACGCATGTCGAATTGACTTTTGGCAATCGTCGGAAAGAAAGTTGGCCGAGCCGGGATTCGAACTCACAACCCCTGGATTGACAGCCCGCGTCGCTACCGACTGAGCTACCGGGGCTCGGCTTTCAGTTTTGTACTTTCTTTTGAACATAGCCAAGAATTCCGTTCTCGAGTACGATTATATGTGTTTTTATTGTTCGCATCCGAGTATGTAGATCTAGCATGTAATGGCTGTGAGCTCAACTATTGAATTAAATGGACCAATACTTCGCCTGCATTATCACAAAGTGTATTAAAAGCACTAAAAGAAGACAGGAATCTAAATGTCAATGGACATGTAACGGTTGTAAACAAAATTTCCCAAGTATGACAACAAACTTATAACAAGTTACAATCAAAATAAAATGAAAAAAAAAAATCATACTAAAAATGTGTTAGAAAAAATGTTAGAAATTGATAAACAAATTAATTTTAAACTTGACTCTCATTTTCGATGAAACAAAAAATAAACGCTTGTAAATTAAAAGATGTTGTGACTCGTCTACTTACTTTTAAAATCTAATTTGTTATTTGAAATCAGGACCAGAGTTTTCAAAAAGATATATGCTTGTAGTCTATAGGCAAGGAGTTTATGTTTAAAAAACTATCAAGTTCCCTTAAAAACCACAATCTCAATGGAACGAACTGGAGCTGAGAGTGCATATTTCAATGTCCGAATCTTGAGCTGAGAGTGCACATTTCAATGACGGAATCTTGAGCTGAGAGTACACATTTCAATGACCGAATCTTGAACTGAGAGTGCACATTTCAATGACCCAATCTTGAGCTGAGAGTGCACATTTCAATGTCCCAATCTTAAGCTGAGAGTGCACATTTCAATGACGGAATCTTGAGCTGAGAGTGCACATTTCAATGACCCAATATTGAGCTGAGAGTGCACATTTCATGACTGAATCTTGAGCTGAGAAAGAACATTTCAATGACCCAATCTTGAGCTGAGAGTGCACATTTCAATGTCCGAATCTTGAGCTGAGAGTGCACATTTCAATGACCCAATCTTGAGCTGAGAGTGCACATTTCAATGACCCAATCTTGAGCTGAGAAAGCACATTTCATGACCGAATCATGAGCTGAGAGTGTACATTTCAATGTCCGAATCTTGAGCTGAGAGTGCACATTTCAATGACCGAATCTTGAGCTGAGAAAGCACATTTCATGACCGAATCTTGAGCTGAGAGTGTACATTTCAATGTCCGAATCTTGAGCTGAGAAAGCACATTTCAATGACCGAATCTTGAGCTTAGAGTGCACATTTCAATGTCCCAATCTTGAGCTGAGAGTGCACATTTCAATGTCCGAATCTTGAGCTGAGAGTGCACATTTCAATGACCGAATCTTGAGCTGAGAAAGCACATTTCATGACCGAATCTTGAACTGAGAGTGTACATTTCAATGTCCGAATCTTGAGCTGAGAAAGCACATTTCAATGACCGAATCTTGAGCTTAGAGTGCACATTTCAATGACCCAATCTTGAGCTTAGAGTGCACATTTTAATGTCCGAATCTTGAGCTGAGAGTGCACATTTCAATGTCCGAATCTTGAGCTGAGAGTGCACATTTCAATGTCCGAATCTTGAGCTGAGAGTGCACATTTCAATGACCGAATCTTGAGCTGAGAGTGCACATTTCAATGACCCAGTCTTGAGCTGAGAGTGCACATTTCAATGTCCCAATCTTGAGCTGAGAGTGCACATTTCAATGAACCAATCTTGAACTGAGGGTGCACATTTTAATGAACCAATCTTGAGCTGAGAGTGCACATTTTAATGAACCAATCTTGAGCTGAGAGTGCACATTTCAATGACCGAATCTTGAGCTGAGAGTACACATTTCAATGAACCAATCTTGAACTGAGAGTGCACATTTTAATGACGGAATCTTGAGCTGAGAGTACACATTTCAAAGACCCAATCTTGAGCTGAGAGTACACATTTCAATGTCCCAATCTTGAGCTGAGAATGCACATTTTAATGACGGAATCTTGAGCTGAGAGTGCACATTTCAATGACCGAATCTTGAGCTGAGAGTACACATTTCAATGAACCAATCTTGAACTGAGAGTGCACATTTTAATGAACCAATCTTGAACTGAGAGTGCATATTTTAATGAACCAATCTTGAACTGAGAGTGCATATTTCAATGACCCAATCTTGATCTGAGAGTGCACATTTTAATGAAACAATCTTGAGCTGAGAGTGCACATTTCAATGACCGAATCTTGAACTGAGAGTGCACATTTCAATGACCGAATCTTAAACTGAGAGTGCACATTTTAATGAACCAATCTTGAACTGAGAGTACACATTTCAATGACCCAATCTGAAGAACACGTTGCCGTGCTGATAAATCAGTAACAACCGAAAATAAAGGTTAAACAACAAAATGCTTGCAAGTGGGCACTTTATTTACATACTAACATCCACAGAATTAGAAAATCCAGCTAAAAGAAATCGTTTAACGCAAAACACTTCGCATTTATTCATTTCAATATTTCAGAGAAATATTTCCCCGTTGGTTTAAATACATCAGCCTTTTTTCCTGATACTTAATGAATGGAACACAGAATGTCGTCCTCTCTGTGCCAGAAAGCCTCGCTGGTGTAGTGGTAGAACGTCCGCCTCGGTTGTGGGAGGTCGCGTGTTCGATGGTAGTAATGTTAAGGAAGTTAAAAGTTAGAAGTGAATGTAGTTAGAAGTAATGAAGTTATAAGTTAGAAGTTAGAAGTGATGAAGTAAGAAGTAATGAAGTTAGAAGTTTGGAAGTTAGAATTTGGAAGTTAGAAGTAATGAAGTAAGAAGTTAGAAGTGAATGTAGTTAGAAGTAATGAAGTTAGAAGTTAGAAGTGATGAAGTAATAAGTAATGAAGTTAAAAGTTTGGAAGTTAGAAGTAATGAAGTAAGAAAGTTAGAAGTGAATGTAGTTAGAAGTAATGAAGTTAGAAGTTATAAGTGATGAAGTTAGAAGGGATGAAGTTAGAAGTATGGAAGTCAGAAGTATTGAAGTAAGAAGTCCCTTTAGGGCTTCCATACCTTATTTGCATACTAACATCCACAGAATTAGGAAATGTAATGGCATCGGCGCTCAGGGTTATGCGGTTAGTATTACAACTGACGTGCTGGTGTCAGAATAACTGGACCAGTAGTACTAGTAACCTGCTCTGCAAACGCCGTTATATAACTGGGGAAAAATGTTGAAAACGGCGTTAAACACCCATAAATAGAAACAAGACAAACTAGAACTATCACTGAAGATGATAAATACCCCCAAAACAGCACCTTGACCTACACCATTACTTAATAAGTAAAAGGGCCATAACTCTGTAAAATAACATGCAATTGTAAGACCTTTAGGATATGCACATTTCCTCTTGGTATAGAAGCTTCATGTAAAATATTATTGAATACCACCCAGTGGTTTGTAAGAAATGGGCCGGACAAAATATGGCTTCCCGACCGACCGACATAGTGACTCCTATATACCCCGGGAGTATAAATAGCTGTGCCATATAGTATCTGCAACCACGGTGCCCTCTCTTGGAAGTGGGTGTTGTAGGGAAGTTGACGTTGTAGTTGGTGATATGGGTTGGTTATACCGAGTTAATTATATTATTCCTCCATATTCTTTTATGACGATGATGGTTTCTTTTTTTTTTACCCTCGCCTTTCGGCATAAATCCATTTGGCGAGCAGATCTTCTTTTATTCTTGCTTTTATGACGCTGTTTACCCTCGCGTTCGGCATTAATGCCATTTGGCGAGCAGACCTCCCTTCCTGTTTTCAAGATTGTCTATTTATACTGCTCAATTCTCATCTAAACTATTTAGACTAAATTCCTTAACCAATGAAATTGAACCATTAATTAATTTATGAACCAATAGAAAAACTTGTAACAAAGTATAAGAGTGTTTAGAAAGTTATGATAACAGAAGCCTAGGGCTTCACACGCAATCAACAAGATATGCTTTGAGTAGGCAGGAACAATGTACCTGCCATAAAGTGCTGAAACCACGTCTGTCGCAAGGCCACAATAGTGTGTTCCCGGAACGCCTACTCGACTTAAAGTGTATTAGGGAATTAGGGGCCCTTGTAAAGGGTAAATTATAGATTTATTTTGTAGATGACTTTGGAACTCTTTATTATAAACTTTTGATATTGATTTAAAAAAATAAAAAAATATCTTTATTAAAATATTAGAAGATAAATTTTGTAAATAAAATTATCATTCAAACACACAAAATATTCTGTTCTAAAGATTTAATAGCTATTGATCAAATTCAAACAGTCAGAATCTTCTGGTTTTAAGGGCAATGATCAAGATGCGGAAATCATTCTCATGTTAAACCATGGCCAGTGCACAGCTTAATGTTAAACTCATCACCAACATAAAGGGAGGCCATAACATGGCACTAGATGGATTCATCTACTGAGTAAATCGTAGAGGAGAAGACAAAGTATTCTGGAGATGTATCAAACCCGGTTACTCTGCTTCTTTGTCAACCTTCAACAACATACTAACAGGCTTTGGAAGACACAACCATGACCACCCAGCAGACCTTGCCAATGTTGTCGCCAGGCAGATAATGAATAAGGTCTCTTAGCGCTGCGTAGACGAAATGCGACCCCTTCCAGCCTTATTATCAGAAGAGCTGAACAAGCTTCGAGTTAATGAGTGGGATGACACCAGTAGAGAGATCATTGAAAAACTGCCCACAGTTAAATCCGCCAAATCTAACCTGTACAAAGCTCGTAGAAAACAGACACCTCCACTTCGAAAGACGAAAACAGCCATTCTACTAGAAAGAAGCTGGACAGAAACAGCTACTGGATATAGGTTTCTATTGTTCGACGACAACCACGAGAACAGCCGTATGATAGCCTTCGGCACTACTGAAAACCTCCTAAACCAATCAAATTCAAATACATTCTTGTGATGGAACATTTTACACATGCCCCAGCCTCTTCCACCAGATATATACGCTACACATTCAGATCAGTGCTCTACGTCTTCTTACCAGGACAGAGACAAGCAGTTTACCAACGGTTCGTCAGTCTTATTCAAGAAAAGATGTCAGACATTGGTTTCAGATTTACCCCTAACCAGTGCCTTACTTGACTTTGAGACAGCCGCCCACAACGTCCAGGAATCATCAACAAAGGATGTTTCTTTCATTATACCCAATGTATTTGGCGGAGAGCACAGGTGACAGGTCTTCAGATTACATATACAGACAATAAATAAAGATGTTAAGTTATTAGTAAGACCAGCGGCAATTCTTTCTTTGGTTCCTCTAGATGATATTAAAGATGTCTGGTTCCAGGCCCTATAAGACAGAGATGATGCCAATATAACTCAACTGACTGAACAATTCACTGATTAAGTTACAGAACAGTGGGTAGATTTTGGAACTGAGGGACCCCGAACAAATAATACCATTTATTTCAACTGTATACATTTGGAAGTGTTTAAATTCAGATTGAAGCGTCATACATACAAATTAATATTTTGTGTTTATAAAAAAATCTGACCATGTTCAATTATCTTGTCAAAATGATAATCAATTAAGTCCACATAGATCTATTACTTATAACTGCTCTTTAAAAGGCCCCTTAATCCCCAATTTTGAGAAGGTAGAGATTAAATCGAGTAGGCGTTCCGGGAACAGAGCAAGTCAATGAGGTTTTCAAGATATTCAATCAATTGATAGGTGTCAACTGATGTTAACAAACAATATGTTGATTTACAAAATAACTTTGACCTTTGCAGAATTTTAAGATTATTATCATTATTATCTATTTTAATGCCAGAATTACCACAGCAGAGATCTAGATAAGGGACGTTTTTCATGCTCTAAAATCCTTATTTGATCCTCTAACCCTATGCTGTAAGTACTCAAAAGAATCGTCTCGATGAGACGATTATTTTGAGTACTTACAACATAGGATTCGCTTTAATAATAAGAGAGAAATTGTGGGGAAAATTAATACCCTCCTTATATGGACCTCTGCACGGTGCATATGTTTCAATTGGTTTAATACAACTTGAGATATCCGACAAAAGCTTACCTGCAGCCAATGAGAATGTTAAGCATTCCCTCCCATATAGACGCTTTCTGACGCCCTTGAAGCAGACGACTTTTGAAAACATTTTGACAAAAGAAGAAATTGCTCAAAATGAGCAATTTCTCCTTTTGCCAAAATGTTTACTACTTTTAGTCATAGGTTATCCATTCAATTTTAGAGATTTTCTAGTCTTTGACAAAATATGTTCAAAGTCGTCTGCTGCAGAATTGTCGTATGAGGGAAAGAGTTACCTAATAAACCCATACCCATATATACAATAAATCTGCAGCAGACAACATGTATCTCCTTTTGCCACAGTGTTTTTAACTCCATTTAATTAATGATTAAAGTGTCATTAATGGAGATTGTTCACATTGTTGATAAGATGTTTTTCAAACTCGTCTACTGTACAGACTTGTATACCAGTTGTATGTGAGAAAGGGTTAAACCGCTTTGGAGTGCACATTTCCTATTTGAAAACACGATAAGGACTTCGTGATGATGTAAACAATTTTGAGAAAAAGTAGTTCCGTCACTTGAAAGTTTTCAATTCACTACAAAAACATAATATAAGCCGTCCCGCGAGAAAACCAATATTATGGCCTCTGCGTAACCGCACAGGCTAATCCGGGCCGACACATTCCGTCTCAGGTTGATAGAGGTATAGAGTAATAATTCCTGTAACAGAAAAATCCACAGGAGGCGAACAATTGTGTGTCCGTGTTAGCCTGCGGTGTATGCTTAGGCTGATCCGGGTTGATGCTTTACGCAGAGTCCACAATGTTGGTTTTCTCGCGGAACGGCTCAAGTATTATAAACTCAATGCAAGAGTACACTTTTAAGTGTGTGAGTTTATAAGATTATGATTCACTGAGAAGTTTCTTGGATTTTAGATAGGCATAACAGTAAATAGGCTAACAGCGAATTGTTCCGGAAGTAAGAAAACATCGTGGGCTCTTGAAAACTTTCCATCCTAATAAGTTTCATCAGTTTTTTCTACAGGAAGTTCGAACGTAGTGGTTTCAGGGAATATTTTATATTCTAGCGTTACTACTGGTTTTACGTGCCCGGTGTTCAGTGAAACAGTGCGGTCGCACACGGCTGCTAATCCACGAATCATATATTTTAGTAACTGCAGTTTGATCTCGGTTCATTTGTAGCCCTAACCTGCCGAACTTTTTCACCTCAAATTGGTGTTTTACGCCGCTTTCAACATTATTTTCAGCTAAATCAAAATCATGGGGTTTCCTGGGTAAATTACCAGTACTACTGGTCCCTTTTTCCTGTCACCAGCCTGTCAGTCGTATGTATGCTAACCCCGCTTCCCTGAGCGTCGAGCCATTACAAAAAAAAATAATGTCTTTGGTATATAACGGCCGGGTATCGAACCCGCGACCTCCCGCACAGAGACGGAGTTCACTCCAATGCATGGCTGTTAGTAAATTTAGGCCACAGATTCACTGTGCGTATGGATCTCTGTATATTCATTACTTCCGGCTTTACTTCCGGTGTCGTGAACTTTATTTTAATCCATTCCCACATTTATAGGCTATAAACAAATCTTCAACCGACGACTTTGAAAACATCTAATTAAAAATATAGAAAATATCTACTAACTAAAGTGTAATTATTAATCAAAACAGTTGAGAACATTTTGGTAAAAGGAGAAAATGTTCGTTTTGGGCAATTTCTCCCATTGCCAATATGTTTACAAACGTCGTCTGCTGCAGATGCGTCATAAAGTGTTTTTCGGGAATATCCCTCTGTAATTAAAGACCTCTTTGTGTTTGGTTCATCCAATGACGTCAAGGTTGGCTAGGTCTACCCCAGCATTTGTGGGTTCCTTGTGTTGTTTACGTGATAAATATACATCTATATGTGTATGATCTAAAATATATAACGTATCTTCATATGCAGCGTTTCGATTATAAAATTCTTTAGGAGCATCTATTATATACATATTTATATACATGTTTATATTTATTTTTGGGATTCACTTCGTTAGATATACCTTATATTGTCAGGCTTTTCCGGCTGTCTGTCTGTCTGTCTGTTTGTTTGTAGCCTAAAGCGACGCTCCACAGCCCAAACCGACGGGCCGATTCCGATGAAACTTTGTGAACAGGTACCATACGGACTCAGGGTGCGCGCGTTTGAGTTTCGTTGCTAAGGACCCACAACCAAGGCGAATCCCACGTCGCCTACCGGCTAAATTGTTTTATCATTAACCTATATATAATATGAGACGTCCCACGAGAAACTCAACATTGTGGACTCTGTGTAAAGTATCGACCCGGATCAGCATAATCATGCCATAACCAACATAATGGACTCTGCGTAATGTATCGCTACAGATCAGCCCGCTCAGGCTAATCCGGACAGACATTTTTCGCGTCCTGCTGATTTTCTGTTTCAGGAATCATTGCTCTATATCTCTATCCCCCTGTGACGGAATGTGTCGGCCCGGATTAGCCTGCGCGGACTGATCTGTGTCGATACATTACGCAGAGTCCATAATGTTGGTTTTGGTGAAACGGCTCATATTATAAAGAAATTCAGTAATCAACTGGTAGAAAGCCTTTATCTAGATATCCTTATACTTTTAAATATTTATATCGAAACATAATTAATGTTATCAATGACCGTCTTATTCAATCTAAGTCTTTTAGTAGACTAGATTCAATATTCAGTGACATCAATTGTGGAATTTTAATTTGAAGGAATAGTAAATGTTAACTGAAAATGGAATGGGTTTAACTTAAATAAACACTCCTAAGTTTCACAGGTGACTAAAAATAACTTGGTGACTCTTCACTGAAAAGTAAAGTTTACATGGGGGGTTTATGAACGGAAATGACGTCAAACTATAGTTCGAAGAAAAACTTACTCAATATATCATATTTACTAAGAAATATTCCGTAATATGGAAACATGGCAAATATTTTACTTTTCCCAATATCATCAGATACAAAGAAATAGTGTATAATAAGATCTAGTCCAGAATATGATCAACACTGCGTATGAATAAAATTTTGTTAATGATACTGTACTTTAAAAAGTAGTGCGGACAATAAGTGGAAAACACAGAGGGGATATAAATAAGTGGACTCGTGTTTTAGTGATTTGTTGGTTTAAACAAGTGTTGTTACGTATATACGGACCTTAGCTGAATAAAAAACATCGTGATGAAACGGACTGAAATCTTGTTAGGGCTCCTTATCGCTCTTTTAGCGGTTTGTGGCGAAGCAAACGAGGTGAGTAGCTGATCACATTTTCATGGAGACTAGACGAGTTTTTGTTGTGTTACAGTCAAATATTTCGTTAAAATACAACAAGTTGAAACCATTTTCTCGTCTGACATCATTGGCCCGATACTATAGTCTATTTTACCATCACTGATGTAGTATTTTGTAAAACCAGCTTTCCCTACGTTGTTATTACCCGTGTAGGTGAACTGTGGTGTCAATCGACAAGGCCTGACCCACACACCTTGTGTTTTGTTTTGTTCGGGGTATCCCTACCTTCAGTTACACAAAGACATAATAACACAAAGATATGCATCGATCCCAAATCTCGCTAAGCAACGTGACAGAAAAACAGGTGCGTGAGATTTGAGCGAGATCTCGCAGAGACGCTTTAAATATTTTAATCTCGCTGTGATGCTTAACAGGCGCTTTATAAAACATCGCTCGTTAAATAAGCGATCAACTCGAGAAGAAAAAATTTATAGAAATGTGGTTGAAAACCAAATACCTAGTTATAATTGTACTATTAAGACTTTGTTGAAAAATATTAATAATTTATATGAACAATAAAAATTATTTAACTTATATATAATAGTTTGTTTTAATTACATTTCGACTTCGAGAAATTCAAAATTACATTGTAACTTGTATCGGCAGAGGACATAGACCTATATCTTTGGCAAAGACTAATGATATCTGACACTATTATTTGATAATTCACGTCATCTAAGTAAAATAAGCTTTGCCCGGACTATTTGCGATCCAAATTTAAATGACTATTTATACTTCGTTCATAGAGTTTCACTCGATATAGTTTCGTTTTCAATTCACTTGATTGGTCATGTATTTTCGTTAATTACATAAATCAGGACTATAAGATGAAACATAATCTAGATTTCTGGCTGTAAATACAAGGGGCTGTCCATCAATTTAAGAATTATTTGTGGAACGCTTTTGTATTTGTTGAATTTAAGAATTTCCCCATAGTGTATATGCATGTTCCTAGGTGAAATCAGTTTGTCTGTCCGTCTTTCATTAAATCTTTTCGAATCAATCCCCTAGATAAAAGAAATAAAAAATATGAGACCATTCATAACTATGTTGTTTGTCTCTGATTCGTTATAACACCTCCATGTGTTATTAGGTCTTTGAGTTACACTACGGTATAAAGATAAGGGGGAGTAAGCTACTTATTCTCCCAAATTTTATCAATCTTTACCAGTGTCTTTTCTCACTATTTTGTGACCAGGCCCATGGCCTTTTCAATTGTGAAAATAGTGACATGTATGTAAAATGTGATGAAAGGCAGATTTTGTGAAATTTAGGTCTCATTTTGTGAAGAAAAAAAAAGGTGTCTTTTGATTGTGAATGGGGCCCAATTTCGATCCCACCTTGAGTTAACACAAAACACTGTCTACCATACTACTAAGTAGTTTCTCTGAGACAAATTCTTGTGAGCACTGCTGAGTTTGAGTGTTAATTGTAAAATCAGGATTTTAGATCAGACCTTATCTAAGAGTTAGAATCTTAGATAATTCATACCCTTTGACATGAGACAGGTTTACTTTCATTGTTGTTTATTTAAAACTCATTTAAAAGCGATTAAATCCTGATGAAAAGCATTTGTGTATTCAATTAGAATTAATGTACTATAAATATGTTTGTATGGAAGATAAGTTTATCAAAGAACTTTTAAATGCTTTTATAAGCATGATGGCAAGTTATGACGCAATAGTTTGTTTATTTAATTTGTTGGGCTACTAAGTACTATATCCTTTGGATTGAGAAGATGTTTAAACGAAGATAAACGCATTTTGATGTATCCCTGATCATATACCTTTTTTAACCCCTCAGACGACTTCGAACATATTTTTTCAAAAAATGGATAACCTATGACTTTAAATGGAAAACGTTGTGACAAAAGGAGAAATTGCTTGTTTTGAGCAATTTCTTCTCTTGTCACTATGTTTTCAAAAAGCTGTCTGCTGCAGAGGCGTCAGAAGGCATCTATATGAGGGGAAGGGTTAAACATTGTACATTGATTGGGGTTTACGCCATTTTCAACAATGTTTAGTGATATCATGGCAGCCGGTTTAGCTACTTATGTGTAACCTGGCTTTCTCAAACCAGTACTCCACACAAGCCTCTCCACGCAACTGGCTGCTTTTCCACAAAGACTGTCAGCCCATTGCTGGAAGACAATTGATGGTTGTCACAATGACTATTGGCAAATGTCGGAAAGAATGTTGGCAGAGGTAGGGCTCGAACTCACGACCACTGGATTAACATTTCTACAAACCGAGCCACTACGACTCGAGCAATGAATAATTACATGTAGGGTTACCCTGGTAGGTAAGATACATGACATTGTATGAAAGTAACATTTTCATGTCTAAACCTTGCCTGATTTCAGGAAGTTTATTGTTTAAGATTAATCCATAACGAAAATATACAGCATGTTGCCTATATATCAAGTCTGATTTAAGCTTTATACGATATAGCAAGATTTTTCACAAGGATTATGTAAGTAGAAGAAAATCATTCGGGGGAATCTCCTGTCCATGAAAATGTTTTGAAAATGACTCGGGGGGGGGGGGCTGGAGTTCAAGCAGCAGCTTCAAGATATCAGAGCAAACTACAAAATGAAAAGGGAACTTCTTTTCTATGATTACTAAACCTATTTGAATAATCATTTAGCCTATTTCTTTTTATCTGAGAAATGTTGGGTTTCTTCCAGTTTTTCAAACTTGTGGAAAAATTTGAGTTTGAATAGATAAGTGTAGCTAGATTTGTAAAATTACCATATTGTAGCTAACCATTATACTCTAGTAATTAGTGGTTTTGGAGCAGATCTAGAATATAAATGTGGCACTTACTGGCATTAAAGGATATTTGAAGTTCTTCTGCCAATATCCTGAGATGAATTACCAAATGGTTCTTCGTGTTGGGGAATCTCTTTGTCTGGAGCAGTTGTATGGTTTTTTTGGTTTTATAGTTTTACTCGGGATTTCGATAAAATATAAAAATTAACCCTTCCCCTAAAGTTTACAGACATGATTCTGACGCCTCTGCAGCAGCTGACTTTTGATAACATTGTAATGTTCAGTAAAAGTAGAAATTGTTCATACTGAGGTATTTGTCCTTTTGTCTCAAAATCTTCTTCGGCAGATTTGTTGTATACATGTGGGAAAGGGTTAATAGTGACTTAACCTTTTCCCTAATATGCCAATTATGCAGCCGATGACTTTGAACATATTTTGTCAAAAACTAGAATATCTCTACAATTGAATGAATAACCTGATTGACTGAAAGTGGAAAACATTTTGTTAAAAGGAGGTTTGCTCAATTTGAGCAAATTCTTCTTTTGTCACTGTGTTTTCAGAAAGCCGTCAGCTGCAGAGGCGTCAGAAAGTTTCTATATGAGGGAAAGGGTTAATACTGTATCGACATACATTAGAAGTGAGCGGACCTCTATGCACTCTTGAAAAGGAGTGTATTATTTTATATTCTCGTATTCTGGTCTGACCTTGGCTTCAAGCCCTGTATTGTTGGCACTCAACACATCAGCAGCAGCAGATGAATTTTGTCTGTGTCACAATGTTTTCAACTCAAATTCAATAATTATTCCTTTACTAATTTTTATAGAGTTGTTCTATATTTATGCCTCTAGATCATTAGATGTATATAGTGTCCCTGCACTAACAGATCAAATGAGAAAGGTAACTAATCAGACTGGGTCTGCCCCTTGTGGGTCAAGAGCAAAGCCCTGGTAGGGGCCCCAGGGGAGCATAAAACTAACAGATCAAGGAGCGATTTTAACTGATAACTTTGATCAGCAATATTGGTTAATTTTGACAACCCTGACTACATTATGGCTCAATTATTGAATGGAGTTGAAATAACAAATTAATAGAAATCAACAATGTGAATCATTTTCTATATTTAACCCTTTCCCTCATATAGACGCTTTCTGACGCCTCTTCAGCAGACGGCGTTTTGAAAACATAGTGACAAGAGAAGAAATTGCACAAAATGTGCAATTTCTCCTTTTGCCACAATGTTTTCCACTTTTAGTCATAGGTTATCCATTCAATTATAGAGATTTTCTACTTTTTGACAAAATAAGTTAAACGTCGTCTGCTGCAGAATTGTCGTATGAGGGAAAGGGTTAAGAAAGTCATCTACCAGCGCTCACGTTAATGGACGTATTGGGCGTTTTTACGCCCGAAAATCGATCCCGTACGCCCAAAATTGACAAGGGAGACGTCCAAGTACGTCCAGGAATTAAGGGTATACGCCGACAATCAAAACACAGGACGTATATATGTCCACTAAAAATTGTGTGTAATTATCTAAAGACACTGTGTATTGTGTTTTATGAAGTGTCAATTATGGACAGTGGGAGTTATCAATTGGTAGATTTAAGCCAATCACGATCGAGAATGCGTACCCCTCCCACCCCCAGATTTGACACTTGATAACGACTTCACACCAATCAATTCTATTTTTGTGGCGATTGGTTTGACAATCGCCACAATGCTAAAAAAACAACAACAACGAAAAATATTTATATAGTCGGTTTTGAACAATCGGTTGATATTTTATTTCCTTACTGCAAACTAATTTACTCACATCCGTTATAGTTCTATCATTGATGCAGAGACGTGATTAATAATAATTATGTCAGTGCTACTTTGGTACCGGATTGTTACTAATATTTGAGTTTTATCGAGACATTATCTACATAGAGTTGAAATATGTAAATATTATCTTCGTCATGATTTGGCAGATAATAAATATCATTGCGCGTTCTGCCTTGCAAATAACGGCAACTCTGATGATACTCAAATCTGGAAATTCCAAAAGGTTCTATAAATAGCTCGCGAGACCAAAAACCAGAAGAGCTTGTAAATCTCAATAGTATAAACGCTTTATTTTGTAGTTGTTTAAATATATGAAAGCGTCTAGATGATAAGACTGGTTTACAAAGGTTTAAAGGACACACATGTCAGTGTGTACACACGTTATGTATACACGTCTGCACGTTCTAGAGTCAATTAGCAATCAATGCTGACAGTGTAGCCTAATTTAGTTTGGAGATCGAGCATTATAATATATGCCTATATTTTTATAAATTGAACAGCTTGGCAAATAGTGAAATTGTGCTTTTGGAGCATGTTTTGTGTTTGTTTTTGCACTCGCATTATTCGAAGCAGTTTAACAACCTCAGAGACATATACATACATTGTGTTTATATGTCTCTGACAACCCTCTATCATGCCATGTGAAGGGACTAAATTGAACAGACCTGTTTAATATCGGACATCATTGAAACAAACACCAAACTAATGGATACTGTTTTCTCTCCTTTCTTGATAATTTAGTCATTTTAGTCAAGTGTAAAATATATTTTATCTTAATATGGCCTAACGACCTGGTGATATAAACATGTGATTACCCGAACAATTTAGATTACAAATATCCATTCTAATGAGCTAAAACGGTAGTCTATCGAATACCAACTAGATTTTTCATAACTTTGGAATGGCCTAATTTTGAACACATCATGACCAATTTCAGAACGTAACTAAATAATCACCAAGACAACATTCTGGCAAACTAACATTATTCTACTGTCAAAAGATGCAGGGTTGATACATTCTCAAATATACCCGCGCAAGAGGGGGAACATTCAAAACCCATATGGTCAAAACCCATATGGTCACTTTTTGTCATAGTAGTCAAAACCCATATGGTAAAAAAAACAGGGTAGTCAAAACCCATACGATAGAAAATGCAGGTTAGTCAAAACCCATACGATAGAAAAAACAGGGTAGTCAAAACCCATATGGTTGAAAATGCAGAGTAGTAATAATTCAGTCACAGATGATAATTACTTTAAGTATTTAGTATATGGTTGCCATTTATCTTAGATGTAGGTTACTTGTATAAAGAAAAGGCTAAACAATTATAATTAATAACTGTCCAAAGCGAAGGATTCTTGTGTCCAACAAGATGTTTAAAGGCGTTATTCCATGATTCACACTGATTGTTAGTCCGGTCTTGGTTGGCGATAGTAACATTGTGAAAGTGACAAACAAACTGCAGTAATAGTTAATGTAGGTCTTCAATTGTTGAAACAGTTAACAATAGACAATATTTTAACAAAGGACATCTTAAGATAGTAATTACTAATAGCATAGTAATTATGATTAACACAATCAATAACAAAACAAACATTAATAAATCTTATGTCATCATCTTCAGACGTCGTTATAAATAATTTAGCTAAATATATTTATTATGCAAATAACATGAGAAGCTAAATATGTCTTATTTTAGTTTAACTTAAATTTAAGAATAGAACAAATATAGTGTCTTCATTGTGAGTAAATATATAAATATGATAATATTTATTTTGGGTTACATACATGTATGTACGGTTCATTTTCTACAGTTGTATATGCTCTTCGGAAAACATTGTCTATGTTATGTAAGGAATTTGTTTAAATTGTATAATTTGCTATAAAACTTGTAGTTTTTATGCATTAAAATATATTGTATTGTAAAAAAATAACTGTGAGAGCATAAAAGCATATAACCTATTGTTATCATTTATAGAAAATATCACTTTAAAGTAATTATCACCTTAATTCCATTACATGTATCTTATCTTATCTTATGTATGTGATCTGAAATTGGACAGGCCCCACAGAAGCGTGTAAAGAGAGGAACTCTCATCCATCAGAAAAGACTTCAGTCTCCATTTAAGTGGGCTATGCCAATTGATTATATTTTGCTTCTCTCTTTTTTTAATTAATATTTATAAATTGTGTTATGTTTAAATAAAAAAGACTTAGTATTTGGCATCCATATACTAATTACTTAAACTAACTATCATCTGTGACTGAATTATTACTACTCTGCATTTTCAACCATATGGGTTTTGACTACCCTGTTTTTTCTATTGTATGGGTTTTGACTACCCTGCATTTTCTATCGTATGGGTTTTGACTACCCCGTTTTTTTTACCATATGGGTTTTGACTACTATGACAAAAAGGAACCATATGGGTTTTGACATACACTCGCGCAAGAGTCATCGCAAGCCCTACACCGATATACTGCTTGTTACTTTGCAGGATTTTCCATACGATCGCCACTACAGTGCCATTGGCGCTTTGATTCATTATAAACAGCGTAGGGGTAATTAATTTCAATAACCCATGTAAAAACATACTAGGATATGATAAAAGAATGTCCCTATATTAATTTAACTGTTTAAAGCTTATTATTTTGTTTGCCTGAATCCATAGGAAACACTTTTTAATTGCCGATTTTTTAAAAACAAAGTTGACATGAAGATCTATCAAAATCACAGCCAGCTGTCAAAAAGGACTTGCGTATGAAATAGATTGCATAAAGGCCTATTTTAGTTCATTATTTTTTTAAAATATAAAAGAAACTGAAGTCTGGAGGTGAAAATACATATTGTAATTTGTAATGGGTTTTCGTGCATTTTCTGCATTTTGGAAATCGGAAATGTCATTCAAGAAAGTATTTACTCACACTCATTCTTATTGTCCCCCGCTTAGCGAAAGCGTGGGGACTATTATTTCTCATTCGTCAGTCCGTCCGTCAGTCCCTCCGTCACGCTGTCACAAAAACTTTAACCTTGGTCATAACTTCTGAACCGTAATAGGTACTGCTTTCATATTTCACATGTGTATTCCTTGTGACAACCCCTTTCCATCAATACCAATTTTTTTGACCTTGTGACCTTGACCCTGGCGGGGGACCATAATTCTCTGAATTTGCTTGTTTGTTTTAAAGTTGACTATTATGAAAGTTTAGTGCCCTTAATGTGTGTTTGTATTATGTCTCACTGCAGAACACTTTATTTACTGGTGTTTAAAATAAAATCAATAACTCATTAACAGAAACATTCCTTTTGCCATACTGAATGTGATTTAACAACATAATTCATGTTTAATGTGACTGTAATCAAAGACCTAATAACACAAAGATATGAAACGATCCAATAGACAAAGAACAAATCTCGCGAATGTTACAGTTCTCAACGCGACAGACCATGTGACCAGCGAGATTACGCGAGATTCCAAAGACCGAATCGGCAGCCATTTGCAATTTGAAGTAATGTGAAAACATGGATAATTAATTGATAACTCCTCAACAAATGTAAAGATTTGATGACTGAAAGACTGAAAGACATTAATTGGTAAGTAGTTTACGTTTATAAATCATTTATATCAGGTGATGTTAATTTGATAATAAACATTAATTTTCTAACACAATGGTAAGAAACTTGCGGTCGGTGGTTAGTGGGTGGGGTATAATTAAATATAATTATTTAATTGAGCTTTCAGTTAAGAAGAATGTGTTTTTTCCTCGGTGCTGACATCAATCAATTATTCTTTTTGTTTTACCTCTTGATGTCGTGAACGGTTTTTATAAAATCGGCTTCTATTTGCTTTCATAATCGTATTTTGTCTGAACTGGATTCTGTCTTTTTTCTCTCATTGATTTAAAATTTTGTAATATCACTTTTCAAATATTTGCTTATAACTTCTTCGTTAGTCACCGGATTGATTTAATTGTGGTAATTTTCTTTTCCAGTAACTTTTTTCTATTGAGTAAGCTTAAAACAAAAAATTGAAACAATGATTTTCTGTGTTTTAAACAGTATTTAAGATTCCCTTTTGTATAGCGAATCTTGGTATGATCAATTGGTACAAAACAATGATGCTTCTAAGATTTTAGTTTACGGCTCTTAAATTATACAATGCTAAGTAACCCAAAACATAAAATTCCAATTCTTACATCCGACATCAGTGCTTAAGACATGATTTTTAAATCTTGTATTTAGTTTCTAATTATTTTGTATGTTGAAAAGTACTGAATTGGATTCTGTCTTTTTTTCTCTCATTTATTATAAATTTTGTAATAACTCCATTGATATATGTTTTAAACTTCTTTGTACGTCACAAGATTGATTAATTTGTGGTAATTTTCTTTTCAGGGAAATAGCAGAAGAGAAAACATAAACAGAGATGATCCCTTTACCAAAGAGAAAGCGAATAACTGTTTGAATTGACTTTTCATGTTGACCATGCACTTAACTGCCAATCTATCAATCCTTAGGTTAATATTTCTCCTTTGACCACAATGTTTTCAACTTTATTCAACAATAAAGCTATCTTTTATTGAGATTTTTAAGATGTTTAACATCTTGTTTTCAGCTGCATATGTGTTGTATGTGGGAAGGAGTTACACGTATCCCACATACATCAAAAACACAGCAGACAACTTTGTAAACATCTAGAATGTATATAATTGAAAGTATAATCAATCAATAGAGTTGAAAAGGTTGTGACAAAAGAGGGAATTGGTTCCCTTGAGCCATTTCTTCTTTTGCAACAATGTTTTCTAACGTCAACTACCGCAAAGTTTTTAGAAAGAGTCTATATGTGGGAAAGGATTAACAATGTTAAATATATTTTACATAAATACCATGATCAAATCTTATTTATAATTGATGATTTTTGTTTCGTGTTGTTTAATATCACACTTAATAAACGATGCATTATGTGAGACAATCAACTATCAAAGATTGCAAACTATATACCCAAATAAAATGTATGCTGTCAGTTGTTTGAAAAGAGATTTACCTTGATATGGTAAACTTTTCATCTTTTGGATATAATTGTTTTATTTAGCAATGAGACAAAGGGTTATGTATTAAAAATAGTTCGGTTTGCCATTAAAACAGTGCAATTATGATGTTGCAATTTCGTTTGAAAGCCTTTGATGTCAAATTACATATGGTCAATCAGTGGCCTGCTAGTGTTAATCCCCAATAAGCACAATGTGTACAAACCTCCGTGTCATACTGTCGTGTTTACTTAGAGATATACCACAGTCAACTGTTTTGTTTTATAACTGGCTTTACCCCTTTTCTCAGTCCTTTATTCCTTTCATAATAGTGAAAGTGGAAATGGGAAATTTACACATTTTAGTAGTTTTTGTTCTTTGTATTAATAATAAAATATATTGTTATTCTCTTCTTTCAATTATGAACAAAATGTATAGCAGTAACACATAGATTAATGTTTGTTCTAAATTTAATCATTTAAATGATAGTATAAAGAAATCAGGAAAAGACCATAACTTGTATGTCAGGCATTTAACAAAAGGAAGGACTGTAAAGAAATGGCCAGAATTGTTCCACTTTGGGTGTTATGAAACAGATCAAATGGAGATGACTTTGAAAACCTTTACTCCAAACTATGAAAACTCTTTACAACTGAAAGAACAATTATTGATTAAAATTGAAACAATGTGACAACAGGCTATAATTTGCTAATTATAAGCAATTTATCCTTTTGCCAAATTGTTATCAAAGTAAGTCTGCTACAGAGGTGTTAGAAAGTGTCTATATGTGGGAAAGGGTAACTGAAACAGCCATTTTAAATACATTGTGAGAAAGGGGGAAATTGTAGGAAAATTAGTGACTTCATTCATCTAGAAATTATTATCCCCCGCTTTTTCGAAGAAAAAAAGGGGGGTTATTAATTTCGGTTTGTCCGTCCGTCTGTCTGTCCGTCTGTCCGTCCGTCACACTTCGTTTCCGTGCAATAACTGCCGCAAATGTGAACCGTTTCTTTTCAAACTTGGTAACAAGGTTAAATGCCTTAACGGCTAGGCCAAGTTCGAATATCACTTTCGGCGGACTTTATTTGGTGGAGTTATGGCCCCTTATTTAACAAAATATGTTGTTTCTTGCCGTTTCCGTGCAATAACTGCCACAAATGTGAACCTTTTTTTTTCAAACTTGGTAACAACGTTAAATGCCTTAAGGGCTAGGCCAAGTTCGAATATCACTTTCGGCGGACTTTATTCGGTGGAGTTATGGCCCCTTATTTAACAAAAAATGTCGTTTCTTGCTGTTTCCGTGCAATAACTGCCACAAATGTGAACCTTTTTTTTTCAAACTTGGTAACAACGTTAAATGCCTTAAGGGCTAGGCCAAGTTCGAATATCACTTTCGGCGGACTTTATTCGGTGGAGTTATGGCCCCTTATTTAACAAAAAATGTCGTTTCTTGCTGTTTCCGTGCAATAACTGCCACAAATGTGAACCTTTTTTTTTCAAACTTGGTAACAAGGTTAAATGCCTTAAGGGCTAGGCCAACTTCGATCGTCACTTTCGGCAGACTTTATTTGGTGGAGTTATGGCCCCTTATTTAACAAAATATGTCGTTTCTTGCTGTTTCCGTGCAATAACTGCCACAGATGTGAACCTTTTTTTTTCAAACTTGGTAACAAGGTTAAATGCCTTAAGGGCTAGGCCAACTTCGATCGTCACTTTCGGCAGACTTTATTTGGTGGAGTTATGGCCCCTTATTTAACAAAATATGTCGTTTCTTGCTGTTTCCGTGCAATAACTGCCACAGATGTGAACCTTTTTTTTTCAAACTTGGTAACAAGGTTAAATGCCTTAAGGGCTAGGCCAACTTCGATCGTCACTTTCGGCAGACTTTATTTGGTGGAGTTATGGCCCCTTATTTAACAAAAAATGTCGTTTCTTGCCGTTTCCGTGCAATAACTGCCACAAATGTGAACCTTTTTTTATACAACCGTTTTATTATGGTATGGTCATGTCCCTTCCTCCCTCCGTCCGTCCCTCCCCCCGTCCGTCCGTTCGGGTTTTCCGCACTTTTTTCCTACATACTTTGAGCTATTGAGGTGAAATTTTGTATAACGCTTTCTAGTGATGTGTCACAGATCAAGTTCATATTTCCTGGGATTTCGTCAATTTTTGAATGAGTTATGCCCCTTTTTGGACTTAGAATATTTGTTTTCTGCATTTTTTTCTACATGCTTTCATGTATTACGCTGAAATTTTGTATATGGCTTTGTGGTCATGTGCCATAGATCAAATTCACGTTTCTTCAGATTTCTGCATGAGTTATGCCCCTTTTTGGGGTTGGAATAATGTTTTTTCACATTTTTTTCCTACATGCTTTGAGGTATTCAGCTGTATTTTTGTATACTGCTTTGTTGTCAATTCATTCCTGAACAACTTTATTAACTTTTTACAAACAAACAATATATCAAAACAAGAGGAAACTTACAAAGATGTTCCTGACGGGCGTATTATGTACCGTTTGCTGTACTCTTGTTTTCAAACTTGGTAACAAGGTTAAATGCCTTAAGGGCTAGGCCTAGTTCAATTGTCACTTTCGGTTTGCTGTTTCCGTGCAATAACTGCCACAAACTTGGTAACAACCTAGGCCAAGTTCGTTTAATTTACCCTGTAATACATGTTCAATAAAAAGACTACTGACATGTTTAAACCTAACCTCAACATTTTCCTACAATATTTCCTGCAAGCGGGGGATATAAATTTCATGAATTTGCTTGTTTTCATTTTTTTAAGTGCATAATATGATTATACAGTTGTATTTACAACGTTCATACCATACATATGTGTTTGTCTGCATCTTTGTAATTAGATTAAATGTTTGTAATTAAAAAAATTGACTACTTTAAATTTGTTTTGTTGGATCTCTCCTGATATCAGATCACCTATGCACATGTATTGATCAATGATTACCATTGATTAATTATTTGGTATTTCACACCGCTTTCAACAATTTTTTAGTTATACCACTGTTACCTGGGTACTTAACCATGTACTGCCGGGCCATTTAAGTACATTTAATATCCATTGAATTGATCCGTTTATTAAAATAATAAGTTTCCAAAGTGCTATTAAAGACAAAAATACATAGAAGTATTGTTATTATGTACTTTGATGTTATATACAGTTGCTGGTAAATTACATGGAGGTGTTATAACGAATCAGAGACAAACAACATAGTTATGAATGGTCTCATATTTTTTATTTCTTTTATCTAGGGGATTGATTCGAAAAGATTTAATGAAAGACGGACAGACAAACTGATTTCACCTAGGAACATGCATATACACTATGGGGAAATTCTTAAATTCAACAAATACAAAAGCGTTCCACAAATAATTCTTAAATTGATGGACAGCCCCTTGTATTTACAGCCAGAAATCTAGATTATGTTTCATCTTATAGTCCTGATTTATGTAATTAACGAAAATACATGACCAATCAAGTGAATTGAAAACGAAACTATATCGAGTGAAACTCTATGAACGAAGTATAAATAGTCATTTAAATTTGGATCGCAAATAGTCCGGGCAAAGCTTATTTTACTTAGATGACGTGAATTATCAAATAATAGTGTCAGATATCATTAGTCTTTGCCAAAGATATAGGTCTATGTCCTCTGCCGATACAAGTTACAATGTAATTTTGAATTTCTCGAAGTCGAAATGTAATTAAAACAAACTATTATATATAAGTTAAATAATTTTTATTGTTCATATAAATTATTAATATTTTTCAACAAAGTCTTAATAGTACAATTATAACTAGGTATTTGGTTTTCAACCACATTTCTATAAAATTTTTCTTCTCGAGTTGATCGCTTATTTAACGAGCGATGTTTTATAAAGCGCCTGTTAAGCATCACAGCGAGATTAAAATATTTAAAGCGTCTCTGCGAGATCTCGCTCAAATCTCACGCACCTGTTTTTCTGTCACGTTGCTTAGCGAGATTTGGGATCGATGCATATCTTTGTGTTATTATGTCTTTGCTGTAATGAATCATGGCCATGCCAATCTTTTGATGAATTTTAAATCTACCAATTGATAACTCCCACTGTCCATAATTGACACTACACAGTGTCTTTAGATAATTACACACAATTTCTAGTGGACATAATGGCCACATATAGACGCTTTCTGATGCCTCTGCACTTTCTCCATTTGCCACAATGTTTTCAACTCTGTTCAATAATCCTACTTTCATTTTATAGAAGTTACAATTCTTTTGCATAGATGTTTTCAAAGTTGACTGCTGCAGATTTGCTCTACAAGGGATAGGGGTTAACCTGTTCGTTTTGCTAAACCACCTAAAACTATATTTCTTTTTAGCTTATTAGCACATTGCAAATGTATGTTAGCGATATTTACCTTTACATTACAGACAATTTTAAATGGATAATAGCGACACTTAATTTGACACAACTGACATGTCAATTTTAAATTGATGATAGTGGACACTTACTTTTACATTACTGACATGTCAAATTTAAATGGATGATAGTGACACTTACTTATACATAACTGACATGTCAAATTTAAATGGATGATAGTGACACTTACTTATACATAACTGACATGTCAAATTTAAATGGATGATAGTGACACTTACTTATACATAACTGACATGTCAAATTTAAATGGATGATTGTGACACTAACTTATACATAACTGACATTTCAATTTGATTGAGAATAGCAACACATACTACTATAATAACTATTATGATAATCAAAATTGTTTTCTTTGAAAATATCTGGAGTAAAACATGACATATACAATCTTACAAAAATATTTATATAATATTATTAATAATCAGATCAGGAGCATTTTTCATGCTCTAAAATCCTTTTTTGACCTCCAAAACCTGTGTTGTGGGTACTCAAAAGATTCGTCTCAGTTAGACGATAATTTTGAGTACCCACAACACAGGTTTACACGAGTCCTAACAGAGATATAATGGAAGAAATACCTGTTTACTTCTCCTTAACCCTTTCCCACATACGACAATTCTGCAGCAGACGACTTTGAACGTATTTTGTCAAAACATAGAAAATCTCCCTAATTGAATGGATAACCTATGACAAAAAGTGGAAAAAACATTGTGGCAAAAGGAGAAATTGCGCGTTTTGTGCAATTTCTTCTTTTGTCACAATGTTTTCAAAACGCCGTCTGCTGCAGAGGCGTCAGAAAGCGTCTATATGGAGGAGAGGGTTATCTAGTGCTCTGAATACTGATGTAAAAAGATAATGAATTGGACTTCAACTTTTACAGGGTGACCCGGCTGATGTGGTAGAACTGACGGATGCAAACTTTAGAAAACTTGTTTTGGAGAGTGACGATATTTGGTTGGTCGAATTCTTTGCCCCCTGGTGTAGACATTCCAAGAACCTCGCCCCACACTGGGCCCAGGCTGCTTCAGAATTGAAGGGCAAAGTGAAATTAGGGGCTCTGGATGCCACTGTCCATTCAGTAACAGGAAACGATTATCAGGTAACACTTTATTATTTGTGGAATCTTTTATACACCTACTCTATGAGGGAGGGAAATGGGGTTCATTAGATTCATGTGAGTCCATACATCCCAGATTATTAAATTGTGCATGTCTTCACCTGAAGTCATGTAACTTAATGTGCTCTTGGGTGAGGCAGATCTTTTAGCTTTATTATAATAGTACATTTTTTCTTTTCACACTAGGGATTATGAATAAGTTGAAAATGGTGTAAAACCCGGGATTTGGTGTTTGTCATCCACACTGCAATACCAAAGTTATAATTCTTAAATAAAAACAAAACAAACAAGTTATATCTATTCTAGGTCAGAGTGTATCCAACTATTAAATACTTCCCTGCTGGTAAAAAGCACGAAGCTCAGGAGTATGACGGAGGAAGGACGGCCTCCGATATTGTGAGCTGGGCCATGCAGAAAGCAGCAGAGAACGTGGCACCCCCAGATGTGTATGAGGTTAGTTTAAATTTATTTATTTATTTTACATCGATTGCGAAACAAGCTTTCAGCTTTCAATCGCGCTCGATGTTTTCTTCCTGGAGACTTAACCACTTCTCTCGCTGTTTGTGTGGAAAAATTCCAAAGTCAAAACCAGCTCATCACTGGACTCAAACCCGGGACCTTTGGTATGAGAGGCTGATGCTCTACCTCTGCACCCGCGTCATCACTGTATGAGGTTTGTATCCCTTAATCTAGAGACTGCCTCAGTGGTGTAGCGGAAGAGAGTCTGTTCTGGTGCAGGGGATCACTGGCCGGGTCATACCAAAGACTTTGAAAAGGGTAGTAATGGCTGCCCTCCTTTGCACTCAGAGTTGCGGGGTAAGCATTACAACTGACTGGCTGTAGCAAGATAAATGGACCGGTAGTACAGAAAATGCAGTAATATAACTGAATTCTTTTTGAAAGCGGCGTAAAACACAAATCAATTAATCAAACCCTTCACCTAGAGGATTAGATACGGAGGAGTAAACTGGAATTATCCCAACTATGTCTCTCCTAGGTCAATACCTGGGCTGAGGAAAACTTTTAAAACGTGCGGAATGTTTCACAATAATTTTAAGATGGATATCAATATCTTTCATCATCAGTTATAACCAGACAAAATATAGTATTCTTCAGACACTTTGAATGCAGACGAAAATAATAATATCATAAATGATTATGAGAAATCAAAATATTCCTGAAAAAAAAGTGGCCATTTCGCCTTTTCCCAACCTTGATCATAACATTCTAAATTGTAATTTCAATTTCATAAATGTATTATTTTTTTTAATGAGCTGTAAACAGTTTATAAACCCTTTCCAACACACTGCAGGTGGGAAAGTGTTAAAATTCCTTCAATATACCAGATAAATCTAGATGACGATTTTACCACTTTTTCCTATTATCCAACATAACCCTTTTTCACATACTACAAATCTGCAGCAGATGACATTGAAATAATCTGTAGAAAAATATTGAACTTCTCTTTTTAATGAATGTTAATGGAATAGAGATGAAAAAATATTGTGTCAAAAAGAGAAATTGCTTAATTCTGCTGCTGCATAGGTGGCAAAACACATTTTATGAGGGAAAGAGATAACCCTATGTTGTGGTCATGTAAGGAATCGTCTTGATTAGGGTACCCACACCATAGGTTTTAGGGTAAGAACATGTTTAGTGAATATGAAATAGTCCGGTTAATTAGATTTCTGGTTGTACATATACACATTGTTTTACAGGTCACATCTAAAGAAGTTTTGGTCAACAACTGTGAAGGAAAACAGCTGTGTGTAGTCGCCGTGTTACCTCATATTTTAGACTGTCAATCAAAGTGCAGAAACGACTACTTAGGCATGCTCCGTCGATTGGGAGACAAGTTCAAGTCAAAGCAGTGGGGGTAAGATAGCTCATTAGAATATCAGCGTAACCCAAGTCAGTAGCCTTAGCTAAACTGGTGAAGACACTTAACCCTCTCCCCCATACAGGCGCTTTCTGACGTCGTCTGCAGCATACATCCAACATTAAATACATTGTGACAAAAGGAAAAATTGCTCATAATATTTCTCTTCTTGCCTCTGACAGTGTTTTCTAATCTTTTCAATAATTATACAGTCTTTTCATGTTTTGTCAAGATGTTTTCAAAGTTGTCTGCTACAAAATTGTGTAGAATATGTGGTAAAGTGTTAACACCTCAATTCATAATTATGTCTCCCCCTGTATACAGGGGAGATATATTGTTTTTGTCCTGGGCGTCTGTCTGTCTGTCTGTCCTTCTGTCTGTCTGTCTGTCTGTCTGTCCGTCTGTCCGAAATCGTGTCCGCTCCATATCTCCAAGACGGCTAGAAGGATTTTCATGAAACTTGTGTCAGATGTTCACCTCATGAAGGCGATGTGCAGAACCCATGTCCCGACAATACAGGTTCAATGTCAAGGTCAGACTTGAAGGTCAAAGGTTTGAGCCTTAATTTCGTGTCCGCTCCATATCTCCAAAACGGCTTGAAGAATTTTCATGAAACTTGTGTCAGATGTTCACCTCACGAAGGCGATGTGCAGAACCCATGTTCCGACCATACCGGTTCAAGGTCAAGGTCAGGCTTGAAGGTCAAAGGTTTGAGCCTTAATTTCGTGTCCGCTCCATATCTCCAAAACGGCTTGAAGAATTTTCATGAAACTTGTGTCAGATGTTCACCTCACGAAGGCGATGTGCAGAACCCATGTTCCGACCATACCGGTTCAAGGTCAAGGTCAGGCTTGAAGGTCAAAGGTTTGAGCCTGTTTTTCGTGTCCGCTCCATATCTCCAAAACGGCTTGAAGGATTTTCATGAAACTTGTGTCAGATGTTCACCTCACGAAGGCGATGTGCAGAACCCATGTTCCGACCATAACGGAGTTATCTCCCCCTTGTTCAATATTTTAATTGTGAAAACTTTGTCCAGAGCAGAACTCAGAAACTACTTGAAGGAATTTATTGAAACTTGGAATATAGATAGATGGCAATGTGAAGTTGTGCACCTTGCAATAATTATGAGTTATCTCCCCCTTGTTCAATATTTTAATAGTGTAAACTTTGTCCAGAGCAGAACTCAGAAACTACTTGAAGGAATTTATTGAAACTTGAAACATAGATAGATGGCAATGTGAAGTTGTGCACCTTGCAATAATTATGAGTTATCTCCCCCTTGTTCAATATTTTAATAGTGTAAACTTTGTCCAGAGTAGAACTCAGAAACTACTTGAAGGAATTTATTGAAACTTGGAATTTAGATAGATGGCAATGTGAAGTTGTGCACCTTGCAATAATTATGATTTATCTCCCCTTGTTCAATATTTTAATAGTGTAAACTTTCTCCAGAGCAGAACTAAGAAAGTACTTAAAGGAATTTATTGAAACTTGGAATATAGATAGATGGCAATGTGAAGTTGTGCACCTTGCAAGAATTATAACTCTGGGCTACTTCGTTGCAAAGTTATCTCCCCTTGTTCAATATTTTAATAGTCATTGACAAACTGCAATGGGGAGACATATGTTTTTTCATAAAAACAACCTTTCTAGTTTTATTATAAATTGTGAGTCTGGGATTAATTTTCAGTTATTTGACAATGTTAAATAATGTTAAAAAAGGATGTCTCGAAATTAAGTGTTACTTACACCTATCATGTTTTTATACCCCCAGATACGTAGTATTTGGGGGCTATATAGGAGTCACGCTTGTCGGTCCGTTGGTCTGGACATTATTTCTCAGCAACCCTTGGTCAGAATTCAATATAACTTCACAAGAATTATTGATACCAAGCCTAGTTGTGCATATTGTCGGCGAGTTGCACTGGAATTATTTTTAAATAAGTTATGGCCCCTTGAATTTCTCATACATAGTTAGTCTGTAGACATTTCTTGTGAACACTATTTCTCAGCAACCCTTGGTCAGAATTCAATATAACTTCACAAGAATGATTGATACCAAGCCTTGTTGTGCATGTTGTGGGCGTGTTGCACTGGAATTATTTTTAAATGAGTTATGGCCCCTTGAATTTCTCATACATATGTATATTGTCAGGCACCAGCTGGGGGTATTCATCACCTTCAGTGATATTTCTAGTTTACTCTGTATCAACTATATTTTCCAGTTATGATATTACCTGCCTTTGCAAGATGACACTTAATGAATACTTCAGTCATCTGTCCATCCCTTACACATTGGATGTCATGATCTTAACCCTTTCCCACATACAACAAATCTGCTGCAGACAACATTTCAAAAACATCTAGGCATAGATATGGAATTTCTCTTCAAATGAAATTATACTTGTTCTATAAAAGTTAAAACATTGGGACAAAAGGAGGAATTGTTCTTCATGAGTA
The DNA here is from genome assembly GCA_031761405.1 of Serripes groenlandicus. Taxonomy (NCBI): domain Eukaryota; kingdom Metazoa; phylum Mollusca; class Bivalvia; order Cardiida; family Cardiidae; genus Serripes; species Serripes groenlandicus. The sequence goes on along the minus strand of JASEVX010000012.1, from coordinate 6,110,700 downwards.
ATTTCTCATTTTGCCACACTTTATTGTTTAAAGTTGTCTGCTTCAGAGGCGCCAGAAAGCGTCTGTACTTGGGAAAGGGTTGATTGGGTGTAATAACTGAATACTGACAGCATACACATTGACACATTCTTGTTGTGATGTTACATGTTTACACACACACTGAGGGAATCTGTTGTGGTAGAATGGTTAGTGTTGGGGATTTGAAACCGGGTGTCCCGGGCTGGATCCCCTGTTGCGGCACGACAGTTATAGTTGAGTGCCCTTAGGCAATGTACATTTCCTAGCCTAGTACTGGTTTGTTTACCCAGGGATCAGGAATAGGTGAACCGATGCCGTGGTTTAGCTGAAATAATTTTGAAAACAGTAAAACCCCATTAAAACAACAATTACACTGACTTGGTAATGACGCAATCATTTTGTTTGCAGATGGCTGTGGGCTGAAGGAGGAGCACAGGTGAACCTTGAAGATGCATTAGAGATTGGTGGATTTGGATTTCCTGTAAGTCTTTCGTTGGTTCAGCAGTTCCCACTCTTGCTTGATTACAGTAAAAAATGCTTGAATAAAACCCTTTACCACATACATCAGATGACTTTGAAAACATAGGCAATAACATGTATAACCTACACAAATGGAAGAACAACTGTTGAATAAAGTTGAAAACATCGTGGCAAAAGTAGAAATTGCTTGTTTGATATTTATAGCTTATATAGAGAGTAATTATGCAGCAGGCGTAGTTATTTTGCCTTATGGCAGTGAAGCGATACTGGCCCTCTTGTTTGTTAGATTACATTTGTTTCACACACACATTGCCTTTGTCTTTAACACTTGCATTGAAGGTCAAAGTGGGGTATGGCGAGAGACATAATTACGCATGATTCTTTTTTACACACAATGTCTCTTTTATTACCCAACCCAACCCTATTTGTGGGGTAATCGACGTAGGGTTGTTTAACCCTTTCCTTTATACAACAATTCTGCAGCAGACCACTTAAACATATTTTGTCTAATAATAGAAAATCTCTATAATTGAATGGATAAAGTGGAAAACATTGTGTCAAAAGGAGAAATTGCTTGTTTTGAGCAATTTCTTCTTTTGTCACTATGTTTTCAAAAAGCTGTCTGCTGCAGAGGTTTCAAGAAAGCATCTATATGAGGGAAAGGGTTAAAACATGAAATAGGTCCCTTATCGAGAGCTCTGTTCTTACACTATGCAAAGCAGTTGCAACCAGTAAGGCAGCCATCGAGTTACAAGAGAGGAAAAGTGTGTGCAGTAGGAAATCAGCCAGTTACCTGAGAGAAATTTGTGTGGAGCATGACTGATTGATTGACAGACACCTAAGCTAACTGGAGACCTTGTTCCAAGAATAAAGTACTAAATGATTGTAGAAATACTGAATAAACAACCACCAATAAATAGATATGTTTAAAACATATATAAAGTTAATATACCTCTGTGATTCGCTTTTTTCCAGGCAATGGCAGCTATTAACTTCAAGAAGAAGATGTTCTCAATTTTAAGAGGCTCATTTGATGAAACTGGTATTAACGATTTCCTAAGGGCCCTTTCCTTTGGGCGTGGCACCATTATACCCATGAGGAAAAAAGAACTGCCAGACCTAGAAAACCGAGAAGCCTGGGATGGAAAAGATGGTGTGGTATGTACCTAGTTACCAGCTTAATTACCCTTCTTTTATCCTCTCAATAGCCAAGTTAATTCCTTTCGCACACACAGAACATCTGCAGCAGAAATTTTTGAAAACACCTACTTAAAGCCGAGTCAAATTAGCTCAGTTGGTAGCGATACTAGCTGTCAGGTTGTGAGTTTGAATCTCAGGTTGGCCAACATTTTTAGCTCGACTATTCGAAGAATATGAGAGCTTTACTACTCGCCCCGGTGTCGGCGTCCGGTTAAAGTTTTAGGGCAAGTTGGCATTTTCATTCATAAGTATTTGTGCTAGGGCTTTAATATTTGGAATATAGTTACATCTTATACCTTTCTTCACATTGAATGTTAAAGGTACTGAGTGTGACCTTCTTTTTGGGGTAAAAACATGATTTTTGGTGGTTAAAGTTTTAGGGCAAGTTGACATTTTTTTTTTAATTTTTTTTTCCTCATTAATTACTTATGCTAGGGCTTTTATATTTGGAATATAATTACATCTAATACCTGTATTCATATTGTATGCTGAAGATTCTGAGTGTGACCTTCTTTTTGGGGTAAAAGACGTGATTTTGGGTGGTTAAAGTTTTAGGGCAAGTTGGCATTTTCATTTAATTTTTTAATTTTTCTCAATAAGTATTTGTGCTACGGCTTTAATACTTGGAATGTAGTTACATCTTATACCTTTCTTCACATTGAATGCTGAAGATGCTGAGTGTGACCTTCTTTTTGGGGTAAAAAACCTGATTTTCGGTGGTTAAAGTTTTAGGGCAAGTTGGAATTTTTTTTTTTCTCAATAAGTACTTATGATAGGGTTTTCATATTTGGAATATAATTACATCTAATACATTTCTTCATATTGTATGCTGAAGATGCTGAGTGTGACCTTCTTTTTGCGGCAAAAGACATGATTTTGGGTGGTTAAAGTTTTAGGGCAAGTTGGCATTTTCATTTAATTTTTAGCTCACCTGAGCTTTGCTCAAGGTGAGTTATTGTGATCGCCTTTTGTCCCGATATATATACGTCCTGTGTTTTGATTGTCGGCGTATACCCTTAATTCCTGGACGTACTTGGACGTCTCCCTTGTCAATTTTGGGCGTACGGGATCGATTTTCCCATTAACAATACGTCCATTAACGTGAGCGCTGGTTGTATGTGGGAAAGGGCTCTTACGGTAATTACCTTATAAATATGTTTACAGATTGTTAACCCTTTCCCTCATATAGACACTTTCTAACGCCTCTGCAGCAGATGGCTGTTTGAAAACATGGTGACAAAGGAAGAAATTGCTCATCTTCTTTTGTTACCATGTTTTCCACTTTTAGTCATTGGTTATCCATTAAATTATAGAGATTTTCCATTTTTAGCTCCACTGGCTGAAAGCCAGTCGAGCTTATGTCATGGCGAATTGTCCGTCATGCGTGCGTGCGTGCGTGCGTAAACTTTTTCCTTTAAACGACTTCTTCTCCCTAACCACTTGGCCAATTTGGTTGAAACTTCATGGGAAGCATCCTCTCAATGTCCTCTAATAAATTCCTTCAATTTTTTTTGATCCATTCGAAATTCTGGTTTCCATGGCAACCGAAAGAAAAAAATAGTGAGAACTTAAAAAATCTTCTTCTCCAAAAGTGTCAGGCCGATTTTCAAATAATTTTGTAGAAATGTTCCTTGGGTGACTCTTTATTAGATTCCTTCAAGAAATGTCGATTGGTTGAAAAACATGGCCGCCAGGGGGGCGGGGCTATTTTGCCTTATATTGCAATAGTGAAAACTTAAAAAATCTTCTTCTCCGAAAGTGTTCAGCTGATTTTCAAATAATTTTGTAGAAATGTTCCTTGGGTGACCCTTTATCAGATTCCTTCAAGAAATGTTGATTCGGCGAAAAACATGGCCGCCAGGGGGCGGGGCTATTTTGCCTTACATAGCTATAGTGAAAACTTAAAAAATCTTCTTCTCCGAAAGTGTTCAGCCAATTTTCAAATAATTTTGTAGAAATGTTCATTGGGTGACCCTCTATCAGATTCCTTAAAGCCATGTTGATTGGTCGAAAAACATGGCCGCCAGAGGGCGGGGCTATTTTGCCTAATATGACCATAGTGAAAACTTAAAAAATCTTCTTCTCCGAAAGTGTTCAGCCGATTTTCAAATAATTTTGTAGAAATGTTCATTGGGTGACCCTCTATCAGATTCCTTCAAGCCATGTTGATTGGTCGAAAAACATGGCAGCCAGAGGGCGGGGCTATTTTGCCTTATATGACCATAGTGAAAACTTAAAAAATCTTCTCCTCCGAAAGTGTTTGGCTGATATTCAAATAATTTTGTAGAAATGTTCCTAGGCTTACCCTCTATCAGATTCCTTCAAGCCATGTTGATTGGTTGAAAAATATGGCTGCCAGGGGGTGGGGCTATTTTGCCTTATATGGCTATAGTGAAAACTTAAAATATCCTCTCCTCCGAAAGTGTCAGGCCGATTTTCAAATAATTTTTCAGAAACATTCCTTGCGTGACACTCTACAAGATTCCTTTAAGCCATGGTGGTTGGTAAAAAAATAGCCACCAGGGGGCAGGGCTGTTTGGAGATTTTATTTTTGCCTTATGGCCGTGGAGCGATACTGGCCCTCTTGGGCCTCTTGTTTGACAAAATATGTTCAAAGTCGTCTGCTGCAGAATTGTCGTATGAGGGAAAGGGTTAATTAGATAACCCCACCCCTGTAAGCTTGAAAGGTGCATCCATTTATCTGTTGATACCTGTTGCTCTGTCTGACGTTGACTTAACCCATTCACGCATGTATGCAACAAATCTGAAGAAGATCTCTTTGAAATGATAAAAATCCAAAATATAAAAAATCTGTTAAAATGATAGTTGGTTTGACAAAAGTCATTGTGACCTGCGTCATTCGTCTGTCATCAATGGGCTGTTTAACAGTCAATGTGGAAAAGCAGCCAGTTGCTTGGAAAGGTATGTTGTGTGGTGTACTGGTGTGGGAAAAACCAGGAAACGCATGAGTAGGTGAACTGGTCGCCGTGATATGACTGAAAAATTGTTGAAAACGGCGTTGAACTTCAATCAATCATTTAAATGATAGTTGATAATTGAATAGAGCTGAAATCATTGTGCAGTAAGTACTGTCATTGTGGCTCTTTATGAGCAATTTCTCCTTTTACCATTATGATTTCAAAGTCATCTGCTGCAGGCAGTAGAAAGCGTCTGTGGGAGAGTTAAAACGGCCTTACACTGCCGGTCTCTTTAATACTAGACTATATTGATTATGAAGAATAGAACTGAATGCAAAATGTATTTTTGTAAAAGTTTATTTATAATAGTTGATAACAGTGTGTAAATGTTTGTTTTCTGATCACAAGCTGAAGCAAAGAGCATGACTGATAAAATGATAAAAGTGAACTCTTTCTCACATACATGTATGCAAATGCAGCTGATGTATCTTTGCTCTTTTTATCACATTGTTTTCAACTCTCTATTCAATCATTTCACTTTACATTTATAAAGATTTTCCATATTTTTGATACATTACACGTATGTTGTCCGCTGCAGATTTGTTGTATATGGGTATGGGTTTACCAGTTAACCCTTCCCCTCATACAAAAATTCTGCAGCAGACGACTTTGAACATAATTTGTCAAAAGATGGAAAAACTCTTAATTGATTATGACTAAAAGTGGAAAACATTGTGGCAAAAGGAGAAATTGCTCGTTTTGAGCAATTTCTTCTTTTGTCACTATGTTTTCAAAAAAGCCGTCTGCTGCAGAGGTGTCAGAAAGCGTCTATATGAGGGAAAGGGTTAATTATTTTGAAAGATCTATATAGGTATATATTTATTTCATATTTTAATCCTTTCCTACATGTAAAGACTTTCTGACGGCTCTGCAGCAGACGACTTTTGAAAACATTGTGGCTAAAGAAGATATTGCTAAGCTTACTAGTAGTTTATAGTTAAGCTATTTCTTCTTTTGTCACTACGTCTTCTCCTGCACAAGTATCAACATGTGACTGCATACATGTCACTCTTTAGATTACAGCAGAAGGGGTGAAAAAGGCCGACTGATTAAAGTTTTACATGAATTATTTGAAGTGTGTGGTCTGGAATCTTGGCACAACACACTCAGTTTAAAGAGAATTGCGTTCCTGTTGGGGTAATGAAATTCCATACTTGTTGAAATTGAATGAAAGAGAAATTTACAAAAATTGAAAATGTGATACAAGTGCAACAAAAAGGAGGTGTGGGGGGGTGGATGGGTGGGTCTATGGGTGTGGGCCTCTTCCATCCTTCCGCCAAAAATTGGGTTACCGTCACGGCGTGACTTTCCCTAGAAGTAAAAAATCACTGAGTACTGCAGAATAGGTTGACTTCTACTGAAGTTCTATTAAATCGGTTGAGTTATGTATAATGATATATAAGACCATCATCATCATGACTCTCTTATTATTGTCTCATTTTATCTGGATGTAGGTTGTGGGAAGAAATGTGATACAACCCTGTAATGAGTGTAATTTAATGTCATTGACCAAAGCTGCAGTAAATAAAGTTCCCAAAATGAAAGGTCATCCATGTACAAAGGGATCATTTTTTTTTTTACAATCTGTGTAAATTTACAGTTTTTAAGTGCACAATTTACATGTTTTCCATTCTTTTATAAAATGCATTATCTCTTTTACACGAAGATAATGAGTCGATTGTAAACATTTAAAAGCAGTAAAGTTCACAGAAGGATAGGCCATTTGTGTAAACAATGTCATGCGCCATGCTCTTTTAACAAACTTAAAAGCTGCGTAAATTTTCAGTTTTGAAGTGCAATGTACATGTTTCCGATGATTGACATTTAGTCATTGTGACTGCACATAGCCTCATTCTTCTTTTGACAATCCGAGGTCCAGATAAGGAGGGGGTTATAATTCAGCTCTTTGTCCTCCAATTTCTTCTCTTATTATTGTGGAAAAAGGTTTACTTGTAGTTAAAGGGTAGAAATGTTTTGAATTACCACATACCAGGATGTTTGCACAAAACAAAATTCCAACCAATATATTTTGTGTGGGGTTAATTCCGTTTGATCTAACAGAGGATTAGATGAAGAGGAGTATCCTGGTCTTTTCCCACCAATATTTCTCTTAATGATTCAACCAAACCCTATGGTGTGGGTACTCAAAAGAATTGTCTCACTTAGATGTTACTACAACATAGGGTTTAAGTTTTAAATAAGGGTTTTGGAATTTTAAATACTCACCTTTAAAAAAAATATCTAAAGCTATGGTCTAAAACAGTGAAGTGAGGTTTCAATTTACATTATGTTGAACATTTTCCACCAAATCCCATGTTGTGGGTACACATAAAGAGTCACAGTCATTGAAATTAACATATTTGTTATGCTATATATATTACATGTAAAATTATACTGGCCAAAGGAAATATTTCACTGGTCCTTACCAAAAAGTAACTGACTAAGGACCATAGGACCGATGCTAATTTCGTAGAATTGAGTCATCTCTTGGAGACACACTTCTTGTGAGTACCCACCACTACATAGAATTTACTCATGAAGTAAAGGATTTAGAATGAAAAATATTCAACTTTGTCCGGAGCGGAGCTATATATATATATATATATATATAGGTAACATTATTTGTTATGGCTATGATACCCAAGCCTATCTGCAATTAGTTAATATCATGTTGCACAAATAGGCCTTAGATTAACCCTTAACCCACTAGCAGAGGAATTTTGAAGGATGAATTTGCAGCAGACAATGTTGAAAGATTGTGGAAAAAGCATGAAATTGTTCAGAATCAATAATTCTCCTTTAACTGCAATGTTTTCTACTCTGTACTAAAACTAGATATTATTCCGTGCTACAATCCATATTGTTTCAAAGAGGTCTGCTGCGATTTGTTTCTTTGTGGGAAAGGGTTAAGTAGTGAGATTTATGGATTGCAAAACAGTTGTATCCGGTACAAACTTAGGTGGGAGATGAGGTGGTTTCGTCAAGTGGGTGTGTTGGCAAACTGTAATAGGTATATCTCCTATTTCAATTGGCCATGGCACTGCATTTGAAAATGGGCATGTTTTATTAATGTACGGCAATGTTATTCTTCTACTTAATACTGTCCTTTAACCCTTTCCCTCATATAGACGCTTTCTAACGCCTCTGCAGCAGACGGCTATTTGAAAACATAGTAACAAAAGAAGAAATTGCACAAAACGTGCAATTTCTCCTTTTGTCACAATGTTTTCCACTTTTAGTCATAGGTTATCCATTCTATTATAGAGATTTTCTACTTTTTGACAAAAATATGTTCAAAGCCGTTTGCTGCAGAATTGTCGTACGAGGGAAATGGTTAACCCTCCCCCTTTCCCAAATACAGATGCTTTCTGACACCTCAGTAGCAGACATCTTTTGAAAACATTGTGACTTATTCTATTTGTTGTATGTGGGAAAGGGTTAACCCCGCCCCTCCCCCCTTTCCCAAATACAGATGCTTTCTGACACCTCAGTAGCAGACATCTTTTGAAAACATTGTGACTATTCTATTTGTTGTATGTGGTAAAGAGTTAACCTACCTGGACCCACATACAACAAATCTGCCGTCGAAGTAGGATTTTAATAAAGTTTAAAACATAATGGAAGAAGTAGAAATTGCTTTACTTTTGTCATAATGAATTGATTTCAAAAGATTATAATACATCAAAAATGCGTCTGTATGTGAGAAAAGGTTCACTTTATTACTGAGTAGGTGACTATTGAGCCCAAAAAATTCGCTATTGCGATAGTATTGATTTTCAGAAAGTACCATTGCAATAGCACAACTATAAATATTGTGATGCATTGCAATACTATTGCTTTTATTGAACTTTAAAAAAATAACTAAATAAATATTCTGAAGTCTAATTACAAGGAATAAAAGTATCAAAAAGAGCATTTTATTGTTTATCTTTTATTTAAAAACTTAAAAAGAAACCCTTTGCTCTCAAAAAGAACTTAATTTTCCAGCTTACACATAAATAAGAACATTTATCACTTTTCAGGCAACAAAATTTGTTCACAGACAAGTAACATGGTCTTTTCTCTAAGAAATAAAAGCATATCTGCATATTTAGATTCAATGTACTACATGAACCAATACTATCGATAGTTCCAACCACTATTGCGATAGTTATTGATCTTCAGTTTTACAATCGATGCATTACTATTGCCCTTGTCACTATTGCAATATATCGATAGTTTGAACTATCGCTACAGCCCTATTACTGAGACATAATTGTTAGCTCACCAGAGCACAAAGAGTTGTTCTAATTCTGATCGCTTTTTGTCGAAGATTTAATATTCTAGAGACCACTGTTTCATCCAATCTTCTTGAAACTTAATCTTGAAGATATATAGTCCCAAGTTTGTATATGGGACATATCATATGGGTAAAAAATAAGATCACTTGGTCAAATGAACAAATTTAACCCTTTCCCTCATATAGACGCTTTCTGACGCCTCTGCAGCGGACAGCTGTTTGAAAACATAGTGACAAAAGAAGAAATTGCTCAAATCGAGAAATTTCTCCTTTTGCCACAATGTTTTCCACTTTTAGTCATAAGTTATCCATTAAATTAAAGAGATTTTCCATGTTTTGACAAAATTTGATCGAAGTCGTCTGCTGCAGAAATGTCGTATGAGGGAAAGTGTTTCCATTTTTTGACAAAACATGTTCAAAGTCGTCTGCTGCAGATTTGTTGTTTGAGGGAAAGGGTTAAGACTTAAGTTCATTCTGGCTAATGATACTATAATTTTTGGCAAATTAACATATTAACTGAATGTATCTGATAACCAATCATGAGAACTTTTAAAAGTATCTGGTGTTAGAAAAGTTAAACCCTTTCCCCACATACAGGTCTACGCTAAATTCACGCTTTCTGACGCCTCTTTTGAAAACATAGCAAATGGAGAAACTGCTTATGACGAGCAATTTCTCCTTTTGCTACAATTGTTTAACTCTTTTTCAAGATTTTCAATAATTTTGCCTGAGATGTTTTTAAAGACATCTGTTGCTGATGTGTTGTATCTGGGGTTTTGGTTAACCCTTCTTTGGTGTATACCTTTGTAAGGAATTGACCCTAAAATTAATTTGTGGTAAAAGGAGAATATAAGTTATAACTTATTACTTATAGAAGTATAACAGCTTGTCAGTATCCGTGATAGAGCAGTGGCTTATGAATGGGTTTATAAAACGGTCTTATTTAAGACCAGACCTTATTATCATGATGTCAGATTTATACAAAGATTTGCCCAGTGTTTATTGATTTCAGGCAGTGTCTGTCTCTCTGTTGGTTATTGTCTTGTTTATAGAATAGAGCCAGGATAAAGCCAAGCTTGCAGGATTGAATTACTTCTAGATGAAAGGATTATTGTATAGGAATGGTCTGCTGATGCAATCGCTTATCTTATCCTAGATAATATCAAGCTATGTATGATGAATAGGGCTTATGCTGCATGGATCTGCAAACAGTGAAGCTGGCGAACCAGTGCTATCGATCAACATAGTTTCTAGCTATGTTTGTTTGTTTTTTTGTTTTTATTTACCCTCGTCGTTCAGAATTAACTAGCTAGCTTGGATGGATAGGGCTTATAAATGCTGCATCTGCTCGACTACTGAAGCTGGCGAACCAGTGCTATCGATCAGCATAGTAACTAGCTATGTTGGGTGAATAGGGCTTATGTTGCATCTACAAACAGTTAAGCTGGCGAACCAGTGCTATCGATCAGCATTGTAACTAGCTATGTTGGGTGAATAGGGCTTATGTTGCATCTACAAACAGTAAAGCTGGCGAACCAGTGCTATCGATCAGCATTGTAACTAGCTATGTTGGGTGAATAGGGCTTATGTTGCATCTAGAAACAGTGAAGCTGGCGAACCAGTGCTATCGATCAGCATAGTTATTAGCTATGTTGGGTTAATAGGGCTTATGCTGTATCTACAAACAGTGAAGCTGGCGAACCAATGCTATCGATCAGCATAGGTATTAGCTATGTTGGGTTAATAGGGCTGATGCTGCATCTACAAACAGTGAAGCTGGCGAACCAGTGCTATCTATCAGCATAGTAACTAGCTATGTTGGGTGAATAGGGCTTATATGCTGCATCTACAAACAGTTAAGCTGATGAACCAGTGCTATCGATCAGCATAGTTAAGTACTAGCTATGTTGGGTGAATAGGGCTTATGCTGCATCTAGAAACAGTGAAGCTGGCGAACCAGTGCTATCGATCAGCATAGTTACTAGCTATGTTGGGTGAATAGGGCTTATGTTGCATCTACAAACAGTTAAGCTGGCGAACCAGTGCTATCGATCAGCATTGTAACTAGCTATGTTGGGTGAATAGGGCTTATGTTGCATCTACAAACAGTGAAGCTGGCGAACCATTGCTATCGATCAGCATAGTTACTAGCTATGTTGGGTGAATAGGGCTTATGTTGCATCTACAAACAGTGAAGCTGGCGAACCAGTGCTATCGATCAGCATAGTTACTAGCTATGTTGGGTGAATAGGGCTTATGCTGCATCTACAAACAGTGAAAGACTGCCTTGTAGTGTAGTGGTAGAGCATCCGTCCCAGGAGCTGGGAGGTGAAGGGTTCAATCCCTGGCAGTCATACCAAAAACTTTAAAAATGGTAGTAATGGCAACCGTCCTACCTAACTGGATTTTTTTTTTGAAAATGGCGCAAAATACCATACAAACAACGCTGAAGACTTGCTGTCATATAAAAACGCCAAAAAATAAATGTGGAAAATCTATCCATGAAAATATAATATGATGGGCAATTTCTCCTTTTGCCACAATGTTGTCAAAATGTTATTTCCTTAAGTTTATTTTTTAAAATCAAGATAATAAAATTGCCTTGTGTGTTAGAGTTATTGGCTTGAATTCAAAAAGTCAACGTGGATCATGGACATTGTCTGCATGTTTGAAACCAAGCATGGTATTTTCTAGGGTGTAACATTTGTGGCTGTTGATATATGGCATACCATTTGTTGTTATTTGTTTAGACTGTAGATCATGGTTGACACATTGAAATTGGTAAACAAACGACTGATATCAATACATTATTAAATAGGAGATATTTCAGTCTGACAGCACTCACATGAGATCCGAATTGTATATAATCAGATTAAAAATTAAGCCCTTAGGCTGATAGAGATTACTGTTTTGGCTCAATATATTTCAGCTGTTGTCTTTTGAAGATAGTGTTGGAAAAGCAATTTTTTCATTCATCTCTATAAATTGGGAAATAATATATTTCTAATTTTCCACATACTTCATCTCATCAAATATTTTTGATGTTTTCTGAAGCGTCTCTGAAATATCAAATGATAACATAATTTTCTTTTGAAAATAAAGGGAAAAGAACTAAATTAATCATTAATGCATGTAAATCCATTTACCCTTTTCCTTTATATAGACGCTTTGTGACACATCTGCAGCAGATGGCTTTTTGAAAACATGGCAACAAAAGAAGAAATTGCTCAAACGAACAATTTCTCCTTTTGTCACCTGATGTTTACAACTCTATTCAATTATTGTTCTTTCATTTAAAGGGATTTTCTGTGCTTTTGCCTGGACGTTTTCAAAGTCGTCTGCTGCTGATTTGTTGTATGTGGGAAAGGGTTAAAGTTTAGTTCATAGTCTTCTTCCTTTCTCTGACATTAAACTCTAAGCTTTTGACATCCCTTCATAAGAAGACAATCTCACATGCAGTTTCATTGTAGGCTGCTGCAGACAATATATATATATATGTGTATACATGTGGGAAAGGGTTGAATATAATTGTTGTCTGATAAAAATGATAAAAATGCATCAACATGATTGTGTCTGCGTACATGTAGATCAAGGGTAAGGATTCAATCAGTTATAAAAATGGATCAAAACCTTGAACCCATTCACATCAGAGCAGGTCTGAGCTGAAAAGTTGACGACCTATGTCCAGACTCTGATCTGATGGCCTGACCAATTGGTTGTCAGACATCACACCCTCACAATAGCTCAGAATAAGCACTTTTATGCTGTCTTAAATGTCTATAATTGAATGGATAACCTATGACTAAAAGTGGAAAACATTGTGGCAAAAGGAGAAATTGCACGTTTTGTGCAATTTCTTCTTTTGTCACTATGTTTTCAGAAAGCCGTCTGCTGCAGAGGCGTCCGAAAGCGTTTATATGCTCAAGGGAAAGGGTTAAGCAATTTCTTTTTTAAAAGTCACCTGCTGCATACATAATATGTCTAAAATCTTCTGTATCTATTGAAAATTTAAAAAACATTTAACCCTTTTCCACATGCAACAACTCGGCAGCAGACGACTTTGAAAACATACCCCAAATATTTTTGGAAATATGGGGACTCGAAAGAGAAATTGCTTGTTTTAAGCAATTTCTTCTATTGTCACAATGCTTTCAAAAAGCTGTCTGTTGCAGAGGCGTCAGAAAGCTTCATTAAGCCTTTCCCTCATACAACAATTCTGCAGCAGACGACTTTGAATATATTTTGTCAAAACACAGAAAATGCCTATAATTGAATGGTTATGAAACCTATGACTAAAAGCGGAAAGCATTGTGGCAAAAGACGAAATTGCTCATTTTGAGAAATTTCTTCTTTTGTCACTATGATTTCAAAAAGCTGTCTGCTACAGAGGCATCAGAAAGCATCTATATGAGGGAAAGGGATATGAGAGAAAGGTTTAAAAAACAGTTCCAAGTATAATATTGAAGGAGTTAAAAACATCTTTTTCTGAAACATTTTTATATACAAGTCATCTGCTGCATACATTGTCAGAAGTCGTCTGTATCAGTTTAATCATGGTTAACCCTTTCCCTCATACGACAATTCTACAGCAGACGACTTTAAACATATTTTGTCAAAACATAGAAAATCTCCATAATTGAAGGGATAACCTATGACTAAAAGTGGAAAACATTGTGGCAAAAGGAGAAATTGCACATTTTGTCACTATGTTTTCAAAAAGATGTCTGCTTCAGAGTCGTCCGAAAGCGTTTATATGAGGGAAAGGGTTAAATGTTGAAAATCGGTGACCTTTACTATTTTCGGTATGTTTGATGTTTGTTGGTAGTGTTCCAAAGTTGATCGAGTTTGACATTTCTGTTTGTTTTGCATTTACATTTCCCACTCTCTTAACTTTGTTCTTTTGATATATAGATATATTTTAATCTTTCCCTCCTACAGACATATTTTGACATATAAATGCAGCAGAGGAATTTAGAAAATGCACTGGAAAAAGCAGAAATTTCTCTTTTTGCCACAAAGTTTTCATCTCTATTTAACCCTTTTTAACATTTATATAGAAGCTCTCCGACACCTCTGCAGCAGACTGCATTTGAAAACATTGTGACAAAAGGAGAAATTGCTCAAGATGAGCAATTTCTCCATTTGCCACATTGTGTTTTCAACTTTATAACAGTATCCTCATTTGTGGAGATTTACCATACTTTTGCCTAGCTGTTTTCAAAGTCGTCTGCTGCGGATTTCCTGTATGTGGGACAGGGTGAGTAGATCTTGTCCGTCTAGGTTCGATACAAGAAAGACTGCAAGGAGGCTCTATCAGGCTGGTATCCATGGCCTTTCATTACTAAAATGTCAAGTCCCAAAGGACACTTTCAGCTGATGAAAGGAATCCGCTATGGTCGAGTGGTTAGCGTCGGGGATTTCGAAACAAGTAGAGTGCCCTTGGGCAAGGCACATTTTCTAGCCTAGTACTGGTTTGTTTACCCAGGGATCATGAATAAGTGAACTGTCGCCGTGATATAACTGAAGTAATGTTGAAAGCGGCGTAAAACCCCAATAAATAAATTCAGCTGATGAAGCCTATAGATATAAAACACTTCATATGATTACAAAGGTCTAGATAAAGAGGTGTGCACTGATATTACCACACAGTATCTTTATTATTACATCACCGAACCCTAGTATGTTGTGGGTACTCATATGAATCGTCTCAGTGAGATGATTCGCATGAGTACATATTTTACATAGTGCATAATATATATTAACCCTTTCCCTCATACGACAATTCTGCAGCAGACGGCTTTGAACATATTTTGTCAAAAAATAAAACATCTCTATATAATTGAATTGATAACCTATGGTTAAAAGTGGAAAACATTGTGGCAAAAGGAGAAATTGCTCATTTTGAGCAATTTCTTTTGTCACTATGTTTTCAAAAAGCTGTCTGCTGCAGAGGCGTCAGAAAGATTCTATATGAGGGAAAGGAGAAAGGGAAAGGAGCTCTGCATGCTAGGAAAACAAACATTTGGGACTGCGACCAGGGACAAAATCCAGATCATATCCTCCAAATACCAACGATCCAGTACAGAATTTGAAAGGAAAAAAAAAAATGTCGTTTTTTGCCTTCCCTTTGTCATATTGTAATGGGAGACAAACAAAGAGGAGTAGAAACATTTCTCGCTTTTAATGTAACCAAACGCGATGCTGTTGGTCCTCTGAAAAAAATCTGATCGGTGATAAACAGCAACGTAGGATTTCATGGGCAACTAATGAATGATTTAAGAATATGCCATGAAGGTATCTGGAATTCTGTCACCTAGCAAAAGTGGCGGACATTTTATATACAGTAATGGATGTATGATTGGACAAGAGCTCTTAAACAGGGACGTATTTCATGTTTGAAAATGCTTATTTGACCCTCTAATCCTGTATAGTGGGTATACGATGAATATTTTGAGTACCCACATCATAGGGTTTGGTTAGATAATAAGAGAGATATTGTGGGGGGGGAAATAGCTGTATACCACACCTCCTGAACTAGACCTCCTCAGTCTGCAATGGACTGTTTTAAGTGTAAAGAGCTTCTTAACCCTTTCTCAGCACACACAGTATATCTGTAGCAGACAACTTTGAATATATATATATATCTAGGCTAAAACATGGAAAATCTCTTTAAATGAAGATTATAAATTACTGTATAAAGTTAAAAACCTTTTTGGCAAATGGAGAAATTGCTCATCTTGAGCAATTTTCCCTTTCGTTGGAAGGTTTTCAAAAGTCATCTGCTGCAGAGGCATCAGAAAGCGTCTGTATGTGGGAAAAGGTTAACACATGTAACACCTGGTATAAAAGGTAGTTGTGGAATTGAATTTAAAAGTTTTAATTTAAATCGTGAATATATATATTTCTTCTATCGAGGTCACAGGCTCTGTTGGGGGTGTTAATTTTTCTCCCCTTCACGCTTACTTGGTTTAGTTGACAAGGCCCTGGTTAAAGGTATAACAACCCTTTACCACATGATTATAGACACTCCCTGATGCCCATGCAGCAGACGACTTTTGGAAAACATTGTGACAAAAGAAGAAATTGCTTAAATCGAGCAATTTCTCCTTTTGCCACAATGTTTTCCACTTTTAGTCATAGGTTATCCATTTAATTATAGAGATTTTCTATTTTTTCGACAATATATGTTCAAAGTTGTCTGCTGCAGAATTGTCGTATGAGGGAACGGGTTAAAGTTATATAACAGCCCTTAACCCACATAGACACTTTCTGACGCCCATGCAGCAGACAAATTTTGAATACATTTTGGAAAAAACAGAAATTGCTCTGATGAGCAAAATCTCCCCATTGCCACAACGTTTTCAATATCAGTATTCAACTATCAGTGGAATCCGCTGTGGTCGAGTGGTTAGCGTCGGGGATTTCCAAACCGAGTGTCCCGGGTTCGATCCCCAGTCGCGGCACTACGGTCATGGTGGAGTGCCCTTTGGCAAGACACATTTTCTAGGGGGTGGACATAATGAAATTGTCCATCATGAACTATTTCTGCTTTTATGGCAATTTTTCTCATTAAGATGTAATAATGCCAGTGATTTTAAGGCAAATCCTCACAAAAAATTATTCGGGCCAGGAAATTTACAATCGATCTGGTAAAATTTGGTAAATTACTAGCCTGACTTGCATGTTAGTTTAGATCTTAATTTCTATGACTGCAGATTTGTTTTATGTGGGAAAGGGTAAACACTTTTGCAGAAATTACTTTTGGCACAAGTTTTATACCCTGAAATACTTTTACTTTTATTTTAAGATGATTCCTGAAGTATGCAAGAAAAGTTTAAGTAAATTTTTGCATAAAAAGACTGGCATCAAAGGCATCCAGTAAACTTATAAACAGGGGATTTTCACCATGTTGTCTGCAGGTGGGACTTTGTACAAGATCGGGTTGGGTCGATACTTTGACATGATATGACTGAATTGGTTGGTTAGTTGACTGCTCATATTGTGGCAATTAAGTTGGAAATATTGTGAAAAATTCCTGAAAATGTTTTCTATTCTCACCGGCAGACGCCTGTGGCAGACAACTTTTGAAACTATTTTGGCAAAAGTTGCAATTACTCTTTAATATAGAGCAATTTCTCCTTTTGCCAAAATGATTCTGAATTAGTTTATAAATACATTTCCATGTATAGAGATTTACCATGGTTTATTTAGCCTTTAGAAATGTTTTTTGCTGCAGATTTCTTGATAATTATTTTTCTTGTATGACACTGTGGTAAAAGGTTTAACACTTTCCCTCATATAGACGCTTTCTGATGCCTCTGCAGCAGACAGCTTTTTGAAAACATAGTGACAAAAGAAGAAATTGCTCAAAACGAGCAATTTCTCCTTTTGCCTCAATGTTTTTCCATTTTTAGTCATAGGTTATCCATTCAATTATAGAGATTTTCTATGCTTTGACAAAATATGTTCAAAGTTGTCTGCTGCAGAATTGTTGTATGAGGGAAAGGGTTATATTGTGGCACTGGTTGGAAAGATTTTGAAAAACTCCTGAAAATATTTTCCTTTCTCACCTGCAGACGCATGTGGCAGACAACTTTTGAAACTATTTTGGCAAAAGTTGCAACAATCGCTCCTATAGAGTCATCTCTCCTTTTGCCAAAATGTTTCTAAATTAGTTTCCACTTATAGTCATAGGTTATCCATTCAATTATGGAGATTTTCTATGTTTTGACAAAAATACGTTCAAAGTCGTCTGCTGCAGAATTGTCGTATGAGGGAAAGGGTTAGAGACTTTCCATAGTTTATTTAGCCTAAAAGTTTTTAAAGTTGTCTGCTGCAGATTTCATAATAATTAATTTTCTTTTATGACATTGTGGTAAAAGGTTTAAAGTGATCATTGTAGATTTTTCTTCTTTCTTTACAAGATCCAAATTGTCTTCTGATTGGCTGTCTAAATGTAAAGGTTTATTCTATTTTCTGTGTCTTTTCAGCGAAAGAATCAAAGAAACTTTTTCGACATTTGGAAATCCGAAAAGGGCCGCCTTTTCGAATTTTGGAAATCCGAAAAGGCGGCCCCAGTTGTGAACAGCGATGATACTGATTTTGTTTTAGAGGTAAGAAACATGATTTATTAAACCCTTTCTCACATGCAGGCGCGTTTTAACAAATCTGAAACTTTTGAAAACATTGCAGCAAAATGAAAAGTGCTTGTCTGATTACAATTTAACAGAAATGTTTCTTCAGTGTCCCTCTCGGGTTTGATCCCCAGACGCGGCACGACGCACATTTTCTAGCCTAGTACTTGTTGGTTTACCCAGGGATCATGAATAAGTGAACTTTTGCAGTTATATAACTGAAATAATGTTGAAAGAGGCATAAAAAAACCCAATAAAACAAACAAAAATCAGTGTCCCTCTACATTTTGTGTTCAAGCCATATTGATTGGTTGAAAAACATAGCCACCAGGTGGCATCAGCAACGAGGTTAAATTAAGTTTTCGCTTCAACAGACATCTCCAAAATTAGTGGACCAATAAGTAACCAAACAACATAGGCATGTTCCTTTGGTAGTCCTCTTCCCAAATTGTTAAAAAATTAGATAACTTTTACTGATAAGTAAGTTCATATCTAGTATCCACTCCTTGCTGTTTCATTCCCACTCTCACATTCCCCCTGATGTTAGGAGTTACACATTTGCTACTATTCCATCACTCAGGTGATTGATTTAGGGCTCTCGTGTTCTGAGAGGCATGAACAACTATTTTTTGTATGGGAAACTCATTAGTCGCCGGGCAGAAGCCCGCGACTTCTATTTTTAATAGCTTTTCGGAAATCACATGGGAGGGCGGCTTATTATTAGAAAGAAACAAATCTAGATGATTTGAACATATTACAATTGTGGTTGTTTACGAACACTAATAAATGACGCATCTAAAATGAAATAAATATTCCGATTTTTTAATGTTTGCAGTTTTTTTTATTTCACTCGCATTTAAGTTTTTTGTCTTATTTACGAAGACAAAAGTGGTCCCTTCAAGACGTGAACCAACACCCCCTAATGCAGACTCTTATGTGTCATCATTGAGGTCAATTTCGGATTCTCCTTTTAATAGCAATTTTAACTTACTAAATGTTGTTTTCATGTTCAAAGAGATGTCTTGATTTGTGTAGAATTCATTTAATAATGTTAATCCATGAATATCTAAAGTAGGAACTGTTTCTAAGCTAAATATAGACCCTATTCTGTTGTGTAGTTTCGTGACCTTTAACATCGATTTTCGCGCATGCGCATTTCGATATGAAAAAGCGAGTGATATTATTTTATTTTAGACAAGTACAAGACGAATGTTTGACGCAAAGCGTCAAAGAGAAGCCGCAATATTTCGTTGTACATGTAGAAATAAGAAAAAAAGAACATTTTTAAATCCACAAACAATAGAACAATTTAAACTGTAGACGGTATTGCTAATATATTTCTCCTTTTGAAGACTTTTGTTTTCTTCAAATTACCTCCCTTTAAAGCAATACCAGGATATTTACCTTGTGATTCGAATAAGATTGACAAACATTGAAATTATATGAATGAATACTATTATTTAAATAAGTAACAACAGCAAAATTAAATTAAAGCCAGATAAATGTGTACACATTTCGTTAATTTGTTATAGATACCCTAATGTATAGATATGAATATAAACTTTATAAGCAAATGTTTTCATTTCAACGTTCCTAATGTTTGAATAGACTAAGGAAAGTCAAGAATACATAAATAAATCAATGCAGTCTTTTCCGGCGACATTGATGCCTTGCATCAACTTTCTCTTGTTAGTAGATGATTTGACTCTGGTTCATATATTCATCTCTACTTGCTGTTTAACCCTTTCCCTCATACGACAATTCTGCTGCAGACGACTTTGAACATATTTTGTCAAATAATGGAAAATCTCTATAATTGAATGGATAACCTATGACTAAAAGTGGAAAACATTGTGACAAAAGGAGAAATTGCACGTTTTGTGCAATTTCTTCTTTTGTTACTATGTTTTCAAAAAGCCGTCTGCTGCAGAGGCGTCTATATGAGGGAAAGGGTTAACAGTTGGAAGTCGTTAACCTTTTCTCTCACATATAGATGCTTTCTGACGCGACGCCTCTGCAGCAGACACCTTTTAAAAACATTATTGCAAATTTATGGCTAAATTGCTCTAAACAACTTTTTCGCTCACCTTGGCATGGAGTGCCCTTGTCAAACTATTGTGATGGCCTTCGTCCGGTAGTCTATGCCCTCTGTGAAAACAATCAGGCAAAATGGAGAAAAAGCTCATAGTGTACAATTTCTCATCTTGCCACAAAATAATTTCTAACTGTTTGCTCATAGCTAATGTGTCTGAATATAGACACTTTCTGATACCTCTGCAGGAGACGGCTTTTTGAAAACATTGTGACAAAAGAAATTTTTCCAAATAGTCCGAATGTGTATGGGCATAATATCTCAGACAAGTGCTATACCAAATAGATAATATCTTGGTCAGGTTCGATAACTAACCACGTTATCTTAGTCACTCCACACTTATGTCCCTCAAAATGACCAAAGCTGTTTTAACAGTGTCTGCTCTCTAAATTTGCCTGACTTACAACCAATTATCACTATACTTGGTCTCAAAAAAACAGGACGGAGGTATTTTGTGACAGTTGGCGCTCTTGTTGGTTATTCATTCAATTATAGAGATTTTCCATTGTCTGACAAAATATGTTCAAAGGCGTCTGCTGCAGATTTCTTGTATGTGGTAAAAGGTTTAACCAATTTCCTGATAATTATAATTATGTCTGTCCATCATGATGAACAATTTCTCGTTTTGTCGCAACGTTCTTCCAAGGTATCTGCTGCAGAGGCTGCTACTATTTCTTGGTACCATACTAGACTAGGTTAAATATGTAATTATACCCCCTTTGAAGAAGAGGGGGTATATAGGAGTCACTGTGTCTTTTGTCTGTCTGTCTGTTGGTCGGCCGAAAGCCATATTTTGTCCGGCCTATTTCTTACAAACCACTGGGTGGAATTCAATAACATTTTACATGAAGCTTCTATACCAAGAGGAGATGTGCATATCCTAAAGGGGTTACAATTGCATGTTATTTTACAGAGTTATGGCCCTTTTACTAATTAAGTTATGATGTAGGTCAAGGTGCTGTTTAGGGCATATTTATCATCTTTAGTGATAGTTATACCCCCAAAAAACAAAGTTTTGGGGGGGTATATAGGAGTCACTGTGTCGGTCGGTCGGTCGGTCGGTCGGTCGGAAGCCATATTTTGTCCGGACCATATCTTAACAATGCAACATGAAATTTGAACGAAACTTCATAGGATGATACAACACATTGAGAGGAAGTGCGGTGTACAGGAACCATAACTCTATTTTATCTAAATACAGTGTTATTGCCCTTTGTTACTTTTTCTTGTCCGGAGATTTACTTAATAACTAACAGATGGAATCTAATAAAACTGCATACAATGGTAGAGCATAATCAGAGGAAGTGCAGTGTCCAAGAACCATAACTCTAATTTACATAATTACAGAGTTATTGCCCTTTGTTACTTTTTATTATTCGTAGAGTCTTGTCCGGAGCATAACTTTAAAACAAATTGTTGGAATTTAATAAAACTTCATAGGATGATACAACACATTGAGAGAAAGTGCAGTGTACAGGAACCATAACTCTATTTAATCTAAATACAGAGTTATTGCCTTTTGTTACTTTTTCTTGTCCGGAGAATAACTTAATAACTAACAGATGGAATCTAATAAAACTGCATACAATGGTAGAGCATAATGAGAGGAAGTGCAGTGTACAAGAACCATAACTCTAATTTACATAATTACAGAGTTATTGCCCTTTGTTACTTTTTCTTATTCGTAGAGTCTTGTCCAGAGCATAACTTTAAAACAAATTGTTGGAATTTAATAAAACTTCATAGGATGATACAACACATTGAGAGAAAGTGCGGTGTACAGGAACCATAACTCTATTTAATCTAAATACAGAGTTATTGCCCTTTGTTACTTTTTCTTGTCCAGAGAATTACTTAATAACTAACAGATGGAATCTAATAAAACTGCATACAATGGTAGAGCATAATCAGAGGAAGTGCAGTGTACAAGAACCATAACTCTAATTTACATAATTACAGAGTTATTGCCCTTTGTTACTTTTTCTTATTCGTAGAGTCTTGTCCAGAGCATAACTTTAAAACAAATTGTTGGAATTTAATAAAACTTCATAGGATGATACAACACATTGAGAGGAAGTGCGGTGTACAGGAACCATAACTCTATTTAATCTAAATACAGAGTTATTGCCTTTTGTTACTTTTTCTTGTCCGGAGAATTTCTTAATAACTAACAGATGGAATCTAATAAAACTGCATACAATGGTAGAGCATAATCAGAGGAAGTGCAGTGTACAAGAACCATAACTCTAATTTACATAATTACAGAGTTATTGCCCTTTGTTACTTTTTCTTATTCGTAGAGTCTTGTCCAGAGCATAACTTTAAAACAAATTGTTGGAATTTAATAAAACTTCATAGGATGATACAATACATTGAGAGGAAGTGCGGTGTATTTTGTTGGTCGGTCGGAAGCCATATTTTGAGTCGAGGTGCTGTTTTGGGGGTATTTATCATCTTCAGTGATAGTTCTAGTTCTCATTGTAATCCGTCATGCTGTATTTGTGTGTGACAATCTGCATGTATTTCTGCCAGAAATTGTGCAGTCCTATATTTTATTTGTATATTCTCTATTGTAAACTCAACAGGGCCAGGAGGAAGGTAGTGGGTCCATGAAAGAAAACTCAAGAGAGGACGACGAGGATAACGACGATATAGCAGAGTCTGGCGACGGGCAGACCAATCTGAATATCAAACTCACTGACGACGAAGATATTGATTCCGAGGACAAAGACGACATACAGATACAAGGAGAAAAAGATGACGAAGATCTGTTTGATGGAAGTGGCAGCGGGGATGAAGGGGCAGAGTCGGAAGAAGTTGTGGAAGATAAAATAGGTAATGCTAGAAATTACTTGTTAATTAACCCTTGCCCTCATATAGATGCTTTCTGACGCCTCTGCAGCAGACGGATTTTTGGATTTTTGAAAACATAGTGACCAAAAGAAGAAATTGCTCAAAATGAGGGAAAGAGTTAGTTCATGGAGAAAGCTAGCTATCTACAGAGAGGATAAACATTGTGACTGAATGATGAGCTATTCCTCCTTTTGCCACAAAGTATTAAAAAACTGTAATGCAGAGGTGTTTAACCCTTTCCCTCATACGACAATTCTGCAGCAGACGACTTTGAACATATTTTGTCAAAACATAGAAAATCTCCATAATTGAATTGATAACCTATAACAAAAAGTGGAAAACATTGTGGCAAAAGGAGAAATTGCACGTTTTGTGCAATTTCTTCTTTTGTCACTATGTTTTTAAAAAGCCGTCTGCTGCAGAGGCATCAGAAAGCATCTATATGAGGGAAAGGGTGAAAGTAGGCAGACTATAATTGATTAATTGATTGTTTTGCCGCCATCAATGGGATTTCAGTTATATCAAGGCTAGCCAGTCCACCTTGAGTGATTCCTGGCCCTCTTGCAAATTGACTCCACACAACATTCCTCCCAGGCAACTGGCTGCCTTCCAAGATAGACTCTTAACTTATTGATGGGAAAAAACGAATGATGCTAGTCACAATGACTTTTGCTTATCGTTAGAAAGAATGTACGGTCAAGCTATATTGAACCCTTTCCATTATAAAGACACATTTTGACACAGCTGTGTGGGCACATTCTTACCTCAGATTATTTCTAGATGCGTGCTTTACAAACAGTTATGTAAATAAGAATGCGTCCTCTGAAAATTTGAGAATTTTCTTAAAATGATTTTTCCTTTATCCACTTTGTGGTCAATATTGACCTAGGCCAGTACAAGCCTTGAATTTCATGTTTATGTGTTACACTCGCAATGGAAATAAGAAAGAAATCCACATCTTTTATGCACCACTGGCTGAGAGACGACAGTAATGCTTATGTCATGGCAGAATTTCCCTTGTGCATTTGTCCATCTATTCATCTGTTAACACTTCCCAACATACAGCAATTCTGCAGCAGACGACTTTGAAAACATAGCAACAAAAACCCAAAATATCTCCATGAAATATTGCTTAATTGTTAAATAAAGTTGAAAACACTGTTGCCAAAGGAGAGCAATTTCACCTTTGGCCTCAATGTTTGCAAAAGTCTCGTCTGCTGTTTTTGTGTCAAAACGCGTCTGCAGGTGGGAAAGGGTTAAAATGTCGCCTGCTGCATTGGTGGGAAAAGTTGTCTGTATCAAGGGAAAGTGTGGAAGAAAGACCCACTTAATGATTCTGAATGAAGCACTTTTGTCCAATCAAAGATAAGATCTGGGATATAAGTAGATGGTAAGTGTTTGTAAGTATCTCTGAGTCAGACTGCATGTAGTGGTCCATGTTTACCCTTTCCTACACACAACAATATCTTCAGTAGACCACAAGTATATACATACATGTATATAGAAAAAAAAGGGGAAATCTCAATAAATAAAAGTGTTATTTATTGAATAGAGTTGAAAAGGTCATGGCTAAAATAATCTGTTGGGAGATACATATTGAAAAGGGTTTATAATTAATGTGATTTCCATGCAATTTCAGCCTAAAATAGTCATGGTTAGTGGATATATACAGGAAGATGTGTATCTCCACATGTCAATAAATCTCCCATAGTTGGGCTTTCCTGGTTAACCCTTTCCGCTCATGTAGACGCTTTCTGACGCCTCTGCAGCAGACGGCTTTTTGAAAACATAGTGACAAAAGAAGAAATTGCACAAAACGTGCAATTTCTCCTTTTGCCACAATGTTTTCTACTTTTTGTCATAGGTTATCCATTCAATTATGGAGATTTTCTATGTTTTGACAAAATACGTTTTATTGGGGTTTCCCCCGCTTTCAACATTAACTTTTATTGGGGTTTCCCCCCCTGCTTTCAACGTGATTTCAGTTATTTTGTCTAAAGTCCACTATTACATGATACCTGGGGTTAACAGACCAGTACTAGGCTAGGGTCTTACCCAAGGGCACTCTACTTATAATGACTGCTGCTTTTGTGGAACCTGGGCTACACGGTTACTTGTCACTTGGGATGACATGTTGGCCATGGCGGAATCCTAAGGTTTACCCGAAGCTCGCCGCGAAACTATGTTTATATGAATAGTATTGATTTGTAAAACGTAACAGGATGGTGTTAGACTTCAGTCCTTAGAAAGTATGATAAAACTAGTCCTTAGAAAGTATGAGTTAACTAGTCCTTAAAAAGTATGAGTAAACTAGTCCTTATGAATATCTCGCTTATTAATCAATTAAACCCTATGTTCTGAGAACATAAATACGTTCTTGGGAAAGACAACTCTTTCGAGTACCCACAGTGTAGGGTATAGAGGTGAAATAAGGGTTTAACCCTTTCCCTCATACGACAATTTTGCAGCAGACGACTTTGACCATATTTTGTCAAAAAATAGAAAATCTCTTTAATTGAATGGATAACCTATGACAAAAAGTGGAAAACATTGTGTCAAAAGGAGAAATTGCTCGTTTTGAGCAATTTCTTCTTTTGTCACTATGTTTTCAAAAAGCTGTCTGCTGTAGAGGCGTCAGAAAGCGTCTATATGAGGGAAAGGGTTTAAGAACATTATACACGCCCCTCTATCCAGAGCTCTCTCTTTTAAGATAAAATAATTACCAATGCCATCATTCAGCATAGGGTTATCATTCCGCAACAATTTGTCTCTTGTACAAGGACCGTCGTTGTGGTGATCACAAAGGTTGTTGTGGTGGTCACAAATTACAGTTACACCTTAGTCTCTGGAGTTTTATTATTAACCATTTCCCACGTATACGATTTCTGACACCTACGTCGCAGACCACTTTTGAGATCATTGCGGCAAAAGGAGGAATTGCTCTAAATGAGCAATTTCCCCCCTTTTGCCACAATGTTTTCAAATCTATTTAATGATTATACTTTCATTTTACAAAGGTATAACCTATTTCTGCCTAGATATTTGTAACGTCGTCTGCTGCCGATTTGTCGTAAGTGTGTAAGGGTAATGAATTGATGTTTTTGTCTTACACTTGACACATTACTTCCTGAACGTAGTGGTCGACTGTTTTGAGGTCTATGTGTTAATCACAATTCAAAATTTAATGCTGTATCCTCTCCTTGTGTGGAATTATGGAGAATCAACCACCCCATTCCCATGTCTAGATGCATATTGACACATCTGTTGTAGAAGACTTTTAAAACCCTTTCCCTCATATAGACGCTTTCTGATGCCTCTGCAGCAGACGGCTTTCTGAAAACACAGTGACAAACGAATGAAATGGCTCAAAACGAGCAATTTCTCCTTTTGCCACAATATTTTTCACTTTTAGTCCTAGGTTATCCATTCAATTATAGAGATTTTCTATTTTTGGCCGGATTGTCGTATGAGGGAAAGGGTTTATGAAATCATGGTTGCACAACGTTTTCAACTCTTTTCAATACTAGCTAATGGCTGCATAAGATGGATTATGTTAAGCAAGTTCTACTTTAATAGCAAAAAAAAAAAAAAAATTCTACTGGGACTCAAAATAAGCCACAAAAACTTTGGATGTTTTTCAAATTATTGGTAATAAGAGTGGTTTGGGGTCGTAATTCTCATACTGGGGGTTCCTATATGCTTGTACACTGAATGAATATCTTATTGAACGTTGCTCCTTTCCCTCATGAATACGACAATTTTGCAGCAGACGACTTGGAACGTATTTTGTAAAAAAATAGAAAATCTCTATAATTGAATGGATTACCTATGACTAAAAGTGGTAAACATTGTGTCAAAAGGAGAAATTGCTTGTTAAATTTGAGCAATTTCTTCTTTTGTCAACATTGTGTCAAAAGGAGAAATTGCTTGTTTTGAGCGATTTCTTCTTTTGTCACTGTTTTCATAAAGCCGTCTGCTTAAGAGGCGTCAGAAAGTGTCCATATGAGGGAAAGGGGTAAATGTTTTTCAAAGTGACAGTTTTAAAATGCCATTTAGGGTAAATGGTTTAATGTTCTGTTGTTTTCTACTTTTCTGTTAGGACAGTTTAAAAGGTTTGATTGATCTCACTTTATATGTTTAAATATTTACAACGTATGTTGGATAAATCAATTAACTTAAATTTCCTCCACCATTTACTTGGTTTCCATTTCAAAGGCCTATATATAGGAGGCGTAAACAAGTCTTTGCCCATGATGTCTTGTTCGTTACTCGGTGAAAACCTGTGATGTCACATTTAACCAATCCTCTGAAGGACGCTTTTGGGTGCATTCCCAGCAGACTTCTTTCATATTTTGTCAAAAAATAGAAATCTCTATAATTGAATGGATAACGTATGACTAAAAGTGGAAAACATTGTGGCAAAAGGAGAAATTGCTCGTTTTCTTGGTTGTCATCTGTCTGCTGTCCGTCCGTCTGTCCACTGTGTGACATATTGGCAGGCGTCGCATGTATTTCCTAATTTGTATCTTGTAAACACTTTCCCACATATATGTATATCAAATTTGCAGCAGGTATAAATGAAAACATTGTGGCAAAAAGAGACATTGTTCATTATGTACAATTTCCCGTTTTGTCACAATGTTTTTAAAAGACGTCTGCACATGAGAAGTTGTTAAATATATGAAGAAAACCTTGAGACTTTTTGAAAATAAGTGGATACATTCTCTTATGTGTGGTTGAAAACATGGGAATAATAGAACTTATTTATGATAAAGAATGAACAATTTCCATACCATGTTTCCAAATTTGGGGAGTGGGTCTGTATTGTAAAGAGAAAAATGATAATTTGAAATCAGCCCTTTGGCCAAAGGCGGATGTGATATTGGCATTCGCCGTCCATCAGAAGCCGCATATCCGACACGGTGGAATGGATAAGATTGGATTAGATTGAAGCTATATGGAAATGTACAGCACCATAGGGAAATGCCACAAAGCAAGTTTCACTAGCTTAAGCACTTAGATTGTCTTATGGAAAATCTAGACTTATTTAAATATTGTATGTGTACTGTATATCATGATTTATATCACAATAACATTGTGAACAAAGTTTACATCTATTTATCATGAGGGCTCATCAGAACATTAAGCTTGGCAAACTTTTAACCCTTTTCCTCATACGTTAATTCTGCAGCAGAACATATTTTGTCAAAAAATAGAAAATCTCTATAACTGAATGGATAACCTATGACTAAAAGTTGAAAACATTGTGGCAAAACGAGAAATTGCTCGTTTTGAGCAATTTTTTCTTTTGTCACTATGTTTTTCAAAAATCTGTCTGCTGCAGAGGCGTCAGAAAACGTCTATATGAGGGAAAGGGTTAAACCTATATAGACCTCATATTTTATTAAATCTTCATACAAGTTCATCAACACAATCTCAGCCAAATTTGAAACTGGGTTAGATTGGGTGAAAACCCACCCGGGTCAATTGGTTAAATTTTGCAAAAATCTTTTTAACACTCTAGGGGACACATTTTTCTAACAATCTTTATGGAAATCATAAGCACATGCATCACCATCCTTATCTAGGTCAAGGTCAAAACTAGATTATGTAGGGTCAAAAACAGTGACACAAGACCAATATTTAACAAATCATTATGAAAACTCGGAAAGCCGTTTTCTCCATAAAACCTTCTTGTAAGTTCATATGGACCCCATAATAATTATAGACCATTGATTTTAAAATAGTTTTTCTTTAGTATCAGTTATACAAAGGTGTTACAAGCGACCCCCTATAGACCATTGATTTCGAAGTAGTTTTTCAGTAGTATCTGATATATTAAGGTGTTCCAAGCAACCCCACATAGTCTTTAAATAGTTTTTCTTTAGTATCTGTTATAACCAAGGTGGTCCAAATGATTGTTTTGTTCAGAGTATATAAAATGAATTCCTTCTTCATAATATTTCAATGAAAATCAACAAATTTCAACCCTCAATTATACCACTCTAATTCACTTCTAATCTGGCAGCACTCATACATCACTGAAAAGTGTTACCTGTCAGCATATCGAGGGCTTGGCGTGAAACGGTTGTAACTAAAATTGGTATTTTTATTACCAAGGTTAATCACCTCACCATAAAGTCTTTATAAGCGTTAAATCATTTTTCTTGGTAAACAATGGAAATTTAGGTGCCATTGCTCGTTCTGAGCAATGGCACCTAAATTTGCATTGTTTACAAAAGGGTCAAAATTGCCCCTAAACCAGGTTTTCAAAATAGGTTTTAAGTTACAACCGTTTCACGCCAAGCCCTCGAATTTCTGTTATATTAAACCAAGGTGGTCAAATGATTGCTTTGTTCAGAGTATATAAAATGAATTCCTTCTTCATAATATTTCAATGAAATCAACAAATTTCAACCCTCAATTATACCACTCTAATTCACTTCTAATCTGCAGCACTCATACATCACTGAAAAGTGTTACCTGTCAGCATATCGAGGGCTTGGCGTGAAACGGTTGTAACTAAAATTGGTATTTTTATTACCAAGGTTAATCACCTCACCATAAAGTCTTTACAAGCGTTAAATCATTTTTCTTGGTAAACAATGGAAATTTAGGTGCCATTTCTCGTTCTGAGCAATGGCACCTAAATTTGCATTGTTTACAAAGGGGTCAAAATTGCCCCTAAACCCGGGTTTTCAAAATAGGTTTTTAGTTACAACCATTTCACGCCAAGCCTTCGATATATCTCCTCCTTTCCCACATGTATACAACAAATCTTCAGAATTTGACTTTTGAAAACGTTAGACAAAAATAGGGAAAATCTCTTTAAACGAATATGTAACTATTGGATACTGTTGAAAACATTGTGGCGAAATGAGAAATTTAGCTCGTTTAGAGCAATTTCTCCTTTTGTCGCATTTGTTTTCAAAGACGTCTGCTGCAGAGGCGTCAGAAAGGACTTTATCTAGGAAAGTTTAATAAATAACAGATGGTGTATAATTTAAGAAAGAACACATAACTTTAATGTGAACACAGCCTATCAGCAGCCCCGTTATAACGTGGCCCAGTTGGTACACCCTATTCCTGCTTTCACTTTGGGTGTGAAGGTCAAATTATTGAAATGGTCCGATTCAAACACTTTGCGTCCAAGGTCAAATTATTAAAATACTCCAATTCAAACACTTTGCGTCCAAGGTCAAATGATTGAAATGCTCCGATTCAAACGCTTTGCGTCCAAGGTCAAATGATTAAACTCCATTCAAACACTGTCTTTCACTACATCACATATACATACCTATTGCTTGTAATCCACTTTCACATATATATTCATAGCAGCCTGCTAGAGACACACAAGCTTTTCAATATCAAATCTTGTTTTGGTTACTGACTATTGGTCTGTTAGTCATCTCTAAGCTCTAAACTGGGTCACATGGGGTCAAAAATAGGTCAAATGGTCAAATTTAAAAGAAACTAATTAAATTGTTTGATTTTTGTATGTGGGAAAGTGTTAATGGTTAAAGAGTTTCTGAATTGTTTTCCTTGCAGATTATTGGTTCGTTTGCATCATTGGGGATTAATGATTATTGATTGATATTGCTTGTTAGATTTTAGAAAGTTTCAAACCATGTAATTTTGTTGCTTTCTAACGGTTTTCTCATTCCCTTGGATACAATTGATGTTTTTACAGAGAAGATGGATGAATTGCGGAATTTTGAATGGGTTTGATACTTTCCTTGGTAAAACATTTATCTTACCTTCCTTTGTTAACTCTTTCCCTCATATAGATGCTTTCTGACGCCTCTGCAGCAGACGGCTTTTTGAAAAGATAGTGACAAAAGAAGAAATTGCACAAAACGTGCAATTTCTCCTTTTGCCACAATGTTTTCCACTTTTAGTGATTAGGTTATCCATTCAATTATAGAGATTTTCCATGTTTTGACAACATTTGATCGAAGTCGTCTGCTGCAGAATTGTCGTATGAGGGAAAGTGTTAACCCTGGCACTTATACAACTCAAATTGAAAGAGGTCTCAGCAGAAGTCTTAACATAATGTAAAAACTGGAAAATAGAAAGTACTGTACACATGTGTACACATTTGAAATTGTGTTGAAAACAAGGTTTGTTGTTTAACCCTTTCCCTCATACGACAATTATGCAGCAGACGACTTCGAACGTATTTGTCAAAACATAGAAAATCTCTTTACTTGAATGGATAACCTATGACAAAAAGTGGAAAACATTGTGGCAAAAGGAGAAATTGCACGTTTTATGCAATTTCTTCTTTTGTCACTATGTTTTCAAAAAGCTGTCTGCTGCAGATGCGTCAGAAAGCGTCTATATGAGGGAAAGGGTTAAGCAATTCCTCACTCATTGTTTTCCACTTTTAGTCATAGGTTATAAATCCTTTCAATAATAGAGATTTTCTATTTTTGTCAAAATATGTTTAAAGTCGTCTGCTGCAGAATTGTCGTATGAGGGAAAGGGTTAATATTAATAGCTGGCAAAACCAATACAAGCATGGCAATTTATAGGAGAAGAAGATTTTATGAAAAGATGGGAGATGTTTCCATTTTTTTAACTACACTCCAGAGGGCTGTCAGGAAACATTGTTCAGTTAGTGACTAGTCATGTTCATTTGGGTTTGGAATGAGAGCAATACACTATCTTGATTCCTTAACCCTTTCCCTCATAATGACACTTTCTGAGGCCTCTTCAGCAGGCGACTTTTGAAAACATTGCGACAAAAGCGATGTCACTATGTTTTCAACTCTATAAAAAATTAGAACATATTTTGTCAACAAATAGAAAATCTCTATAATTGAATTGATAACCTATGACTAAAAGTGGAAAACATTGTGGCAAAAGGAGAAATTGCTTGTTTGGAGCAATTTCTTCCTTTGTCACTATGTTTTCAAAAAGCCTTCTGCTGCAGAGGCGTCAGAAAGCGTCTATATGAGGGAAAGAGTTAAAGAGATTTTAGCAATTTTTGTCTAGATATTTTGAAAGTCGTCTGCTCCAGAATTGTCGTATGTGGGAAAGGGTTAAAATATATACTGAAAACTTTGCCGTTGGTAGAATCATATAAAATAGAATAAAGATTTAATTCTATCTAGTAAATGAAGAATATAATCACTGGCTCATTGTTCAAAATAAAACCCTGAAAAACGTAAGTTTGATGCTTTAAAGGACTGTGGATAAGAAATAGTGTGTGATTTGTATTGATGGACTTGGTGGTCATCGTAAAACATAATCAAACAAGATAAAAAAACACACACCAAAGTTAGTAACTATTACAGTATATTTAAATTAACCTTTTATAATTTCAGTTACCGTCAAAGTGGCTCCAGCGCATCATGAGAGGCCAAATTCAACCAGCGACCCATTATCGGCATGCCAGAATCTACACAAGTCTGCATTCGCCGTGGCTCAATGGATCCCAGAATGCGACAAAAGTGGGGATTTCATGAAACTCCAGTGTATGAAGGATAAATCCCGATGTTGGTGCGTGAACTCAAATGGTGTTGAGATTCCGGGCACCAATAAGACAAAGCCCATGGAACCAGACTGCGAATTTGGTGAGTTGTGATCAGAATAATAGCAGAGCTCTAGATAACCCTTTCCCTCATATAGACGCTTTCTGACGCCTCTGCAGCAGACGGCTTTTGCTCCAAACAAGCAATTTCTCCTTTTGCCACAATGTTTTCCACTTTTAGTCATAGGTTATCCATTCAATTATAGAGATTTTCTATTGTTTGACAAAATATGTTCAAAGTCGTCTGCTGCAGAATTATATTGGACAGGGTTAAGGCGAGTTTTGCCTGTTCTAAAATCCTTATTTGACCCTTTAACCCTATGTTGTGGGTACTGAAAAGAATTGTCTCGGTGAAATGTTTCTTTTGAGTACCCACAACATATGGTTTGATCTATTAATAATAAGAAGAGAAATTGTGGGCAAATGAGTTGAATACCCCTCCTTATCTGGACCTCTGTATAAGATAAAAACGGGGAGTGACATGGGCGTGTCTCATAATCCTCAAGTCCTTATTTAAGCCTGATCATTGAAAAAGGTGTAGGATGGCTTGTGTGAACAATGTAGATCCAGATCAGCCTGTGCGTCTGCACAATCTGATAAAGACCAGAAATGCCAACTTGCCCCTTGTTCCTTTTCCCACAGAAAGGCTTGTTTGACCTCCAAATTCTATGATGTGGGTATTCAAAACAGTCATCTCTAAATATGAAGAGTATTTGATATTCTAGAATCTATTAATTCGACAGTCGATAATCCCTATGTTGTGTTAACTCAAGAGTATTGTCTCTCTGAATTCTTTTGAGTACCCACAAGATAGGGTTTGGTTGAGTAGTAAGGTAGCTATAATGGGGAAAAGACCGGGTCACTCCCAACTTACCTTGATTTCACTCCCTCTTATGTAAACCTTTGATCTCAGTATTGGATAAGTTCATACCTACATTGAGTGCCTGATTTAACCTTTCTTGACAACCTTCATATTTGCTTCTTTCTAAAATGGTATTTAACCCTTTCCCTCATATAGACACTTTCTGCAGCAGATGGCTTTTTGAAAACATAGTGACAGGAGAAGAAATTTTCTCCTTTTGCCACAATGTTTTCAACTTTTCGTCATAGGTTATCCATTCAATTATAATAGAGATTTTCTATTTTTTGACAAAATATGTTTAAAGTCGTCTTCTGCAGAATTGTCGTATAAGGGAAAGGGTTAACCTTTCAAACGTACTGCAGCAGATGAGTTTGAAAAACACATAGGCACAAGTATGGCAAATCTGTGGAAATGAAAGTATAATAATTGAATACAGTTGAAATCATTGTGGCAAAAGGAAAAGAGGCTCATTATGAGCAGAGCAATTTCTCTTTTTGTCACTTTGTTTTCGAAAGTAGAAAGTGTTTAATGAATAGAACATGTTTATCCTTTTCCTTTTTGATCAATAATATAGCTTTTCTGTTTCTGTCATTTGAAATGGATACTTTATTGACATTATTCCATTGATTGCGCAAAATAACACGAGTCTTTATGCAGAAGAAAAAAGACCTTCGGACATTTGCTACCTTACAGTGTAGCTGCAGATCGGATCGGCCTGTGCATACTCAGTGTGATCAGAATCTGCACATTGTTTCATTGAGTGATCTACGAGTAGATAATTGGATCAAGTTGTAGACAATTACTTGAAGCAGCAGCTCTAGTTTACTTTGTCCTGTCTAACTAAGTGTTGTTTTCTTCTTCTTCACAGTTTATTAACCCTTTCCCTCATATAAACGCTTTCTGACGCCTCTGCAGCAGACGGCTTTTTGAAAACATAGTGACATAAGAAGAAATTGCTCAAAACGAGCAATTTCTCCTTTTGCCACAATGTTTTCAACTTTTCGTCATAGATTTTCTATTTTTTGACAAAATATGTTCGAAGTCTACTGCAGATTTGCTGTATGTGGGAAAGGGTTAAGCCTTTTCTTTCATATATACTAGAAACTTTCTGACAGTTCTGCAGACTTTTGTAAACATCATGGCAATAGGAGCAATTGGGAAAGGGTTTAAACTCAAATCAATCAATCAATCAATCAATCACTTGTCTTTACAGGAGAGAACTTGAGCACATGTGTATTCCAGCTTGTACAGCACAGCCATGGTCTGTTGGGGGCCTACAAACCCAAGTGTACGCTGGACGGGCTTTACGAGCCCATTCAGTGCCAGGAGAGGGAGTGTTGGTGTGTGGACGGCCTGGGCAATGAGCTCATAGGCTCCATCAAAAAGGCGCCCAAAACACCCAACTGTGAAGAGTTTGGTAGGTTCATTGTGAAATACAATTATAAGTTGTGCTTATGGGAAGCTAAGCAAAGGGCATAATTTGAAACCTGTGGTTAACCCTTTCCCACCTGTAGACGCATTCTGACACATCTACAGCAGACGACTTTTGAAAACATAGTGACAAAAGGAAAAATTGCTCAAAACGAGCAATTTCACCTTTTGCCGCAAGGTTTTCAACTTCTTTCAGTAATTACAATTTGGTTTATAGAGGTTTTCCATGTTTTCTCCAAGATGATTTCAAAGTTGTCTGCTGAAGATTTGTTATATGTGGGAAAGCGTTAAGGAAAGCGAACCAAAGGGCATAATTTTAAAGCTCTGTTAACCCTTTCCCTCATATAGACGCTTTCTGACGCCTCTGCAGCAGATGGCTTTTATGAAAACATAGTGACTAAAGAAGAAATTGCACAAAACGTGCAATTTCTCCTTTTGCCACAATGTTTTCCACTTTTTGTCATAGGTTATCCATTCAATTATGGAGATTTTCTATGTTTTGACAAAATACGTTCAAAGTCGTCTGCTGCAGAATTGTCGTATGAGGGAAAGGGTTAAAACTTTTGCTGCATTGTTTGTTGATCAAGCACAAAAGGTATGGAGATCTATGCTTCTTTAGAAAACAGTGGGTAACATACTAAAATTGGGTCACTTGACCTTTACCTCTGACCCCATTTAAACCTCTCCCACTTACGCCAATTCTGCAGCCGACTACTTTCAAAACTTATTGACAAAAGCATGAACAATCTCAATAAATGAGAGTTTTACTATTAAATATGAGTTGAAAGCATTGTGGCGAAAGGAGAAATTGCTCGCTTTGAGCAATGTCGTCTGCTGCAGATGTGTCAAAATGCGTCTACAAGTGGGAAATGGTTAAAGAAATCTCCTATGTTATTGCAACAAGATTTACCATACTTTGTTGTGTCACCTGCGTAGCATGGTAGGCACTTAGGGCTTTCAAATAACTTTTTTTCTACTCAAAGGATTACATTGAAACTTCTAACAAATGTTAATATCAATGTGTGTGTGATGGGTTCACAAAAGGGAGATAATCCAACAATTCTTTTTTTTTTTATAATAGTTATTGCCCCTTTTCTGTCAAAAATTAACATTTTCTGACAAGGCCCCGGCAGGTGACACACCTGCTCCGGGGAGCACTCCATTCTAGTTTGAATATGCATCCCAGTGTTATGTGGCCTGAATTCAAGTTGCTGAATTTCAAAAGAGAAAAGGAATCCGCTGTAATAGAGTGGTTTGCGTCGGGGATTTCGAAACCGGGTGTCCCGGGTTCGATCCCCAGTCGCGGCACCTCAGTCATGGTGGAGTGCCCTTGGGCAAGGCACATTTTCTAGCCTAGTACTGGTTTGTTTACCCAGGGATCATGAATAAGTGAACTGTCGCCGTGATATAACTGAAATAATGTTGAAAGCGGCGTAAAACTCTTAATAAATAAATAAATATTCAAAAGAGAAAAAAACTTGTCTGGGCCATATTTTTACTTCACTTTTACCTAGAGTTACCATGTTTGCTGCATACATGCATCTTTGGAACATAGTTTTCTCATAACAGAATAAGATACCTTTGACCTTGACATTCATATTTGTTGTTCCCACTTAAACTAAAATCCTGCAATGTAACGCCTAGTAAGCTATAGAAATGGATATATCTTAGTGAGAGAATGTGTCACATAACCAGAATACAGTCAATATGAGCCTATGCATAAGGTCTGGTGATGATGCCTCTGCAGCAGACGGCTTTTTGAAAACATAGTGACAAAAGAAGAAATTGCACAAAACGTTAGGTTATCCATTCAATTATAGAGATTTTCTATTTTTTGACAAAACACGTTCAAAGTCGTCTGCTGCAAAATTGCCATATAAGGGAAAGGGTTAAAGATAGCTTAATTGTTAAATAAAGTTGAAAACATTGTGGCCAATGGGGAAATTGCTCATCATCAGCAATTTCACCTTGACCGCAATGTTTTCAAAAGTCGTCTGCTGCTAATTGAGTCTAAATACGTCTGCAGGTGGGAAAGGCACTAATCCTCCCTATCGAGTCCTCTGTAATTTGATATCATCTTTCAGAAGAAACAACCACAGTGAAGACTCTCGGCGCCATCATTCCAGATTCCAATGGAGGCTACAATGTCAATACCGAGGACGAACCGGACAACACCATCGACGTTAATATTGGTAAGTCTTTATAGTTCACCAGGGGAGATGGGAAACTGTGTCCTGGAATGGCTTTATAGTTCATTGGGGGAAGGAGGGAAACTTTCCTGGAATGGCTTTATAGTTCACCGGGGGAGGTTGGCAACTGTCCTGGAATGGCTTTATAGTTCACCAGGGGAGGTTGGCAACTGTCCTGGAATGGCTTTATAGTTCACCAGGGGAGGTTGGCAACTGTCCTGAAATGGCTTTATAGTTCACCAGGGGAGGTTGGCAACTGTCCTGGAATGGCTTTATAGTTCACGGGGGAGGAGGGAAACTGCCCTGGAATGGCTTTATAGTTCACCGGGGGAGGTTGGCAACTGTCCTGGAATGGCTTTATAGTTCACGGGGGAGGAGGGAAACTGCCCTGGAATGGCTTTATAGTTCACCGGGGGAGGGATATAAACTGTGTCCTGGAATGGCTTTATAGTTCACCGGGGGAGGGATGTAAACTGTGTCCTGGAATGGCTTTATAGTTCACCGGGGGAGAGATGTAAACTGTCCTGGAATGGCTTTATAGTTCACCGGGGGAGGGATGTAAACTGTGTCCTGGAATGGCTTTATAGTTCACCGGGGGAGGGATGTAAACTGTGTCCTGGAATGGCTTTATAGTTCACCGGGGGAGGGATGTAAACTGTCCTGGAATGGCTTTATAGTTCAACGGGGGAGGGATGTAAACTGTGTCCTGGAATGGCTTTATAGTTCACCGGGGGAGGGATGTAAACTGTGTCCTGGAATGGCTTTATAGTTCACCGGGGGAGAGATGTAAACTGTGTCCTGGAATGACTTTATAGTTCACCGGGGGAGGGATGTAAACTGTGTCCTGGAATGACTTTATAGTTCACCGGGGGAGGGATGTAAACTGTGTCCTGGAATGACTTTATAGTTCACCGGGGGAGGGATGTAAACTGTGTCCTGGAATGACTTTATAGTTCACCGGGGGAGGGATGTAAACTGTGTCCTGGAATGACTTTATAGTTCACCGGGGGAGGGATGTAAACTGTGTCCTGGAATGACTTTATAGTTCACCGGGGGAGAGATGTAAACTGTGTCCTGGAATGACTTTATAGTTCATTGGAGAGGAGGGAAACTGTGTCCTGGAATGGCTTTAACCTTTTCCCACATGTAGACGCTTTCTAATGCCTCCCTGCAACATGCTTTATGACATTTGAAATACAGAGAACTTTAAAAACTTATGTTGAGTTCTGGTATAATTTATCACTTTCCCTCATATAGACGCTTTTTGAAAACATGGCGAGAAAAGAAGAAATTGCTCAAAACAAGCATTTTCTCCTTTTGTCACCATGTTTTCAACTCTATTCAATTATTGTACTTTCATTTAAAGGGAGTTTCCAATTTTCTTCAGGTATGTTTTCTAAGTTGTTTGCTGCAGGATTATTGTATGTGTGAAAGGGTTATCAAAGTCTGGAAACACGTGGGTAGGTGAAATTGTCACCACGTTAACGGTGTTAAGCCTTTCTCTCATACAGACTCTTTCTGACACCTGCATCAGACCTATTTTGAAAACATTATGGAAAGAGAAGAAATTGATTATAATGGTAAATTTTTGCTTTTACCAAAATGTTTTCAACTCTTTTCAATAAATATTCTTTCATTTATTTAATTAGGATTTTCTTGAATTTTTACCGCGATGTTTTCAATGACGTATGCTGCAGATTTGTTGTATGTTAGAAAAGGTTAAAACCCAATATTTATCTATATATATCCAATTATAATAAATGCTTCATCCACCATTTACAGAGCCCATTGATATAGATGATGAGAGCAAGATCGAAGAAAAAGAGGAAGAGACGAATTCCATCAATGACAAGGAGACCCAGCATGGGTCCAACGTCATTTCTACTCAAAATGCTAGTATACTATCACAGCCAGGACTCTTAGCTGGTGAGTTGAACTGGGTCTTTTTGCTACAGTATTTATACCCCCTTTGAAGAAGAGGGGGTATATAGGAGTCACTGTGTCGGGCTGACTGTCTGTCGGTCTGTCTGAAGCCATATTTTGTCCTGCCTATTTCTTACAAACCACTGGGTGGAATTCAATAACATTTTACATGAAGCTTCTATACCAAGAGGAGATGTGCATATCCTAAAGGGGTTACAATTGCATAATATTTTACAGAGTTATGGCCCTTTTACTTATTAAGTTATGGTGTAGGTCAAGGTGCTGTTTAGGGGGTATTTATCATCTTCAGTGAGAGTTCCAGTTCTAATAACTTTGATTAACCCTTTCTGGCAGAAGTCAGGATAAGATGTAATAAACTGGTCTTCTTGCTACAGTATTACTAATTACTTCAATTAATTAAGCCTTTCCCACATATAGACGCTTTCTAACGCCTCTGCAGACGACTTTTGAAAACATTGTGGCCAAAGAAGTAATTGCTCATGATGAGCAATTTCTTCTTGGACCACAATGTTTTCAACTTTATTGAACAATTAAGCTATATTTTATTGAAATTGTTCAGGTTTTTGTCCGCTGAAAATGTGTTGTATGTGGGAATGGCAGAAGTCAAGATAAGATACATGTAATAAACTGTACAATATTTCTTATTACTTCTATTAACCCTTTCCCTCATATAGAGGCTTTCTGACGCCTCTACAGCAGACGACTTTTTGAAAACATAGTGAAAAAAGAAGAAAACATAGTGAAAAAAGAAGAAAAATATGTTCGAAGTCGTCTGCTGCAGAATTGTTGTATGCGGGAAAGTGTTAAGCCTTAGAAGTCAGAATAAGCTAGAAATATCCTGGTTTTCGTGTTACAATATTTTTTAACTTACCAGGGAAATGCTGTTAAGTTTTTTGAAAGCAGTATTAAAAACACAAAACAATCCATCAATCATTCCTTCTTTCAAATGTATGTAGTCCGTTCTACATCACATATAGTTAACCCTTTCCCACATACAACAAATCTGCAGCAGACGACTTTGAAAATTTAGAAAATCTCTATAAATGAAAGTTTAATCATTTGATCTCATGGTTCCATGTTTATTGTGTCATTACAGCTATTATTGGACAGGCTTAAACTCCAATCATTTGATCTCATGGTTCCATGTTTATTGTGTCATTACAGCTATTATTGGACAGGTTTAAACTCCAATCATTTGATCTCATGGTTCCATGTTTATTGTGTCATTACAGCTATTATTGGACAGGCTTAAACTCCAATCATTTGATCTCATGGTTCCATGTTTATTGAGTCATTACAGCTATTATTGGACAGGCTTAAACTCCAATCATTTGATCTCATGGTTCCATGTTTATTGTGTCATTACAGCTATTATTGGACAGGCTTAAACTCCAATCATTTGATCTCATGGTTCCATGTTTATTGTGTCATTACAGCTATTATTGGACAGGCTTAAACTCCAATCATTTGCTCTCATGGTTCCATGTTTATTGAGTCATTACAGCTATTATTGGACAGGCTTAAACTCCAATCATTTGATCTCATGGTTCCATGTTTATTGTGTCATTACAGCTATTATTGGACAGGCTTAAACTCCAATCATTTGATCTCATGGTTCCATGTTTATTGTGTCATTACAGCTATTATTGGACAGGCTTAAACTCCAATCATTTGCTCTCATGGTTCCATGTTTATTGTGTCATTACAGCTATCATTGGAGCCACTGTGGTTGGACTTCTATGCATTGTATTAGTTGTGATGTTTGTGGTTTATCGCATGAGGAAAAAGGACGAGGGAAGCTACCCACTTGAAGAACAGAAGTATCCCAATTACCAATACGCAAAAGCGCCAGAGAAAGAGTTCTATGCTTGAACATAAGGAACGTCGTTGTGTGAAAGAGAGCGAGGGATGATAAAAACTTTGTACACATGTAGAAATACAAAAAAACTTGTATGTTTTCAGAGGTTGTTTCAAGTAAAAAACGTTTCTTGTATATATTACAAGGCAGACATTATTTCTGACTTGATATAGATAAAAGAAGAATTATAAGATGATAATAATGTCACGCATATGTAAATATCATAAATTTAAATATTAACAACAACAAATGAAGATGGGGAAAAATGCGAAATTTCAAATGTTGAATGTCAGATTATGAATACATTGTCAAATGTATGGACTCGAGAATTCCATCTTTCAATGATATTTATAATTTTTTTGAAAAGTACCACCGCAATTTTATCATATATATACATTATCTCGCCTGAGTAGTAGTATTTGTGATACATCAACTAATCCCGCCAATATGCTTGTACAGATTAGATAAAAAAATAAATAAAAACAATAAATAAACAAAATAAAATATCATGTAAAATATAATGACTAAATCATCTAGTTTTCTCTATTTACTTGTCTTATAGTTGAAGAGATAGTTAAACAGATGATGATGGTTGTGTTGTATTAAAACGGTATTCAAGAAGTAAATAACAGTCAAAGTGAGCGGAAATAAGTATAGGTCTCGTAATAGGTACAGAAATTTGTCTATTTGATGCAACTTAAATCGGGGCATATTGAACAAAGCCTGTCTATAATAACCAGTTACCTGATGCGATACTTTAAGAGTCGTTCTGCTTCGGAAATAGCTAATGAAGAACAGGTTCCATCTCCAAAAGTGGAAGAATGATTTTCATACATCATCGAAAACATTGATGAGCAATTTTGCGGTTTCGCTCAATGTTTTAAAAATGTATCTGCATATCGATGGGTTCATTGCAAAACGGTTGTAACTACATCTTGTTCAAGTTGTAGTTACAACCTTTTCGCATGAAACCATCGAATTGAGGCATCAAATGTCATCTGCATCAGGAAAAGGGTTAATTTCATGTACATTGTGTCATGAGAAAATGTACAAGATAGTGATATCACCAGTTTTAAACAACAAAATTTACAATCTCTTACAAATGGG
This sequence comes from Serripes groenlandicus, assembly GCA_031761405.1. NCBI lineage: Eukaryota > Metazoa > Mollusca > Bivalvia > Cardiida > Cardiidae > Serripes > Serripes groenlandicus. The sequence goes on along the minus strand of JASEVX010000012.1, from coordinate 6,068,740 downwards.
ACTTTTTTTCACTGTGTAAAATCCCTATTATCTACTTAACGTATTTTGCGTGAAGCATTCTTTCGCGGTTGAAGGTCATGGTTTGTGTAATTATTTTTTCAACTTTACCTTTTTTTGTGCTACACATGTACACAGAAAGTTTTTTTTTTATTTATTTTTTATTAATTCTCTGGTAAGATATGTACAATTACGATAGAAAAAAGATGGGATGAAAGCACATTACAGAGATTGTAAGAACTGATCCCTAACCCACATACAACATTCTGTAGCAGATGACGTTGATAACATCTTGGTAAAAATGTAAAAAATCTACGAATGAAATTAATTATTGAAAAGAGTAAAAATCATTGTGGCAAAAGGAGAAATTTCTCATTATGAGCATTTTCTCCCTTCTTTGTCGCGATGATTTTAAAAGTCCTCTGCTTCATAGGAGAATGTGTTCTTAAGTGGAAAAGGGTTAAGGCAAAGTTTGTGAGCACTTGCATAAAGCATAGTAAGTCTTAAACCCCTTGATAACATTCACTTGAAATGGGGAGAGAAATGGCCCGAGTTCTTTGTCTTGTACCTGGTTATTAGACCTCCTTTATTATGGGTACCCACACAAAAGGGTTTCAAGTAAAGATAAGGATTTAAGAACAAGAAAATATGCCCCCCTTATCTAGAGCCCTCTGTCACTACAGTGTGATTAATAAAATTAACAGAATCTAGGGGTTAGTCGAGATGGTTCGATGTGATGTAAGAAGTGAGAAGTGCAGATGTAAATAGTATAGAGACTAACATATTTATTGGAATTGTACGCCGTTCTGAGAGTTACAAAAATACGGGAGAAAGCATGTCCACACCTGAGTGCCAGTAAATATAAGGGAAAAGCTGTTAAAACATGGGGGAGAAAAAATTAACTTTACCATGCTGAATAATTTTTGTGTAGCTTTTCCTTGTCTATCAATCTGTCTGTCCATACAAACTGTCTTAACAGACTTATTGGCAGGCAAAATGAGAAAGACGTCCGATATGACGCCACAAGTGAACTGTTCAATTTTGATTCCCATGTTTTAGAGAGCTATAGATGTAAATACTAGTTATTCGTATGTCATCTAAACAGACATGTATGTGATCAAACTAGCGTTGATCTAGGAAAACCAACCTTACGGTTATTATTATACGTGTGGAAAAATAACCTGCCTAGGCATCCACGCTGTTCAGAATGAACTAATATGCGAACAGTGCAGAGGCAGATCAGACTGTGAGGATGGGTGGGCTGATCTGAATCTACAAGTGTCGTTAATTAAATGCCTGGTTAAAATGTTGGTTTTCGTAGAGTGACGCTGAAATATAAAACTTCTTGTTGTTTTGTGGAGGAGAAGTAGAGATACTTCAGAGCTGTAGATAAAGAGGGCTTTGAAAATCCTGGTGCAGTGAACCCATCTTTTTAATTGCAAACCTGTTAAATGCAAAAAAAATGGTTATTTGCAAATGGGGCAAAAGACAAAAAGATGACGAGAGGGTCGAAATTTCACTGCTGTGTCAAATATTGTTATATGCTTTCTTATTTGCAAAAACTGCTTAATTGCAAAATATTTGTTACTTAAGGGCTTTGAAATTAACAGGATTTCACTGTGCTGGTTTATAGAAAAGTTAACTCTCTACCTGCAATTGGAATTATTTCTGTGGGTCTATTATGGAATGATTTCTGTGGGTATATTTTTAGCTGACCAGAGCACAAAGTGCTCAAGGTGACTTTTTGTGATCGCCTTTTGTCCGTCGTCAACATTTGCTTGTTAACACTTTAGAGGAAACATTTTGCATCTAATCTTCATGAAAGTTTATCAGAACATATATCTCCATCAAATCTAGGCCAAGTTCGAAACTGGGTCATGCTGGGTTAAAAGCTAGGTCACTAGCCCAAATTTAATGAAAATCTTATTAACACTCTGAAAGTCGTATTTTTGGCTTGAGCATGTTGAAACTGTCGGAATGTTTGTCTTAGTGATATCTAGGCCAAGTTCGAATATAGGTCACTAGGCCAAATTTAAGTAAAATCCTTTTAACACTCTTGAAACCGCATTTTGATCAGAAAGTTTGTCCTGATGATATCTAGGCCAAATTCAAATATGGGTCATGTCCTGTCAAAAACTAGGTCACTAGGCCAAATTTAAGTAAAATCTTGTGAACACTTTGGAAGCCGCGTTTTAAACTTGAGCATGTTGAAACTTTATCAGAATATTTGTCTTAGTAATATCTAGGTCAAATTCGTATATGGGTCATGTCAGGTCAAAAACTAGGTCACTAGGCAAAATTTAAGGAAAATCTTTTTAACACTCTTGAAGCCGCATTTTAAACTTGAGCATGTTGAAACTTTGTCCTGATGATATATCTAGGCAAAGTTTGAATATAGGTCATGTCCTGTCAAAAACTAGGTCACTAGACAAAATTTAAGGAAAATCGTGTTAATGCTCTGGAAGCCACATTTTTTGGTTTGAGCATGTTGAAACTTTGTCAGAATGTTTGTCTTACTGATATCTAGGGTAAGTTTGAATATGGGTCAAGTCAGGTCAACAACTAGGTCACTAGGCCAAATTGTAGAACTTGTAATCTAGTTAACACTATAGAGATTGCATGTTTGACTTGAGCAGCTTGAAATTTTGTCAGAAAGTTTGTCTTGATGATATTGCCATTGGCGCTGAAAGAGTTTTAAAAGTCTTAGATAGCCCATTCTCAGGTGAGCAATTCCAGGGCCTCATGGCCCTCTTGTTTTGCACTATTTAACCCTTTCCCTCATGTAAACGCCTTCTGACGCCTCTGCAGCAGATGGCTTTTTGAAAACATAGTGACAAAAGAAGAAATTGCTCAAATCGAGCAATTTCTCCTTTTGACACAATGTTTTCCACTTTTAGTCATAGGTTATCCATTTAATTATAGAGATATTACATGTTTTGACAAAATATGTTCAAAGTCGTCTGCTGCAGAATTGTCGTATGAGGGAAAGGGTTAAATGTTTACCTGATAATGTGAGAATATTTAGAATCCTCTGCTTTAAATAAAGTTAACCCTTTCCAACATACAACAAATGGGCAGCAGAAGACAAATCAAACTCTTATTATTGAACACAGTCGAAAAACATTGTGGCAAATGGAGAAATTGCTAATCATAAGCAATTCCTCCATTTGTCAAAATGTTCTCAAAAGTCGTCTGCTGCAGATGTGTTAAAATGCATCTGCAGGTGGGAAAGGCTTAAAACTGTTATAATAAGGGCCGACGATCTTAAAAATCGTGACTTTGAATCCAACTCCGTTATCCATTCCTTTGATGTTCGACGAAATTCCTTGTGGCCCGTTTCCTCGGAAGAAATTTCTACGGAATATAGATGTGAGGAAGTCAGAAAACATGAGTGATGAACTGGTCGTCATTATTTAACACTTTCCCACATACAACAAATCTGTAGCAGAGGACTTTGAAAATGTGAAGTTAACAACATAGAAAAACGATATAAATGGAGGTATAAATACTGAAACAAGTTAAAAACATTGTGGCAAAAGGATAAATTGCTCATTTTGAGCAATTTCTCCTTTTGTCACAATATTTTCAAAAGTCGTCTGCTGCAGATGCGTCAGAAAGCATCTATATGTGGTGAAGGGTTAACTTAAATACTGTTAAAAATGGCATTCAACTCAAAATTTATCATTTCAAGAACAGAAGTAACATGCAAGACAAATCTTAATCCTTTCCCTGATTTAGACCTTTTCTGAAGCAGACGGTCTCTTGAAATCAATGTGGCAAAGAAGAAATGACTCATGATTAGCTATTTCTCCTTTTACCACAATCTTTTTCAATTTAATTTATTAATTGTTCTTTCATTTATAGAGACTTTCAATATTTTTACCTAGATGTTTTCAAAGTTGTCTGCTGCAGATTTGTTGTAAGTTGGAACGGATTTCAGTGGCAGGTATACTTTTCTCATGCGTATAACACATCTGCAGCAGACATTTTGGCAAATATATGGAAAATATTGTGGCATAGGGAGTAATTACACTTTATGAGCAAACATTCCTTTTGCCACAATGTTTTCAAAAGTAGTTTATTCCAAACATGTATACATGCATCTGCATGTTGGAAAGTGTTAAACAATTTGAACATGTAAACATTATAAAACATATGAAGTGCAAAATTGGACCATTTTTATGTCCAAAAAATGTTACCCGATATTTAACCTTAACCTTTAACAGATGCTTTCTGACACCTCTGCAGCGAACGACTTTGAAAACATTGTGCCAAAAGTAGAAATTGCTCAATTACTCTTTTCAGTATTTATACCTACATTTATAGAGCTTTTGCCTAGATTCTTTCAAAGTTGTCTGCTGCAGATTTGTTGTATGTGGGTAAGGTTTTAATACTCTATATATATTCTTTACCTGGCTAATTCCATCCAGAAATTCCGCGTAGTTGCATATATGCGAAAAATTCGTTTAACACTTGTCACTTTTTTCAATACTGGACGCGTTACAAGCACATGGATAATTATAATGTTTTTCCTTAACCCTTTCCCACATATAGACGCTTTCCGACGCCTCTGCAGCAGACGGCTTTTTGAAAACATAGTGACAAAAGAAGAAATTGCACAAAACATGCGATTTCCGTTTAAGGGAAATGGTTAACTCTTTCTTGAAATAGAAATATTTAATTGTATAATCTAGATTTATCATTTGCCATGATGTTTGCTACTCTATCCTTTTATAGAACATTTTATATCCTAGATGTGTTCAAAGCCAATTTTAGTGTATGTGAGAAATGGTTAACCCTTTCCCTCATACGACAATTCTGCAGCAGACGACTTTGAACATATTTTGTCAAAAAATAGAAATCTCTAATTAAATGGATAAACTATGACTAAAAGTGGAAAACATTGTGGCAAAAGGAGAAATTGCTCGTATTGAGCAATTTCTTTTTTTGTCACTATGTTTTCACAAAGCCTTCTGCTGCAAAGGCGTCAAAAACCGTCTATATGTAAGAAATGGTTAAAACAGGTTTTATATTGTCTTTCAATAAATAATTGCCGAAGTCTTTCATGACCTTTTTACATGTTGTTTTATATATTATATTTTAAAGCTCGTTATGTTTATGTTTAATAAAATATATAAGGAAAGTTTTTTTTTTTTTTTCTCTAGACTTTTGAAAAACCATTCTCTCTAGCACATAATTTATCATGGATTGATTGATAAGAGTTTAACACAATTTTCAACAATTTTTAGCTCCATGTCATGGCGAATTGTCCGTCGTGCGTCTGTGCGTTAACTTTTTCCTTTAAACAACTTCTTCTTCCTAACCACTTGGCCAATTTGGTTGAAGCTTCATAGGAAGCATCCTCTCTTAAATTCCTTCAATTTTGTTTATCCATCCATAGTTCTGCTTTGCATGGCAACCAAAAGAAAAAAATAGTGAAAACTTAAAAAATCTTCTTCTCCGAAAGTGTCCAGCCGATTTTCAAATAATTTTGTAGAAATGTTCCTTGGGTGACCCTTTATCAGATTCCTTCAAGAAATGTTGATTGGTTGAAAAACATGGCTGCCAGGGGGCGGGGCTATTTTGCCTTATATAGCAAAAGTGAAAACTTAAAAAATCTTGTTCTCCGAAAGTGTTGAGCAGATTTTCAAATAATTTTGTAGAAATGTTCCTTGGGTGACCCTTTATCAGATTCCTTCAAGCCATGTTGATTGGTAAGAAAACATGGCTGCCAGAGGGCGGGGCAATTTTGCCTTACATGGCTAAAGAGAAAACTTAAAAAATCTTCTCCTCCGAAAAGTGTCTGGCCGATATTCAAATAATTTTGTAGAAATGTTCCTAGGCTGACCCTCTATCAGAATCCTTCAAGCCATGTTGATTGGTTGAAAACTATTGCCGCCAGGGGGTGGGGCCATTTTGCCTTATATGGCTATAGTGAAAACTTAAAATATCCTCTGCTCCAAAAGTGATTTTCAAATAATTTTGCAGAAACATTCCTTGGGTGACACTCTACAAGATTCCTTTAAGCCATGGCGGTTGGTAAAAAACATGGCCACCAAGGGGCAGAGCTGTTTGGAGATTTGATTTTTGCCTTATGGCCGTGGAGCGATACTGGCCCTCTTGGGCCTCTTGTTCACCTACTCATGTGCTTCCTGGTTTTCCCACACCAGTACATCACACAACATACTTTCCAAGCAACTGTCTGCCTTTCCACATAGACTGTTAAACAGTCCATTGGTGAATGACGCATGTCACAGTGACTTTTGTCAAATGGCGTAAAGAATGTTTGCTGAGATATGAACTCGCAACGCTTTTCATGGATTTGACATTTTATATACAAAGTTTGAAAGATGGCCCATATGAATCCTGAAGCCTGCATACTATTTCTGTACTCAGATGCATTAAATTGTGACAAAACACAAAACTTTTCATCTAGATGTCTAGACAGTCGTCTGCTATAGCTTTTTTGTATAAGATGCAATTATTTTCTTTTAGTCTTTTCGGTCAAATATGTTCCTTTAAAGCCTCCCAGGATAAGTTTGTGTAAAGATGGCAAACATAGACCACTATTCTCAACTCTCAATTTTGTCACAATGTTTTAAACTTTTTCCAGTAATTATACCTACAATTATAGAGTTTTTTCATATTTTTTAGTAGACCTTTTTAAAGTCGTCTGCTGCAGAATATGTGGAAATGGATTAAAACCGATAATACATTCTTCCTTTTGCTCAATTCAAATAGAGTTGAAAACATTGGCAAAAAGAAATATTGATTGTCATGAACAATTTCTCTTTTTAACACAATGTTTTCTTCTGCCGATGTGTCAATTTACGCCTGCATGTGAGCAGTTTGTTTTGAAAATATCTGCAGTAAGAAGTTTCCACCATGACCATAGTGCCGCAACTGGGGATCGAACCCGGGACACCCGGTTTCGAAATCCCCGACGCTAACCACAGCGGATTCCTTTGTGGAAGATTAATGAGACTGGGTCAAAATAACCGTTGGGAAAGAAAAATGGCCAAGATGGGATTTGAAACTAACAACTTTCGAATAAAACGCATCAACTTTCAAGTGAATAACAGCATTGGAGACCCATACAACACATCTGCAGATGAAGATTTTGAAAACAAAGATATCGAAAATAGCATTGTGGCAAAATGAATAAAAATTGCTTATCAAAAGTCATCTGCTCTTTATGTGTCAAACTGCGTTTGCAAGTGTGAAAGAGTTAAAATATTTTGGAAGTATAGAAGAAATAAGTAAATCATAAAAATAATTATCTATTGCGTTTGTGTACAAAAAGATTTAAAACAAAACAATAGTCAAGAGCATGTGGTGGATTGAATAAAATATGTGCGACCTGAAATGGGGGCTAACAAGCTTTTTCGGTTCAATGTCACTGACCTTGACCTTTGAACAGATGACCTTAAAATCAATAGGCCCAACCTCCCTGCCAGATTTGAATACTGTAGAACCAAACATAATCCAGAAATCAATCAGACAAGCTTTTGTCTACAGACAGACATGTGCAAAGCAATATATATGTACCCATCTTCTTCGAAGGGAGGCATAATAAAATTCATTAAATAATTAATGATTTTTAGACCGTCTCTTCTTGCAGAGAAAGCAGATGGTTGGGTCTGTTTTAGTTATAGGGAATATCATGTGTCTGTTTGTTGTGATGCAGGCTGTCAATCCAGGGGGTTGTGAGTTTGAACCCCAGCTCTGCCAACATTCTTTCTGTTGTTTGACAAAAGTCATTGTGACAAGCATCATTCGTCTTCTACCAATGGATTAACAGTCTATGTGTAAAAGCAGCCAAACGGCTTCAATCAATCAAGTCTGCTTAAATTGTATGAAGAAGCGCATTAAAAAATTAACATTTTGCATGACAGCCAGCCTATTTCAATGACATCACAAGACATAGGGTAGACAAAATTTAATATGAATTTTTTAAACTATTGTGGTGTATATGCGCGAGACATTTTGCGTGTATTTGTGTCTTAACCCTTTCCTACATACAGAAAAACAGCAGCAGACGACTTTGAAAGTATCTATGCAAACACATGGAAAAGCTCTATAAATGTAGGTAGTATCCATATAATTACTGAAATGGGTTGAAAACATTGTGGCAGGAAAAATTGCTCATTTTGGACAATTTCCCCCCGTACGTCACGATGTTTTCAAAAGTCTTCTGCTGCAGAGGCGTCGAAAAGTGTCTACATGTGGGAAAGGGTTAAAATTTGTAGGTAAATAATAAATCATTGTATATACTATATAAGCCTGCGAGAACATTGGATTCATGTATACTTTTTCCCTGCTGATCTCAAACATATTGTGTCTCAAACAGGTGTATTCTAAAAACCTTTCCCACATACAACAAATCGGCAGCAGACGACTGAAAACATAGTGACAAAAACCTGAAAAATATCCATAAAAGATAGCTTTATTGTTAAATAAAAGTTGAAAACATTGTGGTGAAAGTAGAAATTGCTTATCATGAGAAATTTCACCTTTGGCCACAATGTTTTCAAATGTCGTCTGCTGCTATTACGTCAAAAGGCGTCTGCAGGTTGGAAAGGTGAGAAATTCTTCAAAATGAGCAATTCTCATTTTAAAAAAAACGAACAACAAACATGTATATCAGAGTTATACAGCTACTTTTTTCTAGGTTTGGCATTATTCATGCTCAAAACTTCTCAAAGCAAACTGAATGAGGTAAATGGTTAAATGCAAGGCTTCCTCCCTAAACATGCACCTACAGTGTGTGCATGTTAACTCCCTCCCCCCATATAATACAGCAAACCTGCAGCAGCCAACTTTTAACCCTTTCCCTCACACGACAATTCTGCAGCAGACGACTTTGAACATATTTTGTCAAAAAATAGAAAATCTCTATAATTGAATGGATAACCTAACTTAAAGTGGTAAACATTGTGGCAAAAGGAGAAATTGCTCGTCAAAAAGCAGTCTGCTGCAGAGGCGTCAGAAAGCATTTATATGAGGGAAAGGGCACATATGTTTTGTTAAAAAATTAATTTGGAAAGCATATAAAGCTGGAAGATACAGTTATTGAAAAGTGTTTAAAACATTGTGGCAAAAGGAGAAAATGTTCATTTATGAGCAATCAACCTTTTGTTACAATGTTTTTTAACCCTCGCTTTCTGACGCCTCTACAGCAAACGGCTTTCGGAAACATTCTGACAAAAGAAGAAATTGCTCAAAACAAGCAATTTCTCCTATTGCCACAATGTTTTCAGCTCAATTCAAGGATTATACTTTCATTTATAGAGATGTTTTATAGTTTGATCTAGTTATTTACAAAGACATCTGCATGTGGGAAAGGGCTATAGATCAATTTATAAAGGAGGAGACTGCGTGAAACTGCAGGTTGACTGATCTTGTTCTACTGAGTTTGCATACGGCGTGAAGCGGTTGTAACTAAAATTGGTATTTTTTACCAAGGTTAATCACCTCCCCGTAAAGTCTTTATAAGCGTTAAAATCATTATTCTTGGTAAACAATGGAAATTTAGGTGCTCGTTCTGAGCAATAAATTTTCATTGTTTACAAAGGGGTCAAAATTGTTCCTAAACAAGAGTTTTCAAAATAGGTTTTTAGTTACAACCGTTTCACACCAAGCCCTTGAATTATGTTGTTTAAATTTTCATACGGCAGGCTTAGAGTTATTGCCAAAATGTTAAGGAGAAATTGCTCATGAGTGGTTTTACCTTTTGTCACAATATTTACAAAAGTTGTCTGCTGCAGATGCGTTAAAATGTGTCTGCAAGTGGGAAAGGGCTAAAATTTAATGTAATTAGTATCCCAATGCTTTGTTCCGGACGAGAATTTCATGAGATTTCATCGACAATAGTTCCTCTTTAGAATGGCCGTCTGGTACTGGGTAATCAAACACGATTGGTGGGTTGACTGGTTTATATCGGAGTGTACATGTCGACGCGTTTATAAACGTTGTATGTCCATTGGTTGTACTACCATAGCCTGAAATAAAATAACAAGAGGTCCATGAGGGTACTTTATTGCTCACCTGAGTAAGTGTTTTAGGGTCCTAATTTAATTGCTCTACAAAAATAAGAAAGAAGGTCAAAAAGTCATGGTGTAGGTCATCCAAAGACAATGATGATATTTGATTGTAAAATGTCACACTAAGGTCATGGTCACATGTTTATAAATCAATGTAAAGGACATGTGACAAATAAATGAAGTTTCAAAAGGAACCAAGCTCTCATGGATATCTAGCTACTGAATAAGTTTGGTAAACATCGGATAATAAATGAAGACTTTATCGTGTTCACAAGAAATTGTGGACGGTCGATCACAAAAGCTCACCTTGTCACTGCGTGAGCTAAAAAGAGGTCCATGATGGTACTATATTGCTCATAACTTTAAAATAACTTCAACAGTTATCAAATTTTTACTCTTACATATAACATATAAAACAAGCCCAGCCCCCATAATAGCAATGTTTATCAACAGTTCAAAACAAGTTGTCCAATCTTCGTGCATGATCACAAAAGGAAGATTTTTGCCAAATTATTTTCAAATCAGGCCTATCATTTATGCCATGAAATTTGTTAAAGTATTAACTATACACATACAAGCAGAATGAGCCCAGTACCCTGGTGGCCATGTTTATCACAGATCGGAATAATTTGAACAATCAAAGGAACATCTGTGCCAAATTATTCTCAAATCAGAAGATTTTAAAACAAGAGGCCCATGAGGGCCTATGCTCTACTGGTATGGTTCTTTGCTCATTGTCAATCCAGAGCATGTATGTATGGTGAAGATCGGATAGTAAATGGAGGCTCTTTTGTGTTCACAAGCTGTATTATAGCAATTTTTACAATTTCATGGGCCATAATCCAGTCTTGCCGGATCTGGCTGGTTTTCAAAAGGAACCAAGCTCTCATCAATATTTAAATACTATCTAAGTTTGGTGAAGATCAGATAGTAAATAGAGCCTCTATTGTGTTCACATGCTCAATTATAGCAATTTGAACAATTTCATGGGCCATAATCCAGTCTTGCCGGATCTGGCTGGTTTTCAAAAGGAATCAAGCTCTCATCAATATTTAACTACTATCTAAGTTTGGTGAAGATGAGATAGTAAATAGAGCCTCTATTGTGTTCACATGCTCAATTATAGCAATTTGAACAATTTCGAGGTCCATAATCCAGTCTTGCATGGGCGGATCTGGCTGGTTTACGAAAGGAACCGAGCTCTCATGGATATCTAACTACTGTATAAGTTTGGTTGAGATACAATCAAAAGTGAAGACTGTATCGTGTTAACAAGCTCTTTTATAGCAATTTTGACCATTTCAAGGGCCATAATCCAGTCATGCCTGGGCGGATCTGGCGGGTTTTCGAAAGGAACCGATCTCTCATGGATATCTAACTACTGTATAAGTTTGGTTGAGATTACAATCAAAAGTGAAGACTGTATCGTGTTAACAAGCTCTTTTATAGCAATTTTGACCATTTCACGGACGGACGGACGCACGGACGCACGACGGACAAATCGCCACGACATAAGCCCTTCTGGCCTTTGGCCAGTAGAGCTAAAAAAACTTTTATATACATATAAGGAAAACAAGCCTTACCCCCTCCCCTGGTAGCCATGTTTTTCAATGGATAGGAATAATTTGAACACTCTTCCCGAGTCATCCATGGAATAATTGTGCCAATTATTTTCAAATCAGGCCAGAACTTTGGGACAAGAAGACGTGTAAAGTTTTAACTTTACGCATAAAGGGAAAACAAGCCCCGCCTACTTGCAGCCATGTTTTACAACAGTGATATAATTTGTTCAATGTTGGTAGAAGGGTCCCCCCCGGGAACATTTGTGCCACATAATTTATAAATCAGGCCAGTTCTTTTGGACAAACAGATTTTTAAAGTTTTGGCATTTGTCCCTCTTTCTAAAATTGAAACAACCAAAGTTCTACATGGAATTAAATCATCTAAACAACTTTGAAAGAGGACCAACCAAAGCAATTTGGAATCATTTTGAATTAGTCACTTTAGGGGGAAATGTTGTATTCAGGAAAATGTAAACAGACAGACAGACGACGTCCCAATAGCTCAACCCACACTTTGTGCTCAGGTGAGCTTAAAAGAAAGAAAAAACACATTATAAAATTCTGCTGTAGATGCATAAAGAGTAACTGTAAGTGTTTTGTCACTTTCCCATATTAAGGCACATTTGACGAATCTGCAACAGACAACTTTTGGAAACATTGTGACAAAAGGAGAAATTGCTCATATAGAGCAATTTCTCCTTTTGTCACAATGTTTTAAATTTTATTCAATTACTATACTTTCATTCATAGATTTTTTTCCCTGCTTTTGAAAACATTGTGAGAAAAATAGAAAATGGTCAAAACCAGCGATTTCTCCTTTTCTCAAAATATGTTTTCAATTCTTTATCAACAAACTTTTGTACATCAGTTGCAATAAAAGAAGATAACTCTTACCGTAACCTTTTCCTACATACCAAAAATCTGCAGTAGACAACTATGGAAAATCACCATAAATAAAAGTTAAAATAATGGATAGAGTTGAAACATTGTGGTAAAAGGAAAAATTACTACAGAACGATCAGAAAAGGTGATGTGATGTGGCTCAGGGAGACCATCAGGCTTGTGTTCCATTCAAATTAACCCTTTCCCTCATAAGACAAAAAAATAGAAAATCTCTATTATTGAATGGATAACACTAAAAGTGGAAAACATTGTGTCAAAAGGAGAAATTGCTTGTTTTGAGCAATTTCTTCTTTTGTCACTATGATTTCAAAAAGCCGTCTGCTGCAGAGGCATCTATATGAGGGAAAGGGTAAAGTCAAAATGTGTCGGCAAGTGGGAAAGGATCATAGCACGACTATCATTACCTTCATGTATATAACTAAACATGTGATATTTGGGTTTAATTCTTTCCTCTACACAGTCGAACCTCTTTAAACCGGATGCTGTTAATCCGGGAAATTCACGATCGTGACATAAAATTCAAGGAACGGATTTTTTATGCTTAATTATTCTCCGTTAATACGGAAATTCGCGTTCCGGAACCAAACAAAAAATATCGGGAAGGGAGCAACCATTTACACAAAAAATCCGCTTCATTAGTCTGGAAGTCCAAACATGTATATGTTTTTTTTTTTCTCTCAATTAGTCCGGATTATACTGATTGCGTAAATCTTGTCGCGTGTCATAGTTTTCTAGTATGTCTGTTTGTGCTAACAATATGTGTTAAAAGCTGTGTAATGTATACAATGTAATAGGACTGTTCATTAATCGGCTTGCGTGTGTCATCGTTTACTTTGATTAGCAGTCATAAAATAGCAGCCAATCAGGCGTTGATTGCCAACATGATATAAACTGATTTTGAGATTAAAATTTCGACATTTTGACCCAGAGACAAGTGGAGATTTGACAAAAAATAATAAAGTGTTCCATATTTGTATATTTTGATGCTCATTTTTCAAATTATAACATTTTTTACATATATGTTATCCAGTTTTTGTATATCTCATGATTAAGCTTCACTTACGACAAACAGTGCAATCTAGAAGTAAATAAAACTTGAAGAGATAAAGTTTGCAATTTTTTAACTATTTGAATTCACCTCAACTATAATCATAATTTTGACTCCTAATTTCAGACTAAGATGATAATTTTGCGCGGGTAAAATTTCTAAATCGTTAATCCGGAAGATTCGCAATATGGACTTTTTTCTCTGGTAACCAAAGTGTCCGGATTAACGAGGTTTGACTGTATATGTTAATAACTCCACACATTACCTTTATGTATACTAAACATGTGATATTTGGGTTTAATTCTTTACTCTATAGATGTTAATAACTCCACACATTACCTTCATGTATATGACCAAATATGTGATATTTGGGTTTAATTCTTTCCTCTATAGATGTTAATAACTCCACACACCCGGCTCTGCCTCCATCAAAACATCTGTCACCATGACCTGCAATATAATAATATATTATAGTAAGAAATCTTTAACATAACTTATAATTGGATAGAAAAACTTGTGATCTGTCTGTATGACAGCACGCTTCCCAATAAAACCAAACTTTTTGCAGTAAAATGCATGACAAAAATCTCTGTATTTGTATTTATATACGCAACAAGATATTAAGTCAAAATTAATTTAAAAAAATCCTTGACAGAGTTGCCTTCTCTTGCCTACAGATAATTGGATTTTACTCAGATTCAATGTATTTTCTAAGTCGAAAAAGGACAATAATTCTAACAAAAATCTTCACAGAGTAATGTTTTCTTGTCTGTTGATGATGGTTAATAAGTATGGTAAGTTTCAAAGCAATATCTGATAAGGTTTTGAAAAAACGTGGGTTGGTACAAAAAATTCTAAGTCATAAAAGAGACTTTAAAAAAAAATCCTTGACAGAGTTACCTTCTCTTGTCTTCAGATGGGGTTCATGATGGTTAACAAGTGTTTTTAAGTTTCACAGCAATATCCTTAAGGGTGAAGTCAATAATTAATAAGTAATCAGAGTTATCTTCTCTTGCCTACAGATAATTGGATTTTACCTAGATTCTATGAATTTTATAATTTTTACAAAAGCCTTCACAAAGTTATGTTCTGTTGTCTGTTGATGGAAGTAATGATGGGAAATAAGTATTGTATGTGTATAAACTATATCTCTAACGGTTTTGAAAAAAAGTTGGGTGGAACAAAAAACCTAACCAAAATTCCAAAGTATACATGATGGCCCTTGAATCGCTCACCTGAAGATTTTGTTAAAATTTGACTATATGCAGATACGGCGAAACAGCCCAGCTCCCTGGTGGCCATGTTTTTGACAAATCAACATGGCTTGAAGGAATCTGATAGAGGGTCAGCCAAGGTACATTTCTACAATATTATTTGAAAATCGGAGAAGATTTTTAAAGTTTCAACTATAACCATATGAGGCAAAAAAGTCCCAGTCCCTGGCGGCCATTTTTTTTACCAATTTAACATGGCTTGAAGGAATCTGATAGGAGTCACACAAGGAACTTTTCTACAAAATTATTCGAAAGTCTGCCTGACAGTTTCGGAGAAGATTTTTTAAGTTTCCACTATAGCCATATAAGGCAAAAAAGCCCCGCCCCCTGGCAACCATGTTGTTAGACTAATCAACATGGCTTGAAGGAATCTGATAGAGGGTCACCCAAAGACTAATTCTACCAAATTATTTGAAAATCGGCCAACCAGTTTAGGAGAAGATGAATTTTAAAGTTGTTTTCGTTTGATTGCCATGGAAACCAGAATTCTGTGTGGATCCCAAGAATTTGAAGGAATTCTAGTCCGATCATTGAGTCTAATGAAAGGATGCTTTCTGTGAGCTTTC
Source organism: Serripes groenlandicus (assembly GCA_031761405.1). Lineage (NCBI taxonomy): Eukaryota > Metazoa > Mollusca > Bivalvia > Cardiida > Cardiidae > Serripes > Serripes groenlandicus. The sequence continues at coordinate 6,053,347 of JASEVX010000012.1, read as the reverse complement.
ATCCAAATTGACCCACTGGTTACAGAGAAGATGTTGACGAAGACAGACGCCGGACAAAAGACAATCACAATAACTCACCTTGAGCACCGATTTATTTTTCTCTTTAACTATATAAGACCCGCCCCCTGGCAGCCATAGTTTCTGACCAATCAACTAGGCTTGAAGGAATCTGATAGAGGGTCACCCTATGAAGATTTCTACAAAATTATTTGAAAATAGGCCTGACACTTTTGGAGGAGAAGATTTTTTAAGTTTCACTATAGCCATATAATGCAAAATAGCCCTGCCTACTGGCGGCCATGTTTTTCGACCAATCAACATGGCTTGAAGGAATCTGATAGTGGGTCCATTAAGGAACATTTCTTTAAAATTATTTGAAAATCAGCTTGACACTTTCGTCGGAGAAGATTTTTTAAGTTTTCACTATAGCCATATAAGGCAAAATAGCCATGCCCCCCCCCCCCCCTGGCAGCCATGTTTTTTTGACCAATCAACATGGCTTGAAGGAATCTGATAGTGGGTCATCCAAGGAACATTTCTACAAAATTATTTGAAAAATCTGCCAACCAGTTTGGAAGAAGAAGAATTTTGAAGTTTTTTCATTTCGTTGCCATGGAAACAAGAATTCTGCATGGATCTCAAAAATTTGAAGGAATTCTGGTGAGGTCATTGAGAGGATGCTTTCTGTGAAGTTTCATCCCAATTGACCCACTGGTTACTGAGAAGAAGAAGTTGACGCATAACGGACGACTGAGGACGCACGACGGTCGCCGGACAAAAGGCGATCACAATAACTCACCTTGAGCAAAGCTCAGGTGAGCTAAAAAGGGCTGTCATTCTTACAAAAGCCTTGACAAAGTTAGTCTTGTTTGTTGATGGAGGTTATGATGGTGAAGAAGTATTGTAAGTTTAAAAGCAATATCTATAATGGTTTAGAACTAGAATGGAGTGCTCCACGGAGCACGTGTGTCACCTGCACCTGCTCATGAATTGAAAGTTGAAATCAATTAAAATTATATTATATAAATTTATTAGGAACAAGAGCGCCAAATGTCACAAAATACGCCCGTCCTGTTTTTTTGAGACCAAGTATAGTGATAATTGGTTGCGCATCAGCCAAACTTAGAGAGCGGACACTGTTAGTACAGTTTTGGCCATTTCGAGGGACATAATTTTGTAGTGACTAAGATAACATTGTAAGTTATCAAACCTGACCAAGATATTCTGCCCATCAACATATTGTCTAAATTTGGTGATGATCGGATAAAGGCTTCACAAGTTATTTAGCTGACAAGACCAATTTTAAGTAATTTCTATAATTAAAGGGCAATAACTCTCTATCAACTGGAGCAATATGGCTAGTTATCGAACTTGTCCGAGATATTATGCCAGTACACATTCTGATTAAATTTGGTGATGATTGGACAAAGGCTTCTAAAGTTATTGAGCTGACAAGACCAATTTTAGGTAATTTCTATAATTAAAGGGCGATAACTCATGATTGACTAAAGCGATATGGCTAGTTATCGAATTTGTGCAAGATATTAAGCCAATACACATTCTGACTAAATTATGTGATGATTGGACAAAGGCTTCTAAAGTTATTGAGCTGACAACATACTGGACGCCGCTATAATACAATCAACATGGCTTGAAGGAATCTGATAGAGGGTCACTTTCAACATGACATAAATCCGGACATGAAATTCAAGGAACAGATTTGTTATGCTAACTTGTTCTCCATTAATACAGAAATTCGCGTTCCGGATATCCGGACAAAAAATATCGGGAACAGAGCGACTATTTACACATAAAATCTGTTTCATTCGTCCGGAAGTCCAATCAGTAATGTACTATATTATATGTTTTTTATTCTCTGAATTAGTACGGATAAGACTGATTGCCAAAATATTATTGCGTGTCATTGTTTTCTATTATGTCTGTTTGTCCTAATATGTGTTAAAAGCTGTGTCCTGTATAAAATGTAATAGGGCTGTTTCATAATCGGCTAGCGTGTGTCATTGTTTAATTTAACATATTTAATTCTCATATATTTTACAAAGTAGGAAACATCAAGAAATGTACAATGGAGAAATGGATTGGACTGAAAGCTGATGTTAGGTCCTTTCCAATTATTTACTTTGATTAACAGTCATAAAATAGAAGCCAATCAGGTGTCAAAATGATCTAAACTGATTTTGAGATAAAAATTTCGATATTTTGACCTAGGGACAAGTGCAGATCTGACAAGCTGTTCCATATTTGTATATTTTAATGTTCATTTTTCAAATTATAATTTTTTTTACGTATGGGTTATCCAGTTGTTGTATATCTCATGATTAAGCTTTGCTTACGACAAATGGTGCAATCTAGAGGTAAATAAAATAATACTATTTTGAATGACAATTTGTGTCGGGAAAATTTCTATCCCAAATCGTTAATCCGGAAGATTTTTTTCTCTGGTAACCGTTTGACTGTACATTAATTTTCCTGAAACGTAACCCATATACATGTACGTCAATGTTCCTGGAACACGACTTGTAAACTAATTCAATACCTACCTATGGGTGGCCCATGCGTTATCAGTATATCTGTATCGTCGGGTATCAGGTCCCACTTCTCTAAACATTTCTCTCCTCTTGGTAAGTTAAAGCCCCAGTCACAGAACTCAGGCTGCCTGTGGATGGAAAATAGACTAGAGATGCTACTTACATTGTTCGATTGGAACATATTTCTTTTTAGATCACATTTCATTTTTTACAACTGACAAGAAAGGACATCAACTTTGTATCAAAACTGTTCATTCAGTTTTCCAGATGTCACTTGTTTTTCCTCAGATTTTCCTATGCAGACGACACTTAACATATCTTATCAGGTAAAGGGTTAAATGGTGGGGCAGTGATATATATTGTCTAACTTGTCTTAGGCAGCCACCCAAGCGAGAGTCAAAATGTGGCTGCTGTACACAGCTGGCTGCTCAATACAAGTCAAATAAAGAAGAACATGTTGTAATATTTACATTCGCACTTGATTTTCTGTACAAAAACATTTGGGTTCATTTTGCATGAACCAGTCGACCTTTCATGACCTCTGTAGGGATTATGACGCGTTTTTTTTATTTCAATATTGCACTCTGACTGGATTAGCGCGACATCATTTAACCAATGATATACCAATGATATACAAAGTTACAAAGGACACTCCATGGATTTGCACAATCGCGGCAGAGCGTTCATACTGCATGAACACACGAAAGATAAGAATCGATCCTTAATTGATTAATCTTCAAGTGGCTGCTTAACCCTTTCCCTCATACGACAATTCTGCAGCAGACGACTTTGAACGTATTTTGTTAAAACATAGAAAATCTCCATAGTTGAATGGATAACCTATGACAAAAAGTGGAAAACATTGTGGCAAATAGAGAAATTGCACATTTTGTGCAATTTCTTCCTTTGTCACTATGTTTTCAAAAAGCCGTCTGCTGCAGAGGCGTCAGAAAGAGTCTATATGAGGGAAAGGGTTAAGAGACAAGTTTGACTGTATCTAACCTACGAGGGATGATGTAATAAACAACTTACAGACACAATTTGAAACATCTTCGGCAGATGACTTTGGAAAAACACAAGGAGAAATTGATGATCATGAGCAATTGTTTTCCTTTAGCCACAATTTGTTCAATTAACTCTATTCACTGATTATGCTTTGATTTTATACATATTTTCCATATTTTGCCTTTTAATTAAAGGTGTTTTCAAAGTCGTCTGCTGCAGATTTGATGTATGTGGGAAAGGGATAAACAACAACTCACCATGGCGACCCAAAGATTTTAATTCCACAGACCGTTATCTCCGAGTCTTCCAAATAAATACAATGTTTTAAAAGGTGTTTGATAGAGGGGACTTCATAATTTTGTACTGCTTCTTCAAAACCTACAAAAACACAAGATAAAATAATAGATTAACCCTTTCCGTCCTATATAGAGGATCTTACACGAGTGCTTATTTGATATTGTTTTTATGAAACGAGTCGACAGAAATATATGATGCGAGGCCCTGCTGAGCGTCATATTCGTTTCAGTCGACGAGTTTCATAAAAACAATATCAAATAAGCACGAATGTAAGATTCTATTTATCACATAACACCATAAAAAGATTATTTTCAATCTTTAAATCGATCTTTCTTCGTCCTCATATAAACAGTGACCGAAGTTCACCCCGAAGTTCTAATGCATACGTCCACTGTAAAATGTAGTCCCTATCAATAACCTTTTGATTTTATACAAAATTAGCAACAATGCTATTATAACGTTTCATTTATCGAGATTTATTCTCTTTAAACAATATTTTTAATAAATGCCGAAAATTAAGAACATTTGTAAACATATGCTGTCATTGAAAGTGACGTCACACTGGAGTGACGTCACATACGTGCTGTGAGTCGGCTATTTATGTAACTAGTTACATATGATATTTATGTCACTGCTTTATGTCACTCCTGGAGTGCAAGTTATGTGATAAAGACACATTTTGATATGTCTGCAGAAGACATATTTTGAGATCGAACAATTTCTCCTTTTGCCAAAATGTTTTCAATTGATTGTTTGGTGTTTTACGCCACTTTCAACAAGTTTTCAGTTATATCATGGCATTTCTTGAGTAAGTTACCAGTACTACTGGTCCGTTTATCCTGACCTCAGCCAGTCAGTCGTAATTTTAACCCCCGAGTGCCAAGGAGGGCAGCCATTACTACCATTTTTAAAAGTCTTTCGTATAACCTGACCGGAAATCGAACAGGCGACCTCACGCACCCGAGGTGGATGCTCTACCATAACACCACCAAGACGCTCCTGCAGAGGCATCAAAATGGGTAGAAAAAAGGGGATATACAAACATTTTATATTGACGCTGAATGCCAATATTTTTGTTGATCAAAATTAATAAATGACAGAAAATGGTTATCCCTTTCCTTCATATAGACGCTTTCTGACGCCTCTGCAGCAGACAGCCTTTTGAAAACATGGCAACAAAATTAAGAAATTGCTCGAACGAGCAATTTCTCCTTTTGTCACCATGTTTTCAACTCTATTCAATTATTGTTCTTTCATTTAAAGGGATTTTTCTGTGCTTTTGGCTAGAAATTTTCGAAGTCGTCTGCTGCAGATTTTTGATACGTAGAAAAGGGTTAAACAAACATTTTTCATTGATGCTGAAGTTCTCCTTCATATAGTCCCGCCTGTTGATTACCATATCATCGTCAAAGGTCATATCATGATTCCCAGCAATAACAATCTTTAACGTGTGCGGCAAGCTTTCTGGAATTATAAAAGTACGTGTTTCTCTACCAATCAAAATGGCTTGAAGGAATCTGATAGAGGGTCACCCAAGTACATTTAGTTTCAACTTATTTATTTTACATTGATTGTGAAACAAGCTTTAAGCTTATATTAATCACGCTCGATGTTTGCTTCCTAGATTCTTAACAAGTACATTTAACAACAAGAATTATGCGTATTTAAATGTCTCGCCATCATTCGCTTTGATAAATATGAAGAAGGGTACTAGATGTATCTTTGAAAGCCCTATGACTAGTACTTATTGAGAAAATAAAATATTTTCCAAAAATTCTGCAAAAGGCACTATAATACTGTCGTCTGTACCATGGGAAGGTTTAAAGTGCACTTTCTTACAACAACAAAATTGTAACCTGTGTAGTGTTATGAATTTGATTAAAGTGTTTTTTCTACATATAGACACATGTTTGCGTATCTGCATAGGATGCTCGCAATGCTCTGACAAAGGGAGATCAGAATAGCTCACCAGAGTAATTCATCTGCTGCAGAGTTGTCTCACATACAATCAATCTGCAGCAGATGACATTGCAGTAATAATGGTCGAAATATGAAATGGGGTTTGAAAGCACTGTGGCAAAAGGAGAAATTGCTAATAATGAGCATATGCCCCATTTTCTCCATTTGCCACAATCCCCTGCAAATGCATCGAAACGTGTCTGCAAGTGGGAAAGGGACTTGAAAACATGGGTTTGAGAGTCAATTAACCCTTTCCCTCACACAACAATTCTGCAGCAGACGACTTTGAACATATTTTGTCAAAACATAGAAAATCTCTATAATTGAATGGATAACCTATGACTAAAAGTGGAAAACATTGTAGCAAAAGGAGAAATTGCTCGTTTTGAGCAATTTCTTCTTTGGCACTGTGTTTTCAAAAAGCCATCAGAAATCATGAAAAGCATCCTGACTATTCATCTAGGTTTCTCACCCAATTTGTTTTACAGTGGAACCTGTGTATAAAGACCACCCATGGGAACACATCAATATGGTCTTTGTTCGCATGTGGTCTTTAATTGCAGGGTCATTTATACAGAAAATGGGTGATTAGGAAACTATACAAGTGGTTGCTCTAGACAGGGCATCACTTTTCCTAGGTGGTCTTTAGCACAGGTTTGACTGTACCTATGAAATCATCAAACTCTCAAATTCCTTCTGCAGCTCCAAAATGTTTTTAAAGTAGTCTGCAGCATATGCATCTAAACATGTCTGCAAGTGGGAAAGGTACCCACAACATAGGTAAGAAAGTCAACCAAAGATTTTAGATCATCTAAAGCTCTGTCACCAAATGTATAGTGTCTAACCCCGATAGCTGTCAATCCAGTGGTTGTGAGTTCGAATCCTAGCTCGGCCAACATTCTTTGTGGAAAAGAGCAGCCAGTTGCTTGGAAAGTATGTTGTGTGGAGTACTGGTGTGAGAAAGCTAGAAAACACATGAGAAGGTGAACTGGCCGTCGTGATATGAATGAAAAATTGTTGAAAATGGCGTAAAGCGCCCCAATCAATCAAACCCTTTTCCCTTATACGACAATTCTGCAGCAGACGACTTTGAACATATTTTATCAAAAAATAGAATATCTCATCATGGCAAAAGGAGAAATTGCTCGTTTTGAGCAATTTTTTCCTTTTTCACTATGTTTTCAAAAAGTCGTCTGCTGCAGAGGCATCAGAAAGCGACTATATGAGGGAAACAGTCAAAGTACCAAATTTGTTATACCTAGAAAATCATCAAACTCTTTTATTTCTTTTGCAGCTCCAACGTTGGTGATATCTCCCCCATGTATTATCACATCCCCTTCAGGAACGATATCAGGATTTTTCTGGATTTGGGCGTGGGTGTCGGACATACAAACAAATCGAATGTTATCCCCCGAGATTGGCGTTGAAGGATCCAAGGGAGTTAGCTGTTCGAAAAAAGAATGTTTTATCCTGTTTATCCCTTTCCCCACATATAACAAATCTGCAGCAGACGACTTTGAGGACTTTCAGGTGAAAAATGGAAATCTCTAAAGGCCAATTTTGACCCCAGGGGTATAACTTGAACAATCTTGATAGCTGACCGCTAGACAATGCTACACACCATATATTTAAACTCTATAGACTTTTCTGTTTCAGACAAGAATTTTGTAAAAGATTTTCCCTATATATCTCTATTTACAACAGGTGACTCCTGGGACAAGGCCAATTTTTGACACATGGGGCATAATTTTAACAATCTTGGTAGAGGACCACTAGACAAAATCAAAGATCTAAACTCTAGGCCTTTCAGTTTCAGAGAAGTTTTCCTCTATTATATCTCTTTGTAAACAGGTGACCACTGGGACGGGGCGAATTTTGACCCTAGGGAAATAATTTGTACAATCATGGTAGAGGACCACTAAACAATACTACACACCAAATATCTAAGCTCTATTTTCGGAAAAATTATAAAGAAAATCCTTTCAGTTGCCATGGCAACCAGAGTTCTGCATAGAATTAATTTCTTTTAAAGATTTTAAAAGGGCAGCAAATCCCTGTATATATTCATTTAAATTGGCCAAGCAGTCTAGGAGGAGAAATTGTTTGTAGTGACAGAATCTGATGACAACGGATGCCCAAACCCGGACATTGAGTTATCAGAAAGGCTCAACCCGCTGTTAGGTCAGCTAAGAAAAAAAAATTGTTCATGAATTCATACAAAACAATTTCTCTTTTCCCAACAATATTTTCAGAATAAATGATAAAGTAATCAGCAGCAGATGCATAAGGATTAACCCTTTACCTGATACAGATAACTCTTTATGCAGGGGACTTGTGTACTTAAAAAGTTTCCAAAATGTTTCAATTACAGTCCAACCTGTGTTTAAAGACCACCAATGGGAAGAGAACAATATGATCTTTGTTTGCAGGTGGTCTGTAATTACAGGATCATTTATGCATAAAATGAGTAATTTGGAAATTAAAAGTGTGGTTGCTGTTTTTTTTACAAATATGGAATTGCTAAACGACGGTGGTCTTTAGTACAGTTTTGTCTGTTTGTATTGAAATTGAACTATCAGCTTTTCAGCCCATACATTCTTCCAATGCCCAGCCATGTGGCTAAGTTGGTAGCCACACACCCTGTCAATTCAGGGGTTGTGAGATCAAACCCAGCTTGGTCAAGATTATTTCTAATTTTGACAAAATTTAATGCAACAGGTGTCATTTGTCTTCCACCAATGGGTATTACAATCCGTGCCAAAAAGCAACCAGTTGCTTGGAAAGTATATTCTGTGGAGTACTGGAGTGAGAGAGCCAGGAAACCAAAAGTAGGTGAACTGGCTGCTTTGCAGTGATATGACTGAACAATTGTTGAAATGGCATTTAACCCAAATCAAACAACATCAGCTTTCAAAACAAACAGCACTGCAATATCATATGAGATGAAGTGTGAACCCTTTCCCACAAGCAGACACATTCTGACAAAGCTGCAGGAAACAAGTAATGAAAACTTGTGGCAAAACAAACAAGGGCACCACAAAGCGTATGCATCCCCTCGGTATTCAATCATCACATCGAGTTCTGTTGTGTTCGAAAATAATAGAACTACTATTTTCCTTAATAGTTGCTTCCTTGATCAAAACAAAATTTATCTTTATCATATCGAGTGACATCTAGGTCAATAAACTGCTATATGGCCCTCAGTACCATGAACTATTTTTATAATTATTACATGACATATACTTTAATGTATGGCAAGTTTGGTTATGATCTGCCAAGAGATGATCAGTATAAAGTGGTCACAAGGTTGTTGATATGGGAAAATAGTCAAAGTCCAATTTTGACCTTGACCTTTAACCTATGACCTTGAAAATAGACATTGCCATATACTTACTGTATACCAAGTTTGGTAAAGATCGGTCGAAGGATGTTCAGTATAGAGTGGTCACAAGGTTGTTGATATGGGAAAATAGTCAGTCCAATTTTGACATTGACCTTTAACCTATTACCTTGAAAATAAATAGGCTTCTAGACCTTGCCATATACTAACTGTATACCAAGTTTTGTTAAGATCGGTTGTGTTAGCCGAGGGGATAATAAATGCTCATAATGAGCAATTTCTCCTGTTGCCACAATGATTTCAATGATAACACTTTCATTTGTAGAGATTGTCTATATTTTTCTCCAAAGTTACTTTCAAAGTCTTCTGCTGCAGAATAGTTATTTGTGGGAAGATAGGGTTAAACAAACCTTTTTGACGACCCTCTTCACAGATAACATCTGCCATGCTTTTGTTGGCTTGGCAGTCTCTTTGTGAACTGTTATTTTACTAGTAGTTGATGTTGTTTCTTCCGCATTTCCTAGTTTGAAAAAATTCTTCACTGAATCCATCCTACTGAATTCTGTAAATGAAAAATCCAAAGCATGCTTATACAAGTAGGTATTGGTATCAGAAATGTAAATGAGGGATGTATTTCATATTCTTAACCCTTACCCTCATATAGACGCTTTTTGTGATATCTGCAGCAGACGTCTTTTTGAAAACATAGTGACAAAAGAAGAAATTGCTCAAAACGAGCAATTTCTCCTTTTGACTCAATGTTTTCCACTTATAGTCATAGGTTATTGATTCAATTATAGAGATTTTCTATTTTTTGACGAAATATGTTGAAAGTCGTCTGCTGCAGAATTGTTGTATGAGGGAAAGGGTTAATCTTTGTAAGACTTCTAAATCCTTAGTTATGGGAACCCATAACAGAGCTCTAGATAAGGAGCACTTTCCTTCTTCTAAAATCCTTATTTTAACCGTTAACCCTATGTTGACTTTCTGGGTACTCAAAAGAATCGCCTCAATGAGACAATTCTTTTGAGAACCCACATCATAGGGTTTGGTTGAAGAATAAGAGAGATATTGTGGGGAAAAGAGCTGTAAACCCCTCCTTATCTGGACCTCTGTCATAACAAGTTGTGCGATGGTAGAAAATGTGCCTTGTGGGCTTGAAACTCTTGGTGAGCAGTGTATGCCTTTCAGGGACGAAGCTAAGAAGGATGAGTATATATTCATATACATTGTATATTGTATCCTAAAATATCACCTATCACAACATTTGTAGCAAGTAAAACTAAACTAGAATGGAGTGCTCCCCGTGCACGTGCATCACCTGCCGGGGCCTTGTCAGAAATTTTCAATTTTTGACAGAAAAGGGGCAATAACTCTGATATAATAATATTTGGATTATCCCCCTTTTGTGAACCCATCACAAAGATTGATATAAACATTTGTCAGAAGTTTCAATCAAATCCTTTGAGTAGAAAAAAAGTTATTTGAAAACGTGACGAAAAAGTGTGACGGACAGAAAGACGCCGGACAAAAACAAAAGTAATCCCCAAGTGCCTCCCATGCTACGCAGGTGACACAAAAAGTATTGCAGATATGAAAATAACAAAGATATCTTGTGAAAGTTAAAACATTCTTCTATTGCAATAGATTAAAATATTTGAATACAATTCACTTTTTGGTAATTTTTAAGTGTTATCCTTATTAATGTTTGGAATAAAATTATTAAAATACCAAAATCACAATAACTTAACTATGTCTTTTAAACCAGTCATTATTCAAACTACATAGAAATTTCAATTTTTCAATGTATCTGTTGACTTTGTTGAAAGTTAAGCTTTTAAATATGCATGTTTTGTTTTATGTTCCAATTATGACATAAAAGTTTTATTTGCTACAAAATGTGTAATTTAACCAGATAACAAGTGTTGTTGCTTATTCCAGGTCTCATTCCACATTAACACTTTCCCTCATATAGACGCTTTCTGACGCCTCTGCAGCAGACAGCTTTTTGAAAACATAGTGACAAAAGAAGAAATTGCACAAAACGTGCAATTTCTCCTTTTGCCACAATGTTTTCCACTTTTAGTCATAGGTTATCCATTCAATTAGAGAGATTTTCTATGTTTTGACAAAATATGTTGAAAGTCGTCTGCTGCAGAATTGTCGTATGAGGGAAAGGGTTAAAGCATTATAATGCTGTAATGATGTTTTGATGTCCTCTTTCCTTATATTGATAACATGTTTGTATTATATATATTGTGTGCAAAAGGTTTTTTTGGGTGTTTCGTGTAATCCAATTTGGTGTGGTGTGGCTATCTCTTGATCCCATTTTCTAATTTATTGTTGAAGTTGAACAAGTTTCGTACCTTTTCAATTTAGATTGATTGATTGATTGGGGTTTAACGCCGTTTTTAAGAATTCCTCAATTATATCACGGCGGCCAGTTCACCTACTCATGTATTTCCTGGTTTTCTCACACCAGTACTCCACACAGCAATCTTCCCAAGCAACTGGCTGCTTTCCACATAGACTTAGCCCATTGGTGGAAGACGAATGACGCATGTCGCATTGACTTTTAACAATCGTCGGAAAGAAAGTTGGCAGAGTTTCAATTTAAATACAGTACCACAACCCTTGGGATGTGTTACAATGTTTTGCTAGAAACGTCTACTGTATAGATGATCTATTTATGTAAAACAAACTAGAACTGTGAGTGAACTCACAAAGATACCCACCGTTGCGCTTACAAGACATATGGACAGACAGACGGACAAATATATTTCTCAGGTTGTGTACTACAACTGTGTAAAGTTTCATCAGAATCGGTCCAGCTGTTAAGGAGGAGTTGCGCTTACAAGACATATGGACAGACAGACAGACGGACAGGGTGATTCCTATATACCCCCCAAAACTTGTTTGTGGGGGGTATAATTATATCTTGGAATCTCGATGTAAATGGCCAATAACTATACAATTTCAGGGACTTCTCACAATTACAAGGTAAATGGGTAGGATTGGAATGAACAGGGTCTTTCAAATAGTATGGTCTAGAAACGCCCTATATAAACGTCTTATCGTACTGGATATCTCGTCTCGGTTATCGATATTTACCTGGAAGTGTTTATCACGCTAATATAACCGGTATTTTGTCCTACGGTATCCGATAGTAGTCTGCAAAACTGCCCGTCATTTTGTTATTTAAATACTATTTTTAATATAAATGATATGATTGGAAAGCTGATGAAATTTTATGTAAGATTGAGCATTTAAATTATTTGTATATAATCACCTTTTATTTCTAAAAATGATATTAACAACGTATTTTTATTATTTTAACTTCAAACGCGAGTTTAACATTGAAATTGGTATTCCGACAATCCGAGCCAAAATATCCTATTAAAAATGCTCGCATTTTAATATATTTCTCAGATATTAAAAGTGATAAAATTGAAGGCTGATAGAAATTACTTTCCAATTGTTATCGTATCAGTAAATTTGTTTGTCTTTCTTTCAGCGCAATAACATTCGACAATGTGTAACCCTTTCCCTCATATAGACGCTTTCTGACGCCTCTGCATCAGACTGCTTTTTGAAAACAGTGGCAAAAGAAGAAATTGCACAAAATGTGCACTTTCTCCTTTTGCCGCAATGTTTTCCACTTGTTGTCATAGGTTATCCATTCAATTATGGAGATTTTCTATTTTTTGACAAAATACGTTCAAAGCCGTCTGCTGCAGAATTGCCGTATGAGGGAAAGGGTTAATGTTTAATTATGACATGTGTAATACCGGTATAATTATTAAGTGTTTTCTTTGATGACGTTATGTGCAGAAAAGATGCGTTGTCACGTGATCCTTTAATCCTTTGTATTCTTTAATAAATCATTACCAAGTGAAGGAGAAATGAGTTATCCTAATTATCACACCAAGATTGAAGAAAGTTCTTCAAAAGTGTCAAATCTATCAAAATCAACACAACTGTTGGATATTTTAGTTGTAAAAAAAACCTCAACCATATTAACTCTTTCAGCGCCAAATTGTTTAAAGTAGACTCTTCCATGTTTAAAATCGGGTGTCTCCATTTCTCATGTAATAAGAGTGGACTATTTTGATATCTAAAAGGCAAACAATGCTGATTTCAGGTGAGGCAGCTCATTACTAGCTGACTCACCTGAATCAGTATTGTTTTCAAAAACCTCAACATTGCCTTCTGCGCTGAAAGAGCTAAGATATGGTGTATTCCAAATCTGACTTTTTTCATTGGGATAATGACTTGGATTTAGATAGCATTCTAGGTGAATGCATGTACATGTTCTAGTGAGGATGAACATTCAGAGAATTTAGAACCGTCGAAAGTGTGGAAAGCTTGTGTGGAATACAAGTGTCCTGAATGTGACAAGTTTTACAAATCTATATCAGGAATACGTGGACATCTTACTGGAAAACATGGATACAACAAAGTGAAAGGTAATTCTTTTTTTATACAAGAGGGCCATGATGGCCCTGGATTGCTCAGCCGATTTATTTTTTCACTTTAGCTATGGCGTCCATAGTTTCCGACCAATCAACTTGGCTTGAAGGGATATGAAAGAGGGTCACCCTAGGAACATTTCTACAAAATTATTTGAAAATCGGCCCAACACTTTTGGAGGAGAAGATTTTTTAAGTTTTCACTATAGCCATATAAGGCAAAATAGCCCCGCCCCCCTGGCGGCCATGTTTTTCAAGCAATAAACACGGCTTGAAGGCATCTAATAGAGGGTCATCCAAGGAACATTTCTACAAAATTATTTGAAAATCTGCCAACCAGTTTGGGAGAAGAAGATATTTGAAGTTTTTTTCATTTCGTTGCCATGGAAACCAGAATTCTGCATGGATCTCCAAAATTTGAAGGAAATCTGGTGAGGTCATTGAGAGGATGCTTTATGTGAAGTTTCATCCCAATTGACCCACTGGTTACGGAGGGCGCCGGACAAAAGGCGATCACAATAACTCACCTTGAGCAAAGCTCAGGTGAGCTAATAACAAGAGGGCCATGATGGCCCTGGAATCGCTCACTTGATTTTTTTTTTTTTACTTTACTATATAAGCCCCGCCCCATGGCGGCCATAGTTTCTGACCAATCAACTTGGCTTGAAGGAATTGGCTGATAGAGGGTCAGTCACCCTTGGAACATTTCTATAATTTTTTTTGAAAATCGGCCTGACACTTTTGGAGGAGAAGATTTTTTAAGTTTTCACTATAGCCATATAATGCAAAATAGCCCTGCCCACTGGCGGCCATGTTTTTTTACAATTCAACACGGCTTGAAGGAATCTGAAAGTGGGTCATCCAAGGAACATTTCTACAAAATTATTTGAAAATCGGCCTGACACTTTCGGAGAAGAAGATTTTTTAAGTTTTCACTATAGCCATATAAGGCAAAATAGCCCTGCCCCCCCTGGTGGCCATGTTTTTTTACAAATCAACATGGCTTGAAGGAATCTGAAAGTGGGTCACTTAAGGAATATTTCTACAAAATTATTTGAAAATTGGCCTGACACTTTCGGAGAAGAAGATTTTTTAAGTTTTCACTATAGCCATATAAGGCAAAATAGCCCTGCCCCCCCCCCTGGCGGCCATGTTTTTCAACCAATCAACATGGCTTGAAGGAATCTGATATAGGGTCATCCAAGGAACATTTCTACAAAATTATTTGAAAATTGGCCTGACACTTTCGGAGAAGAAGATTTTTTAAGTTTTCACTATAGCCATATAAGGCAAAATAGCCCCGCCCCCCCGACGGCCATGTTTTTTGACCAATCAACATGGCTTGAAGGAATCTGATAGAGGGTCATCCAAGGAACATTTCTACAAAATTATTTGAAAATCGGCTAGACACTTTCGGAGAAGAAGATTTTTTAAGTTTTCACTATAGCCATATAAGGCAAAATAGCCCCGCCCCCCCTGGCGGCCATGTTTTTTGACCAATCAACATGGCTTGAAGGAATCTTATAGAGGGTCATCCAAGGAACATTTCTACAAAATTATTTGAAGATCTGCCAACCAGTTTGGGAGAAGAAGAATTTTGAAGTTTTTTTCATTTCGTTGCCATGGAAACCAGAATTCTGCATGGATCCCAAAAATTTGAAGGAAATCTGGTGAGGTCATTGAGAGGATGCTTTCTGTGAAGTTTCATCCCAATTGACCCACTGGTTACTGAGGAGAAGAAGTTGACGGACGCCGGACGACGCACAACACACGACGCACGATGGACGCCGGACGCCGGACAAAAGGCGATCACAATAACTCACCTTGAGCAAAGCTCAGGTGAGCTAAAAAGTAAAGGTTGTTTCAACTATGTTTTCATCCTAGCTAAATGTATTCACCAAGATAAAAGCTAGTTTAGCAAAAGGGTCATGATGTGCTCATGTGGCTAATAAAATAAACAGAAGTTGTGTTTTGTTCTTTTTAATCAATGTCATTTCATAATAAATGATAACAGTATGATTCTTTGAGATGATTGACAACAAACACCATAATGTAACACAACACTGTATTTGGTTAAGGTTTCGTCGTAATGTCACAACGGCACTGTATTTGGTTAAGGTTTCGCCGTAATGTCACAACAGATACCATTTAGAACAAACAATTTATAGACAATTTATAGACAGCTTTATACATGTATGTATATTGAATGTTGATCAAATATTGCATATGCCATTGTTCTATAATGACACATTCATGATAGGAAAAAAGTATGTATTTATTTCATTATTTTATGATAGAGGAATAGAAATATATCAAATGATTCTGGCAATTTTGCAACTGTTGATTATCTGAATCAATAATTGGATAATAAAATATTTGCAGTATTATGGATTGAAAGTAGCAGTAAACAAGAGCTGTCGGAGGACAGCGTGCTCGACTATTCCACCGCTTATTTAAGTTACTGAGATAATAGACTCTAATGTAGTTGCATGCAAAACATTAACCACAATTTCTTAGTGGGTGATAATTTGCATTATATGCAGGATAGTGTTATTTAACATGATTATTTTCATAGGTGTGATGGTTAGAAAGGGTTGTATAACCTTTCAATGGAATGCATCAAGTAGTTACTCAGATATGGACTCTTAATGTAGTTTCACGCAAACCTTTAACCATAATTTCTAAGTTAAAAAAAGGGCAACAATTTGTACCATATACAGGATAGAGTTATCATAATTGGTTGTGTTTATAGTTGTGCAATTGGGAAAGGTTGTATAAAGTTTCAATACAATTTTTCAAGTTGTAACTGAGATTACACTCTAAATGTAGTTGCAAAACTTTAAGTCCAAAAAGGTCCATAACTTGCATAAAATGCTGGATAGAGTAATCATACTTGATTGTTTACATAGATGATTAGATGTGATGGTTGGTAAGTGCTGTATAAAGTTTCAATGCAATGCATCAAGTAGTTACTAAGAGATGGTCTCTTTATGTAGTTGCATGCAAAACTTTAACCAGAATTTATAAGTCCAAAAAGGCCATAACTTGCATAAAATGCAGGATAGAGTTATCATACTTGATAATCTACACAGGTGTGATAGTTGGGTAGGGTTGTAGAAAGTTTCAATGCAATGCATCAAGTATTTACTGAGACGTGAACTCTTAATTTAGTTGCACGCAAAACTTTAACCAGAATTTATAAGTAAAACAAGAAACCGCTGAAGACGGTAAGGCCGGATTGTCGGCAATTTGACCTTGAAAATCGACAAACTAAGGTCAAGGTCAAAGTAACAATAGAAATCAATAGAACTTGTTACTGGTTACCTTCAGGCAAAGTTTCAAGTTTGCAACCCTTTCTTGTGCTGAGATTTTGCTTAACCAGAAACTTTAACCATTTTGCCTAACCTAAAACTTTAACCAAAATGTTGACGGACAGACAGACAGACAGACAGACAGACAGACGGACAGACGGACATCGCCAATCTATAGACCGGAATTGCTTAAGCAATCCGGCCAACAAGAGTTGTCGGAGGACAATATAGCTCGCCTATCAGGGCCATCGTATATCAGGGCCTACTTCAGAACAGTTAAAGTATTAGGTAAAGTCGCACAGTATCACCTATTGCAAGATAATACACCTTTTCAATACTTTTGACAAAAATTCTAAGTTCAACTAGAATAGAGTGCTCCCCGGAGCACGTGTGTCACCTGCCGGCGCCTTGTCAGAAAATTTTAATTTTTGATAGAAAAGGGGCAATAACTCTTACATAAAAAATATTTGGATTATCCCCCTTTTGTGAACCCATCACAAAAATTGATATAAACATTTGTCAGAAGTTTCAATTCAATCCTTTGAGCAGAATAAAAGTAATTTGAATATTTGACAGAAAAGGGACAATAACTCTGATATAAAAATATTTGGATTATCCCCCTTTTGTGAACCCATCATACACATTGATATAAACATTTGTCAGAAGTTTCAATCCAATCATTTGAGTAGATTAAATTTTTGACAGAAAAGGGCCAATAACTCTGATATAAAAATATTTGGATTATCCCCCTTTTTGTGAACCCATCATACACATTGATATAAACATTTTATCAGAAGTTTCAATCCAATCCTTTGAGTAGAAAAAAAGTTATTTGAAAATTTAAATTTTTGACAGAAAAGGGGCAATAACTCTGATATAAAATTATTTGGATTATCGCCCTTTTGTGAACCAATCACACACATTGATAAAAACATTTGTCAGAAGTTTCAATCTAATCCTTTGAGTAGAACAAAAGTTATTTGAAAATTTAAATTTTTGACAGAAAAGGGGCAATAACTCTGATATAAAATTATTTGGATTATCGCCCTTTTGTGAACCAATCACACACATTGATAAAAACATTTGTCAGAAGTTTCAATCTAATCCTTTGAGTAGAACAAAAGTTATTTGAAAACGTGACGAAAAAAGTGTGACGGACAGACAGACAGACAGACGCCAGATAAAAAAAAAATAGACAGACAGACGTCGAATAAAAAAAAAAGTAACATTTGTCAGAAGTTTCAATCCAATCCTTCGGGTAGAAAAAAAGTTATTTGAAAATTTAATTTTTTGACAGAAAAGGGGCAATAACTCTGATATAAAATTATTTGGATTATCCCCCTTTTGTGAACCAATCACACACATTGATATAAACATTTGTCAGAAGTTTCAATCTAATCCTTTGAGTAGAAAAAAAGTTATTTGAAAACGTGACGAAAAAGTTAGATTTTTTTACAGAAAAGGGGCAATAACTCTGATATAACTTGACCTTGACCCAGGGTCAGGACGGGTGTAGTGGGGTGCGTAGATGGACCAATAGTTCCTAAATGCATAAACTAAATATGAAAGCAATCAATGTCATAATAGTGAATGCAGAGTGATATGTTAAACGTTAAACGCAAACCTTAAACCTTGTAACTGAACCAAGTAGAAATGACCTTGACCTTGACCCAGGTACAGGACGGGTGTAGTGGTGTGCGCAGATGGATGACCAATAGTTCCTAAATATATAAACTAAATATGAAAGCAATCAATGTCATAATAGTGACTGCAGAGTGATATGTTAAACGTTAAACGCAAACCTTAAACCTTGTAACTGAACCAAGTAGAAATGACCTTGACCTTGACCCAGGGTCAGAACGGGTGTAGTGGTGTGCGTAGATGGATGACCAATAGTTCCTAAATGTATAAACTAAATATGAAAGCAATCAATGTCATAATAGTGAATGCAGAGTGATATGTTAAACGTTAAACGCAAACCTTAAACCTTGTAACTGAACCAAGTAGAAATGATCTTGACCTTCACCCAGGGTCAGGACGGTTGTAGTGGTGTGCGTAGATGGATGACAAATGGTTCCTAAAGGTATAAACCCTTAAAACCCAAATTAAAACCTTAAACACAAACCTTAAACCTAGGTGTCTACGCCACCGCCGACGCCGACGGTGCCGACGCCGGGGGTAACACATAAGCTCTCCTGTACTTCGTACTGGCGAGCTAAAAAGGGCCATAACTTGCATAAAATGCAGAATAGAGTTATCATACTTGATAATCTACACAGGTGTAATAGTTGGGTAAGGTTGTAGAAAGTTGCAATGCAATGCATCAAGTAAATACTGAGATATGGACTCTTAATTTAGTTGCATGCAAAACTTCAACCAGAATTTCTAAGTAAAAAAAGTACCATAACTTGCATAAAATGCAGGATAGAGTTATCTTACTTGATAATCTACATAGGTGTGATAGTTGGGTAGGGTTGTAGAAAGGTTCAATGCAATGCATCAAGTATATACTGAGATATGGACTCTTAATTTAGTTGCACGCAAAACTTTAACCAGAATTTCTAAGTAAATAAAGGGCCATAACTTGCATAAAATGCAGGATAGAGTTATCTTACTTGATAATCTACACAGGTGGGATAGTTGGGTAGGGTTGTAGAAAGTTTCAATGCAATGCATCAAGTAAATACTGAGATATGGACTCTTACTTTAGTTGCACGCAAAACTTTAACCAGAATTTCTAAGTAAAAAAGGGCCATAACTTGCATAAAATGCAGGACAGAGTTATCTAACTTGATAATCTACATTGGTGTGATAGTTTGGTAGGGTTGTAGAAAGTTTCAATGCAATACATGTAGTATTTTAGAACTTGCATGCAAAACCTTAACCAAAGTGTGACGTGGACGCCGACGCCAGGGTGAGTAGTATAGCTCTCATATTCTTCGAATAGTCGAGCTAAAAACAAGATGTGTTTGTGAAACACTGATGCCCCCCGAATGGCAACATCTAGGTAAAGGTCAAGGTCGCAAGGTCAAACATTTTGGTACTGACAGAAAGGTCATGTCACAAGGAATACACATGTGAAATATGGTAGCCGTACCTGTTATGGTTCAAAAGGAGTGGTCAAGGTTAAAGTTTTTTTCGGAGAATGGCAACATCTAGGTTAAAGGTCAACGTCGCAAGGTCAAAAAGTTTGGTACTGACAGAAAGGTCATGTCACAAGGAATACACATGTGAAATATGGTAGACGTACCTGTTATGGTTCAAAAGAAGTGGTCAAGGTTAAAGTTTTTGTCGGAGAATGGCAACATCTAGGTCAAAGGTCAAGGTCGCAAGGTCAATAATTTTGGTACTGACAGAAAGGTCATGTCACAAGGAAAACACATGAAATATGGTAGCCGTACCTGTTATGGTTCAAAAGTAGTGGTCAAGGTTAAAGTTTTTGTTCGGAGAATGGCAACATCTAGGTCAAAGTCGCAAGGTCAAACATTTTGGTACTGACAGAAAGGTCATGTCACAAGGAATACACATGTGAAATATGGTAGCCGTACCTGTTATGGTTCAAAAGTAGTGGTCAAGGTTAAAGTTTTTTTCGGACAGACAGGCCAAAAACTAGATGCCCACCGAATCGGTGATTCCAGGGGCATAAAAATCATTAATGAAACTAACAACAAACTCCTGTGGTAATTGCCATATAAATTTAATAGTAACCAAAATAGATCCAAACAAGCAAATTCATGAAATTTATATCCCCCGCTTGCAGGAAATATTTTAGAATAAAGTCCGCCGAAAGTGACGATCGAGTTTGGCCTAGGTCGTTACCAAGTTTGAAAAAAAATGGTTCACATTTGTGGCATTTATTGCACGGAAACAGCAACAATTAACCCTTTCCCACCTATAGACACTTTCTGACGCCTCTGCTGCAGATGCTTTTGAAACAAGAGGCCCATGAGGGCCTATGCTCTACTGGTATGGTTCTTTGGTCATTTTCAATCCAGAGCATGTTTGTATGGTGAAGATCTGATAGTAAATGGAGGCTCTTTTGTGTTCACAACCTGTATTATAGCAATTTTTAAAATTTCATGGGCCATAATCCAGTCTTGGCGGATCTGGCTGGTTTTCAAAAGGAACCAAGCTCTCATCAATATTTAACTACTATCTAAGTTTGGTGAAGATCAGATAGTAAATAGAGCCTCTATTGTGTTCACATGCTCAATTATAGCAATTTGAACAATTTCAAGGGCCATAATCCAGTCTTGCATGGGCGGATCTGGCTGGTTTTTGAAAGGAACCGAGCTCTCATGAATATCTAACTACTGTATAAGTTTGGTTGAGATACAATCAAAAGTGAAGACTGTATCGTGTTAACAAGCTCTTTTATAGCAATTTAAAGCCATATAAGGCAAAATAGCCCCGCCCCTCCTGGTGGCCATGTTTTTCGACCATTCAACATGGCTTGAAGGAATCATCCAAGGAGCATTTCTACAAAATTATTTGAAAATCTGCCAGGGGCCATAACTCCACCGAATAAGGTCTGGCGAAAGAGACGATCGAACTAGGCGTAGCCCAAATTAATAACCCCCATTTTTTCTTCGAAAAAGCGGGGGATAACAAATAGATCTATCATATGCTTATTGCTAATAATAATGTGCAAAAGAGTAAAGAACAAGAGGCCCAAGAGGGCCAGTATCGCTCCACGGCCATAAGGCAAAAATAAAATCTCCAAACAGCCCTGCCCCCTGGTGGCTATTTTTTTTACCAACCACCATGGCTTAATTAAAGGAATGTTTCTGCAAAATTATTTGAAAATCGGCCTGACACTTTCGGAGGAGAGGATATTTTAAGTTTTCACTATAGCCATATAAGGCAAAATAGCCCCAACCCCTGGCAGCCATATTTTTCAACCAATCAACATGGCTTGAAGGAATCTGATCAAGGGTAAGCCTAGAAACATTTCTTCAAAATTATTTGAATATCAGCCAAACACTTTCGGAGGAGAAGATTTTTTAAGTTTTCACTATGGTCATATAAGGCAAAATAGCCCCGCCCTCTGGCTGCCATGTTTTTCGACCAATCAACATGGCTTGAAGGAATCTGAAAGAGGGTCACCCAATGAACATTTCTACAAAATTATTTGAAAATCTGCTCAACACTTTCAGAGAAGATTTTTTAAGTTTTCACTATGGTCATATAAGGCAAAATAGCCCCGCCCTCTGGCGACCATGTTTTTCGACCAATCAACATTTCTTGAAGGAATCTAATAAAGGGTCACCCAAGGAACATTTCTACAAAATTATTTGAAAATCGGCCTGACACTTTCAGAGAAGAAGATTTTTTAAGTTTTCACTATTTTTTTCTTTTGGTTGCCATGGAAACCAGAATTATGGATGGATCAAAAAAAATTGAAGGAATTTAAGAGAGGACATTGAGAGGATGCTTCCTATGAAGTTTCAACCAAATTGGCCAAGTGGTTAGTGAGAAGAAGTCGTTTAAAGGAAAAAGTTAACGCACACACACATGGGCGCACAACGGACAATTCGCCATGACATAAGCTCTGGCTTTCAGCCAGTGGAGCTAAAAATGGATATCTATATATGAAAACAGTGTGATAGATTGGAAAATTATATAGCTTTGTTTTTAATAGCACAAGGGATATATATAATTATATACATTGGCTACAAACAATGATTGTACAGAGAATAATAGGAAGAAAATATTTGCGAAAGTGTCAGACTAACAGAGCTCTGCAATTCATAAAGTGAAATGCTTTTAAACATTATCAAAGTAAGTGATTCTGATTTCGTATGATCAAGATCAAATTTATTAATTGGGAAAACAGTTTCTTGATGTCTTTAACCCTTTCCCTCATACAGACGCTTTCTGCTGCCTCTGCAGCAGACAGCTTTATGAAAACATAGTGACAAAAGAGGAAATTGCTCAAAACGAGTAATTTCTCCTTTTGACACAATGTTTTCCACATTCAATTATAGAGATTTTCCATTATTTGACAAAATATGTTCAAAGTCGTCTGCTGCAGAATTGTCGTATGGGGGAAAGGGTTAACTTTAAAATGATATTTTATGTGAAGTCTAAAAGTATTAAAATTGATATTTTTTCTATTTGCAGCTTCTGACTACCTTACTTCCCCAAACACTAAGTAAGAGAGTAAAACTGAAAGTAAAACAGGAAATATGTTTTTCATACAAAAATCCAAATTTGAAAACATTATTACGGAAACACTTGTAACATCTATTGAAAATGTTGGTAAAATCAAATTCAGAAATATAGAAACATCAGTGTTTGGCAGTGACATCGTTAAGCTGTCAAATGTGATCATGAAAGCATTAACAAATATGTTATGTGAACCATTCTATCAAGTCTTCAATTCTAAACAAAAACCATATGTTAACACCAAGGAAGCCATCTTCATGAATTATTATGACCAAACCTTGGACATTATGAGACCCCTTATAGAACTCTTGACAAACATGCATGGACCAGACATTTCAGCTGGATAATTCGCAGCAGCCCGGTTACGTCAGCTTCTTCAAGACCCGATAGCAAACTGCAGTGCTATGTATGAACCAACAGTAGCCAAGGAAACTGAGACCAGACCGTCTCTGAGAACGACCAGAGTGTTTTGTTTTATCTGAGTGGATTTCTCATACATGCCTTAGGTAAACGTGTCAAAAGACTAAAACCTGATGAGAGAAGGATGAAAAATCAAATTCTCTTGCTAAAAAGTTCTCCACATGGACCGATAAGCTGAACCGAGGGGGATTGAAAATACCCAGTGAAGACATGTTTCTGTTGGTGAGAGAAATGTAATCTCAAAGTCGAACAATTGCTATGTGTGATTTGACCACCCGTAAAGAGAGTCTCATGGACAAATTCATGATTAAGTACTACGGTGAGAGGATGATGAGCGGCAAATACTGTTCAAGCATTTTAGAAAGAGTGCTCTCAATTTTCCTAACAATACGTGGAAGAAGAAAATGGCACTCACTACAAACAAGAGGGCCATGATGGCCCTGGAATCGCTCACCTGATTTTCTTCTTCTCACTTTAGCTATATAAGCCCCGCCCCCTGGCAGCCATAGTTTTCGACCAATCAACTTGGCTTGAAGGAATCTGATAGAGGGTCACCCTAGGAACATTTCTACAAAATTATTTGAAAATCTGCCAATACTTTTGGACAAGAAGATTTTTAAAGATTTTACAATGCACATATAAGGAAAAATTCCGCCCCCTGGCGGCCATGTTTTTCAACGGATCGGAAATATTTTAACAATCTTTGTAAATGGTGCCCCAAGGAACATTTGTGCAAAATAATTTTCAAATCGGGCCAGTACTTTTGGACAAGAAGATTTTTAAAGTTTTAACAATGCACATATAAGGAAAACAAGCTCCGCCCCCTGGCGGCCATGTTTTTCATTGGATTGGAAATATTTGAACAATCTTGCGACGTTTGTCCAAAGGTGTATTGTCGATAGGTGCAAGATCTAGTTTTCTTTTCGTGTTCCCTCTATCACAAGTATCAGGCGCCAGAGCCTGGCCACCATTTTCGCCAAGATGTGTATAGTCATACAGTGACCTCTCAGTGGGCAAGTTTACAAACCCGGATTTTCTCATCGTATCATACAAAGTACTTGACTTGCTTTGAAGTTGTATGCACCATTTTATGAGCATAGGGTGCCACTTCATTTGTCTCTTGTCTTTTAATTCATTGTATTTCTTCTGTTGTTCCCAGAACAGTTTCTTATAACTTATTTCAGTTTCTTTTTCATAGTCATTTGCTATTGGCTCATTTTTATCCATAATCTTCATCATGTCACTACTTTCCTCAGATAACAGATGTACACCTTTCGCATGAATTTCAGCTTTGATTTGTCTTTTTAATGACGAGTTTTCTTTTTTTATTGTTTTGGTGTAGACATCATATTGTTTCAATTTGTACAACTTCTGGTTTTCACTTAACTTATTGTTAGGAATGCGCGATTGCAGCCAGTTTGTGTCAGGAGTACTGCCAGGGCCACTGTCTTGTCTTTTTAATAATGTCCGCAAAGTCCCTCTGTATTGCTGGCATTTCTTGCAACGTATGTTACCGACTAGCAGCTGGCAGGATGACGACGCAATTGTGGAGTCTCCAGTATACATGGTCCTGTACCCTAGACGAGCATTACCATCCTGTTATACAGAAAAAGAGAAAAGCTTTTAGATAAAAACAAAGATATGATCAGAAATTTACTATTTGAAAGACCTTATTTTATGTTAAAGGAATTGACAATCAAAAACTCTTAAATATTGTCTTATGCTTTTAAATACAATTTTTAATTATGGACTAATGACACCCCTGAAATCATTAAGTTATTAAACCAGTTAAATTCAAGTTGATTTGGCAACACATATATGTATGTGCCGGAGGCTGTGACAATCTCTTTAAATGTAAGAATTAAGGCTAACAAAGTTTGAAAACATTGCAGCAAAATGAGTAAGTGCTCATTATGAGCAATTTCTCCTTTTGTCACACTGTTTTCAAAATTGCCTGCTGCTTAGGCGTCGGAAAGCGTATATATGTATGGAAATGGGTCTAGTGGATGGTCCTCGGTTATAAACAAGTAAGTTTCAAAAGTATTTTGATGCAGAAGCGTCAGAAAGTGCCTTTATGTAACATTGATTGATTAGGGTTTAATGCCGTTTTTAACAATTTGTCATATCACGGCAGCCAGTTCACCTTCATATGTGTTTCCTGGTTTTCCCACACCAATCTTCCCAAGCAACTGGCTGCTTTTCCACATAGACTGGTGAAAGACAAATGACGCATGTCATATAGACTTTTGTCAAATGTCGGAAAGAAATATGGCACCTTTTTGTAAGAAAGGGTTAACAACTGTATTAGAGGATACTGATGATACTGTGGTCTTGCAAGAAAACCATGATTTATTGAATGTGTGGTCCTGTCATCACTGACATTCTGTGCGATTTGTGATTTTTTTGTTAAATCTGGGATTTGATGAGTTATAGCCAACATACGTAATGAGAGAAACTCTTTAAAACATGTATTATATTGGCTGTGAAATGCTATTTTTCTAGACTACGGGGCTAAATCAAAACCAATCAATTACAATTTACATTGAACATTAAATAATGTTCAGCTTTTAAAGATCTAGATCTTTAATTTGTAAAATGTAATAGAAAACATTGTTAAGGGAAAGGGATATGAGCCGTCAAGCGAGAAAAGCAACATTATGGTATCTGCGTTAACTTATGTATCGACCAGATCAGCCTGCGCAGACTGATCCAGGGCTGACACATTCTGTCTCCGACGTATAGATAAATCATTCCTGAAATATGGGTTTTAAATTATTCTTATAAAAGAAACTACACAATACAACCTTGTCATTATATTTGACTCATTTATTAACCTTTCCCTCATACAACAATTCTGCAGCAGACGACTTTGAACCTATTTTGTCAAAACATAGATAATCTCTATAATTGAATTGATAACCTATTGACTAAAAGTGGTAAACATTGTGTGAAAAGGAGAAATTGCATGTTTTGTGCAATTTCTTCTTTTGTCACTATGTTTTCACAAAGCTGTCTGCTGCAGAGGCGTCAGAAAGCGTATATATTTAGCTATTAAAGCCAATAACGACGAGGGGTCGTGATTTCAAATCTCGAATTGGCAATTTTACATTTTCCCCAACGATTTTAAGTCATTGTGGCTATCGCCATAAGTCTCCCAGCAATCGACTGGTCGTTTGTGTTGGCCAGCATTGACCACTTTGAGAGTATTGACTGAGGTGGTTTCGACCGCCTAACCCTGGTGTAAAATTGGGGCTAAGAAAAGGATATCAGAATAGTTAAGTTACCTTAGAATCCAGAAATGATCCCACAGGGACAAGGTCTTGGAGATTTTTGTCTGGGTTTCCTACACAGACATTGTATGAATCAACAACTTTCAGAATGTGCTCCAGGGCTCTAGAAGTATGACAGACTCTCGGAACCCTGTCAAATCTCCAAATGTCATGTGAAGTTGAAAGTTTCTGTTCATTCACTTGAATAGTAACATAGAAGTCTTTGTCTACATTCACTGCCTTCTTAACTTTAACTAAAGCATTGTCATAAAGTTGCACAAAACTTACTCGGTCACTACTTCTGTTGCACATGAAATTTTCATTTTCAATATATTTAGTGTTTTCTTTAAGTTCACTAAACACACGAGCACTTTCTAATTGCACATACAGATCCATGTATTCATGATCATAATAACGATATGGTTTGTCTAGGATGACGTAATATTCATCGGCAGTCTCATTGTCATCTATCTCAGAGAGTACTGATTGGTCTAGTCGGCACTCATCATCAATGAAGAAATTCCTGCAAGACTCGTCATCTGAAAATATAAAGAAACCAACCTGTTGCATAGGGTATTTTTTCTAAAAAATGTTCATTTAGTTTTTAAGTCGGTTGGCGATTTTTAACAGTATTTTCAAGCCATAATATATTCCCAATATGTATATTGGAGAACTCCTCAAGTTATAATAACTTTTGGCACTCTGTTGCATGGCTTTTAACTTCAGATAGTAACTCTTGAAAGTTAAGACAATCAAGACTTACCATAAATGCTCTCCTTTTTAATCTTTCGTTTACTTTCGCACTTTCTCACACTGAACGTCCTCGTCTTCTTTTTTTTCCCAAACGGCATTGTGAGGAAGGAAGTCGAAACGGCACAGTTTCATAGCAAGCTACAAGGTCTCACATCCTGTAAAATTAGAAAAATGTCACTTGAATATCAGAATGAGGTATCAAAATATATCTTAGTACATACTTGGAAAAAGAAGTTCACACAAAAACAATTATCTCAAGCTTAAATTAGTATAAATTTCTGAGGACTGCTAAACGACATGTTCCCCCTTTCCTTGCATTAGAAGGTGTTACATGTAGGACCCTGTAACTGTTGATTTTGGCCAAAATTAGAGATCAAAATCTCTTCAACCTTTCAAAATTATTTAAAGATCATGTCTTGGGCATTAAATATATCTCACCATGCAAGTTGGAAGTAACTACACATTGAAAACTATTTTCCAAATATCAAGTATTGTGCCAATAAAACACCATTTTCCTTTAGATTTTAAACAGGTCAAAACATGAAAATACCGATGAAATATGAAAATCTAAGACATAGACATCATAAATAAGACTTAAATATAAAAGAAAAAAGCCGCTATTTTAGTCCCATAAACACCATGCAAGAAGGAGAATCTTAAAAAAAAGTACAGTAGATTTTCAGCTTTCGGCGATTACCGTAATGGCGTAAACAAAGTCGTTCACACGTATTAAAGTAAACTTTCAATTACGAAAATCCACCTAAAAAAGAAACATCAGGACAAAATACTTTCACGTAAAGAAAAAAGAATACTTACATTGCATCAAGGATTACTTTGTTGGTCACATTGATGGATAAACATTTAGATATACGTAGTTTTATAACTAGATAGTTTTCTTCCGTTTTCCAAAATGCCGGGTTCCACGGATGTTGGTCACGTGATACTAGACAGCATATTTCGCGCACTGTACTCGTTTCCGGACCATAATATTGAAAGACCCTGAATGAATCAATCCTAAAAATAACTTTTCATCATTAAACTGTTTTTCTTACCTGTAAGGCTGTACTAACGTTTAAATATTGATCCTTTCGGTTTTTGAAGACTCTTTAATCATTTACTCGTTAAAGTGTTCATATTGCATGTCAAGCAAAATTCTTACAACTACAACGATTTAAAAGTAGGAATATCTGGGTACCGATGTTTATTGTTTACAAATAATGTCTCTTCGGAACATTTTAGTTTTAACAAGAGTACATCAGTGTCCGAAAAGTTGCGTTTTACAACATGTTTATTTTGCGGCAATCTATAAATAAGTCGAGTGTATTTTGCGACTCAGAAAGTAATTTGAATCAAATTTATTTCATTGTCTGTTAGCAGCCTTTTCAATATTGAACAATTCTGAAGGGAAACAGTATTTATTGGTGTTTTCTTTCACCTGCTATGATGTCCTTAGAATTATCTTCTTTTTATCTGGGACTACTAATATTAGTAGTCCCAGTATGTATGAGTAAAAATTAAATCAGGGACGTAGATAAGAGGGAAGCAACTCCACCTGTACACCTGTTATCTGGGTAAAATATCACATACAGAAATAAAATTGTCCAAATGTTCACATTTTGTAGCAAATAAAACTTTGAAGTCACATTGGGCACATAAACAAAACATACATATTCTGAAAGCTAAATATTCCAACTAAAGTTAGAGATACAATGAACAACTGGAATTTCTTTGTATTTTGAACAAGGACTGGTTTAAAAGACGCAGATATTGGGATTTCTGAATTATATCATTATTTTCCAAAAATTAATAGACTGACATTTTTCATAAGGATAAGTTATATTATCAAAACCTGTAGTATATGGAAATATTTTATCTACTGCAATAGAAGAATATTTGAACTTCTAGAAAGTATCATTGTTATTTTCATATCTTGAATAGTTTTTGAGTTTTACTTGCTACACATATTGGCACGGGTGATATTTTAGTATATAATTCAGTCACTTATCCCTCTTATCTACGTCCCTGATTAAATGTACAAAATCAATAATATTGGAAAAAGTTGCAAAAGTCACATGTAGAGAACTTGGTTTAACCATTTCCCACATACAGACACTTTCTGCGATTCTGCAGCAGACTACGTTTGAAAACATTGTGGAAAAAGCAGAAATTGATCATAATGAGTTATCCTTTTACAACAATGTTTTCAACACTGTTCAATAATTGTACTTTCATTTAAAGAGGGCGTGTTATAGTTTTGCCTGTATGTTTTCCCAAGTCGTCTACTGCAGATTTGTTGTATGGAGGAAAAGGTTAAAATTTCTTGAAATGAAATCAAACTGTTTATTGACTATTTATACTATATCGCTGGATACGTTCCCCAGGTAATAGATTACACTGCAAGTCGCCAATGTTAGTTCACATGAGAAGTACTTATGTTCTACAGTACCCCAGGGTACCAGACTACACTGCAAGTCTCCATTGTTGGTTCACGCCGGACAATATTTATCCCAACTAAGTAGAACCACAAGAGAAAGTTGATGCAACGCATCAATGTCGTCGGAAATCCATACTGCAGTTATGCATAACACTAACATTATAGTAGTTGAATAAACAGTTATCAACTGAGGGGCATATTGGAACATCAGGGGTGGGGTCAAGTGAAAATGTATCATAACTTGCATTGTTTTGTCAACGAAGTGAATGATAATTGAAGCCTTTCATTGTTTATGATCAATCTCCATTCCAAAGTAGGTTGACCGTACACACAACCAACTAATTATTGATCATAAACAGTAATGGAAATGAGTAATCTTGCCAATCATTAGTCTTAGTATGTATACAGTCCTTTCATTAAGGAATAATTATAATATTTGTGAATTCCACATACACTTTTCAAGATGTTTGTCAGAATATTTGAATTTTATTATTTTTCAACAAAACCACAAAACAGACAATTTTGGATTTGCATGCAATAGCACGTCATTTTACCTTTCCTCTATTAAAGTCAACAGTGGACACCTTTGCAGCAACCTACTTTAAAACAATGAGATAAGGGTTAAATCGCTGAAGACATAAGTTTTCTCTTTTTCTCAAAATGATATTAGCTTGGCATCCTAATTATGTCATACTTTAACAAATGTTGAAATGTAGTCCAATATTTACAAGACGAATTTTGATGCTAAGCATCAAAGACGCCGCGCGCGCATGATTTTAAAGCATGACTTAAAGGGAAGCAGATGCAGTTCAATACATTTAAATAACCTGTGCAAACGGACAGGATGTAAATAGTTTGAACAAGAACTTTTTGGACGTAGGGATTATAAAATGTATATGCTACGATCTATGTGATATTCAGCATGTAAAGTTTAGTCGTGAAATGACAAGTTAAGCCTTTAAACCATTTGGTTTACCGTTTGCTTAACATTAACTGCAACAATAAAGTGTCATACAAGCTGAAGTTTCTTAATTTTAAATATGCTCTAACTAGATCAATTAGATAAACAAACAAGAGCTGTCGGGGGACAGCGCGCTCGACTTTACAACGCTTATTCACTTAAGCACTATTTTCGTATATTGCCTTTAAGTACTATTAAATCATATATACTCTATATGTAAAAGCAACTGAATAGATACATACATTTAAATATATTTTATTTAAAAATCCAAATTTCCTAAGTCAATCAAGGGCCATAACTCCATATTTAGGATACAATGGAGTTATGTAACCTAAGTGTGTGATGGTCCTTAACAAATGTGTGAAGTATGAAGACTGATTTGAATGAAGGGTATTAGAGTTATAAATGAAAATGCCAGCTTGCCCAAAAACATTAACCGGACACCGACACCGGGGCGAGTAGTAAAGTTCCATTTTTCTTCCAATAGTCGAGCTAAAATCAAAACTTTAACGTTGAGCTAAACGCAAATGTTAAAACTGACTGAGTCCAAAAATAGCAAAACCTTAAAAAAAGGTTTTCCAAATGTTTGACACCAAAACCCGTTTGAAATGGTGAAGACCTATATTTCATAAATGAATGATCATAATTAACAAATAATGTAACCAAAAATAATGAATTTATCTCAAACTCTCAAAATCAACCAAAATCATGTTAAATGAAAATTCCAACTTGCCCTAAAACTTTAACGACCCAAAATCATGTTTTTTACCTAAAAAAGAAAGTCAAATCAGCATCTTCAGCTAGCAAAATGAGGAAAGGTAGTATATGTAAATAAAATCCAAATATGAAAGCCTTAACACAAGTGCTTATTGAGAAAGATTTAAAAATTAAATGAATATCCTAACTTGCCCTAAAACTTTAACCACCCAAACTCATGTTTTTTACCTAAAAAAGAAAGTCGAAATCAGCATCTTCAGCATACAATATGAGGAAAGGTATTATATGTAATTATATGCCAAATATGAAGGCCCTAATACAAGTACTTATTGAGAAAAATTAAAAAAAAAATGAAAATCCCAACTTGCCCTAAAACTTTAACCACCCAAAATCATGTTTTTTACTCCAAAAAGAAGGTCACACTCAGCATCTTCAGCATTCAATGTGAAGAAAGCTAAAAGGTGTAACTATATTCCAAATATGAAAGCCCTAGCACAAATACTTATGAATAAAAATGTCAACTTGCCCTAAAACTTTAACCGGACGCCGACGGAGACGCCGACGCCGGGGCGAGTAGTAAAGCTCTCATATTCTTCGAATAGTCGAGCTAAAAACATAGATATTGAAATATTAACAGATATTAACTTAAGTGTTAATACCTCTAGTTATAAGTTAAGTGTGACACAAGCTTTGAAAGGAGAGAGGGACGTCTATTCTCCTTCCAGTTGAGCAGAAGTATGATAACAAAAAACGAGAGTATATAAACAAAAAATACAAATAATTCTAACAAGTTTAAAGATATTTAATATCAAAATTAAGCATTTATGAAATTAAAAGAAAACGTTATCATGTATAGTCAACATATATATCAAGAATACAATGTTCTGAATGAACAACTGTATGGGGAGGAACGTTTTAAGTTTAGTAATACAACAGAAATAAATAGGTAAAACCTCACCCGAATCTTTTTTCTGAGCTCGTCAGAGCAGTAAACCAAACAATTAAAAAAGTGTAGCCTAGTGAACTCCGTAAATCAACTCATAAAAAAAGCTTAGCCTAGTTAGTTGGGGGAACAGTTATTAAAAACAATTTAAATGTGTCTAAAATTTTGTAACAACGGTAAAAGATGTCCATATTTTGTATCTTGTTGTTTCTTAAATCAGTTAATACAATTTATTCAATCATAAAGGCTTTTTTTTTTCAAACATATTACAGAGTTTTTCTTTACAAAAATATTTGTTGGTTCCTCCCTTTTCGATTACGTCACCCCATGGTACAAAATTAAAACCTATCCCATACTGACTGGAAGCGCGGCGTCAATAAATTAGACCACCTTCGAAAGCGACTTCTATTTTTAATAGGTTTTCGGAAATGACATAGGATTATTATTAGAAAGAAACACATTTAGATGTCTTGAACATGTTTGTTTAAAAACTCTAAGTAATGACACATCTAAAATGAAATAAATATTCCGATGTTTTAGGTATTTTCAGTTTCTTTATTTTGACTCGCATTTATGTTTTTTTGTTTTATTTACGAAGACAAAACAGTCCCTATTTTCTAGACTGAAATACTTTATTTTACACTATATACTACATGTAATCCAAAGGCGATAACTACAAACCTTTACGTCGCACAGTCTAATTTGTTTACATACGCGCACCTGCTTGCAGCATACTCTTATGTGTAAATATCGAGATGAAAATGACGTCGAATATTCTCCTTTTAATGGCAATTTTAACTTACTGAATGTTATTTTCATGTTCAAAGAGATGTCTTGATTTGTGAAGAAGGCATTTTATAATGTTTATCCATGTATATCTAAAATATGAACTGTTTCTAAGCTAAAACTATTGATCGTTAAAACTATATCATTTTTCTGAAAATGCTGTAGCATTCCTCTCTTCATATCTATCAAATAGAAAACAGCTAGTTAAAGAATGAAATGTCAAACAAGCTTCCAGTTACAAATTTAAGCGGTGTTCCTCAGGGTTCTATACTAGGTCCACTTTTGTTCCTTTTTTACATCAATGATATATCACTTTCTTCTCATACTGGGAAAACAGATCTTTATGCGGACGATACCACTCTACATGAAGCTGGTAATGACATCGCAAACAATCCTCGGAGTTATTGTAGATAATACACTCTCATGGGACCTACGCGTGAACAGTGTACGTGCGAAAGTAAACTCTAAAATTAATCTTCTTAAAAGAATATCATTTTACGTATCCCATGATATGAAAGTACTATATTACAATGCGTATATTATGTCTACTTTTGACTATTGTTGTACAGTATGGGGTGGGATTTCTAAAGTCCAAAATATTATATTTAAAACCCAGAAAAGAGTTGCTAGACTTATATAAAACAAACCTGTACAAACCAGTTCTAAATCAATGTTTTCTGAGTTGCAGTGGTTGACTTTTGAACAAAGATATTACTATTATATTGCTTTATTGGTATTTAAAAGTAAGCATAACCTTACACCAAGTTACATTTGTAACCTTGTGTCCTTTGCAGACAACGAACATTACAATTTACGTTCTGCTAGTAAAAATAATTTGAATGTCATGAAATCTAAAACAAATAACTTGAAAACAAGCTTTACCCATAGCAGTGCTAAAATCTGGAACAGTCTGCCTTCAAATATTAAGAATATTACTAAGTTACAAACTTTTAAATACCAGTGTAAAAAGCACTTACTTAACATATCGAAGTTATAAGAAAAGTATTTACAACATTGTTTTCATTTGTTTCAATTTCAATTTATATATGCTTATGGATACAACTATAAATGTATGAATGCTGAAATATGTGATATAATGTTGTTTTTAAAATCTGTATTTACTATTAACTTTAACATGATGGTGCTTGTCGTATAATTGAATGAATGATTTGTTAAAAATATGTTTTGTTACAGAAGACCACATTGTAAATATTACTTTCTACGTTTATTAATTTGTATAAAATGCATAATGTCTTATCTTCTTAAAATAAAGAATTTATTATTATTATTATTATTATTATTATCGCGCGACTCGCGAATACCAGCTGCGTAGATCAATATCCTTTGCTGAGAGCCGCTCTTTACACGCACTTACAAATAGTAATTCATAGGCGATTTAAAATGTTTATTTGGTTCGAAACAAATGAAGAAAAGAACAAACCAAGATAAAACTGGTTTTAATAGAAAAATTACTTTGAACGAACACTCTCTGCCTATAAAGAGAGTTTCAAGAACGACACCTCTGCGAATAAGAAAGAATCGGGTCTTTCGTACAAAATTATTTCGTCCTAGACATTTTAAATGTGTCATTTAATTCCCTAAATGCATATTGCTTCCGATCTGCATATTGTTATGCATCATTGACACAAGGGCGCTCATCATAATATAATTTTAAAACATGAGTAGTTTGTTATTTTCATTATGAAAAAGGAAGGAAAGAATTAACATGTTGTAGGGCTCAGTTTATGTTCGAAATTAGGTTTAATAACAAACTACTTATGTTTTAAAATTATATTATGATGAGCGCCCTTGTGAAAACTCAAAACACCTTTGATGGGATTGGGGGTTTACGAGGGACGTTCGGAAAGTTTTGAGACAACGTCCATTTAACACATTTCCCTTGACAAATCATTATGAAACTTAAGCATGTATGAGAATATTATATTTCAAAAGCTTTTGTTTAGATTATAGTATTGTGATGTCAGCCATAATTTTATATTTGTATCCATAGCAACATGCGTTTTAAAGACCCGGCACAACCCTAAATTACTTGATTACACTGCACTATAATAAACACACATTCATAATAAAAACGCGCGACCGTTGTAAAACATTATATGATGTCATACTTGATTCATAACATCATTTGCTGAAATTATTCCGGAAGTAATAATTTAAATACACGCACCTAGAGAATCATACTTACTAGGCGCATCATGCAGACGCAAACAAAAGAGGAACAGCGAATTTTCATTTAAAAATTGGGTCAACCTCGGGAAAACGCCACCGGAAACAAAGGAGCTGTTGGAGAGGGCTTATAGCGGTGAATATGTGAGCAGGGCACTTGTGGACAGATTGAATAAAAGTTTCCATGACGGTAGAACATGTACACAGTACAACAAAAATATCTTTTCGTCCATCTGTTGTTGATGAAAAGGTTGCGATTTTGTAAAGAACGCACTTAATACAAATTGGCGAATGACTGAAGAATATTGCAAATTTGTGCTATATTGGTGGAGCGACTGCTCACATGATTTTGACAGAAGATTGTATTTGAAAAGTGGATGAAAAGACATGCGAAATGTGTACAGTGCATCGGGCAATATTTTGAGAAGGAGTTAAATTAGAAACTGCGTTAAAACAGCCTTATTTTTAATGTATACATATATTGCGTTATTTGTATGGAAATTGTAACCTTCATTAGATTATAACTTAAAGATACACAGTGCGAAGTTGTATTCACTGTTTTCAACTTATCATTAAACAAGAGGCCCAAGAGGGCCAGTATCGCTCCACGGCCATAAGGCAAAAATCAAATTTCCAAACAGCCCTGCCCCCTAGTGGCCATATTTTTTACCAACCACCATGGCTTAAAGGAATCTTGTAGAGTGTCACCCAAGGAATGTTTCTGCAAAATTATTTGAAAATCGGCCTGACACTTTCGGAGGAGAGGATATTTTAAGTTTTCACCATAGCCATATAAGGCAAAATAGCCCCACCCTATGGCGGCCATATTTTTCAACCAATCAACATGGCTTGAAGGAATCTGATAGAGGGTCACCCAAAGAACATTTCTACAAAATTATTTGAAAATCTGCTCAACACTTTCGGAGAAGAAGATTTTTTAAATTTTCACTATGGTCATATAGAGCAAAATAGCCCCGCCCTCTGGCCGCCATATTTTTCGACCAATCAACATGGCTTGAAGGAATCTGATAGAGGGTCACCCAATGAACATTTCTACAAAATAATTTGAAAATCGGCTGAACACTTTCGGAGAAGAAGATTTTTTAAGTTTACACTATAGCTATATAAGGCAAAATAGCCCCGACCCTGGCGGCCATGTTTTTCCACCAATCAACATTTCTTGAAGGAATCTAATAAAGGGTCACCCAAGGAACATTTCTACAAAATTATTTGAAAATCAGCCTGACACTTTCGGAGGAGAAGATTTTTTAAGTTCTCTCTTTAGCCGTATAAGGCAAAATAGCCTATTTTTTTCTTTTGTTTGCCATGGAAACCAGAATTATGGATTGATAAAAAAAATTGAAGGAATTTACGAGAGGACATTGAGAGGATGCTTCCTATGAAGTTTCAACCAAATTGGCCACGTGGTTAGTGAGGAGAAGTCGTTTAAAGGAAAAAGTTAACGCACGCACGACGGACAATTCGCCATGACATAAGCTCGACTGGCCAGTGGAGCTAAAAACAAAGATAGTCTCAAAACTTTCCGAACGGCCCTCGTAGATGGCTGGCTCTTATGGAATGCAGTCCGTCGGCTTCCAGACATCCCGATACTGGAGGTATCTGTATTTCTGTTTTCCTGTTATACCATTTATACACAATGCAGTCTTTCCAAGTAACTGGCTGCTTGGTCGATGATGAATGTCGCTTTATTTTGCATTTACATTTATCACTGAAATGTCAGAAAGAATGTTGGCCAAGCTGGGGTTCAAACACATAACCCTTGGATAGACAGCCTGCACCGCTGATGACTAAGC
Organism: Serripes groenlandicus; assembly: GCA_031761405.1. NCBI lineage: Eukaryota > Metazoa > Mollusca > Bivalvia > Cardiida > Cardiidae > Serripes > Serripes groenlandicus. The sequence continues at coordinate 6,015,965 of JASEVX010000012.1, read as the reverse complement.
TACCTGGGCTCCGCATGACTTCAATCGAGCACATCCAACATCAAGGGGCAAATATTTGCAGAATTGTCGTATGAGGGAAAGGATTAAAGCTAAAACCTCTCTTGTACCAAACAATTCAGTGATATAACTACAGTTCGAGGGCTTGGCGTGAAACTAAAAACCTATTTTGAAAACCCTAGTTTAGAGGCCATTTTGACCATTTTGTAAACAATGCAAATTTAGGTGCCATTGCTCAGAACGAGCAATGGCACCCTAAATTTCCATTGTTTACCAAGATTTTTTTTTGTAACGTTTATAAAGACATTATGGCGAGGTGATTAACCTTGGTGAAAAAATACCAATTTTAGTTACAACCGTTTCACGCCAAGCCCTTGTACTGTATGTGAAACAGGATGGAAGCTAAATGGTTTCTAGTCGTATGAGGGAAAAGGTTAAAGATGATAAGGTCACTCTTCTAGACAATAACTGTGATGTATCTTGCCAAACTTTGTGAAAAAGCCAACCACTCTACCACAAGCAAGGCGGTAGAAGTGGTATCTGAACCTATACCCAATTCCCGTCACAAATAGATCAGAATAAATTTAATAATCTTGGTAGATCATTCAATGAATATCCTTGCAAAATAATTTTTCAAATCGGGCCAGTACTTTTGGAAAAGAACATTTATAAATTTCTTACTATACACATAGAACAATGAGACCCGTCTCCCGGTGGTCATGCTTTTCAACGGATTGGAACAACTTGGAAAAACATGGTTCAAGGTCATCCAAGGATCATTTGTGCTAAATTATTTTCAAATTTTGCCAGAGCTTTTTAGCATTTTTTAAGCTTTTACTATATTCATAAGGTATAGGAAAAAAAGTGATCACAATAGCTCACACCCACTTTGTGCTCAACCTGGAAATTTGGAATCATAAACTAGCAGCTATCAACATGGAAAGCAATTTAACCCTTTTCCTCATATGACAATTCTTTAGCAGACCACTTTGAACATATTTTGTCAAAAAATAGAAAATCTCTAAATTTGAATGGATAACCAACCTATGACTAAAAGTGGAAAACATTGAGCAATTTCTTCTTTTGTAGCTATGTTTTCAAAAAGTTGTCTGCTGCAGAGGCGTCAGAAAGCGTCTATATGAGGATGTTTTAAAATCTTTGTTTTCAAAGTCATAGATCTGCCGAGCCCTGGTAGCTCAGTCGGTAGCGACGCGGGCTGTCAATCCAGGGGTTGCGAGTTATAATCCCAGCTCGGCCAGCATTCTTTCCGACATTTGACGAAAGTCATTGTGACCTGCGTCATTCATCTTTCACCAATGGACTGCTGGAAGGTATGCTGTGTGGTGTACTGGTGTGGGAAAACTAGAAAACGCATGAGTAGGTGAACTGGTCGCCGTGATATGACTGAAATATTGTTAAAAACGGCGTAAAACCCTAATTAATAACAATTACAATCAAAGTCATCTGCTGCAGAAAGGGTTAAACAATTTCTCCTTCAATCAAAAAGTTTTCAAAAGTCTTCAAAAACAAAAGTGGCTGGATACTAATTCCCACATTTTACAGATTTTTAAAAACATCTTGGCAAAAAGATTGAAAAATCTACAAATGTGAAAGCATATTTATTGAATGGATCTGAAAAACATGGAAGAGAGGAGACATTGCTCAATATATTTTTTAAAAGACATCTTCAGCAGATCTGTTAAACTGCCTTGCATGTTGACAACGGTTAATCCTTTCCCTCATTATAGACTTTTTCTGATGCCTCTGCAGCAGACGGGTTTTTTAAAAACATCTGAAAAATCTACAAATGTGAAAGCATATTTATTGAATGGATCTGAAAAACATGGAAGAGAGGAGACATTGCTCAATATATTTTTTAAAAGACATCTTCAGCAGATCTGTCAAACTGCCTTGCATGTTGACAACGGTTAATCCTTTCCCTCATATAGACTTTTTCTGATGCCTCTGCAGCAGACGGGTTTTTGAAAAACATAGTGACAAAAGAAGAAATTGCTCAAAACAAGCAATTTCTGCTTTTTCCACAATATTTTCCACTTTTACTCATAGGTTACCCATTCAATTATAGAGATTTTCTATTTTTTTTAACAAAATATGTTCAAAGTCGTCTGCTGCAGATTTGTTGTATGTGGGAAAGGGTGAAAGTCAAAACATGGATTGCTGGATAAAGAATATTAACAGTAAACAATGATGATAGAACTATATATGTTTATTTCTTGCAAAAATGACAAAAAACTTTTAAATTAATTTGAAACATTTAGTACAGTTCAATGAATTAACAATCAAATGGTAACATTTCATCTCACAAGCTTAACCCTTTCCCTCATATAAACACTTCCTGACGCCTCTGAAGAATGTTTTATACGCACTACCCTGTTTTTTTTTACAATTTACAGTGTTGATATTCTAAAATGGACGTTTGGTTGTGGAATTTTCTATACGCATGTGCGTAATGGGTGGTATGCCCTTGCAGTAGACGGCTTTTTGAAAACATAGTGACAAAAGAAGAAATTACACAAAACGTGCAATTTCTCCTTTTGACACAATGTTTTCCACTTTTAGTCATAGGTTATCCATTCAATTATGGAGATTTTCTATGTTTTGACAAAATACATTCAAAGTCGCCTGCTGCAGAATTGTCGTATGAGGGAAAGGGTTAATGCAGCAGACGGATTTTTGAAAACATAGTGACAAAAGAAGAAATTGCACAAAACGTGCAATTTCTCCTTTTGACACAATGTTTTCCACTTTTAGTCATAGGTTATCCATTTAATTATGGAGATTTTCTATGTTTTGACAAAATACGTTCAAAGTCGTCTGCTGCAGAATTGTCGTATGAGGGAAAGGGTTAATATCAGAACTCTAGATAACGGGCATTGTTCTAAAATCTATAAGTTGTCTGCTGCAAAGGCAACAGAAATCTGTAGGTTGGTAAGTTTTTTTTTCTCTGCTGCACCCCTTTCCCTCATACAACAATTCTACAGCAGACGACTTTAAACATATTTTGTCAAAAAATAGAAAATCTCTATAATTGAATGGATAACCTATGACTAAAAGTGGAAAACATTGTGGCAAAAGGAGAAATTACTCGTTTTGAACAATTGCTTCTTTTGTCACTATGTTTTCAAAAACCCGTCTGCTGTAGAGGCATCAGAAAGTGTCTATATGAGGGAAAGGGTTAAGATACTAAGACCATTTTCAGAACAGAGTCTAACTATTCATTTTCAACACAAGTTAATACACTTTTTACAACGAACAACCATGTGACACACAAAAAAAGACCTCAGACCAAAGTTAGGGTTTTTTGCAAACAGTGGAGAACCAGATCAGAATGCACTTCCCCCATAGTCTATCAGGATCTTCCCCCATGTGTTATCTAGTCGTCCATAATTGAGTAACAGACAAAAAACAGGTATTTATACAGATTTACCTTTACCCATCCGCAGCAGACGACATTGAAAATATATCGAGGCAAAATTATGAACAATTTTAATAATCAAAAGTACATGTATAATTATTAAATAAAATTTCACCTTCTGCCTTAATGTTTTTGAAAAATTGTCTGCTACAGAGACCTCATAAAATGTCTACATGTGGGCAAGGGTTAACTTCAAAACTTATGAATATCAGTCAGATTCCCCGTATGGCATGACTAAACAGCAACCTTCAGAATCCTTCACCTTCCATTTTAACTTGATCCATGCATCCTAAATTCTCAGTTATATTAGATAACTCGTTAACCTCTTGATTACCCATCTCTGCATCGAACGTTTTGTGTACAGTTTCAACAGACTTCAGCTTAAATGTTATTCTTTTACTAAATTTCTGTTTGGCCTTTCTCTCAGGTTTCTTCACCATTTTTTCTGGTGCCAAGTCGGAGTGAGTGTTTCTAAGGTGAACTTTGTACGATGATTTACAGCTGTAAGAATTGTTACAAAATTCACATTTGTATGGCTTCTTTCCTGTGTGTACTGTCTCGTGCCTATCGAGATCACTCTGGATATAAAACTGCATGTTACAGAAAGTACATGTAAAGTTTTTACCTTCATGTGTGCGCTTATGTACATTCAGACTCGATTTACAGGTAAATGATTTCGTGCAGCCGTCACATTTAAACGGCTTGTCCCCTGTATGAACTCTCCGATGTCGAATCAAATCTGTGTCGGTATTGAAGGTTTTATCACAACCAAAACACTTATATATATCACCGATGATGTGTTTCAACTTTTCGTGTTGTGATAGACTAGATTTACAAACAAACCCTTTATCACACTGCGAACATTTCCATGGACGGTTCCCTGTATGAATGTTCATGTGTCTCTCAAGATCATTCGACAATTTGAACGGCTTTTTACAAACTAAACAATACAACTTCCCCACGGTGTGAAAATGCTTCTCGTGAAACCTTAGCCCGCTTCTCGTGGCAAAGCCTCTACTACACGTGCCGCAGGTGAAAATGCTGGGCTGCGGGGATTTTTGATAACTGCCCAGTTCTAGGTCTGGGACGCAGCATAATAGCGCCTCATCAACCGTCACTGGGGTTCGCACGGTGTCCATTTCATTGTTCTCTTGATTACCTAATAATACAAAAAAGGAATATATTGTTGCTTAGTATTTTACTTCGAGGCACATTTAAACAATTTATATCTTCCGATATGTCAACTTTCCCATGCTCTTAGAATTTTAACCCTTTCCCTCATATAGACACTTTCTGACGCCTCTGCAGCAGAAGGCTTTTTGAAATATAGTGAGAAAAGAAGAAACTGCTCAATACGTGCAAAATATGTTCAAAGTCGTCTGCTTCAGGATTGTCGTATGATGGAAAGAGTTTTAAAATATGACAGAGAACTAGATAAGATGAGTAAACTGGTCTTTTCCATCAATATCTCTCTAATGACTTGATCAAACCCTATAATGTGGGTACTCAAAAGGTTTGTCTCATTGAGATGATTCTTTTGAGAACCCACAACATAGGGTTTGAGTGTCAAATAAAAGCAGTCTGCTGCAGAGGCATCTATATGAAGGAAAGGGTTAAACCATTGAGATGATTATTATGAGTACCCACAACATAGGGTTTGATTGAGTCATTAGAGAGATATAGGTGGGAAAAGATCAGTTTACTCTTCCTTATCTAGTCTTCTGTTATTTGGGTTTAGTCGAGCTGCGATACCTTAGCCATTGATACTTTCCAATGATTTAACCCTTTCCCTCATACAACAATTCTGCAGCAGACGACTTTGAACATATTTTGTCAAAAGATAGAAAATCTTTATATTTGAATGGATAACCTATGACTAAAAGTGGAAAACATTGTGGCAATGAGCAATGAGATTTGAGCAATTTCTTCTTATGTCACTATGTTTTCAAAAAGCTGTCTGCTGCAGAGGTGTCAATATGAGGGAAAGGGTCCTTATGACGGAGTATCATTTGTCTTTTATAATTTGGCTTAACTATTTCCCAACTATCAACTCATTTTGACACATCTGCAGTAGACGACTTTTGAAAACATCGTGACAAAAGGGGAAATTGCTCAAAACGAGCAATTTCTCCTTTTGCCACAATGTTTTCAAACTTTTTTCAGTGATTATAGCTACAATAATAGCGATTTTCTATATTTTTGAGAAGACATTTGCAAAGTTGTCTGCTGCAGAATTGTTGCATGTAGGAAAAGGTTAATATTAGAAGGAACCGGTAGCAAGTTGCCTGTACCTGTCCGAAAAATCCAGGAAAAACATGGTCAGCTAAAGAATTAATCCTTTCCCACATACAACAAATCTGCAGCAGTAGACTTTGAAAACATCTACTCAATATACGGAAAATCTCTAGAAACGAAGGTAAAATTAAAATTACTGAAAAAAAGTTGAAAACTTTGTGGCAAAATGAGAAATTGCTCGATTTGAAAAGTGGTCTGCTACAGATGTGTCAAAATGCGTCTATAGGTGGGAAAGGGTTAAAATTACCTGTTTCCTTGACAACTTCGTCCTGAAAATCATCATCACTGTCATGATTGTGCTGTTCAATGACTTCTTTACCTATTAAACAAAATAAATAAAATATCAACAAGATCTCAAGTATCTACGTGATGCCTGTCAGATGATTAGTGTGAGGTAACAGTAGATTTATTTCCTGATAATGCATTTTGAAGCATCTGCAGCAGACAACTTTTATGGCAAATGGAGAAATTAATTAACAAAGAAAATGCACACAGTGACAAAGATATGGCAAACGATATGTATGCTAGCAGAGGTCTAGATGAGGAGTGGTATACAGCTCTTTTCCCCATATTATCTTTCTTATTATCAAAACCAACCCCTTTTGATGTGGATATGCAAAAGAATTAAGACGATACTTTAAAGTACCCACAGCATACTCTTAGAGGGACAAATAAGGATTTTAGAACAACGACACTCAACCCTTTCCCACTTGCAGACGCATAATTTTGCCAACATGCTTTCAGTCGTCTGCTGCATATTTGTTGTATGTTGAAAAGGGTTATCTAGAGCTTTGTGCTAGAACAGCTATTCTTTTGCACATTTGCACATTTGATTAATTGCTGTGTGTTAAACACCGCTTTCAACAATTCTTTAGTTATGTTACACATTACCAGCCAGTCAGTCATTTTCCTAACCAGGTAACCAAGACCTCTTAGGCAGGAGGGCAGCCATTACTACCATTTTTAAAGTCTTTGTAATGACCCTGCTGAGGATCATATATGCGCGGCCTGCAGCACCTCAGGCAGATGCACGACCACTACACCACCAAGGCGGTCTCATTGCTCATTTGATGATTACCAGCTATCTACATAAAAAGTTTGAAGTCGAGACATTGGCTTACATGTGAGATAAAAAAAAAAAAAGAACAAGGCGGACGACACCAAAAATTAGCATGCTTATTCTTGTTCACTGCTGGTCTAGCCAGATGTGAACGTAGCTAGACCCAATCAATGAACTACAAGTACTATTGAATGTCGTTTGGTCTTGCGTTAATGTCGAAACCCAGCCATGTAAGGCAAAAAAGTCCTGTCCCCTGGCGGGCATTTCCATCCATGGAACATTTTACCAAGTTTTTTCATTTGGTTGCCATGAAAACAGGAATTGTGCATGTATTCAATTTTTTTTGAAGGAATTTAAAAGAGGACCTTGATAGGATGCTACCTATGAAGTAACATCCGAATTGGCCCAGTGGTTACAGAGGTAAAGTTGTTTAAAGCAAACAGTTGACGCACAGACAGACAGATGGATGCACGCATGACAGACAATTTGCCATGACATAAGTTTGACTGCCTTTCAGCTCTTGGAGCTAAAAAAGGCAGAATGGAAAACAATGAAAAGGGGAGAAAGGTCCTAAAATAAGCATGTTAGACTAGCATAACGTTCCATTCTTCTGATCAAAAGATAAAAGTGTTGAAAATTTGAAGTGAATGGTCAAACTATACAAACAATGAAAAGGGGAGATATGTTCCTTCAAACCTTGTATAGTTCCATGTTATTGATCACACGGTATAAGTGTAGAAACGCTTAAATGAATCTGCCAAAAAAACACAACAAGTTATTGCAGATTTGTTCAAAGCCAGACAGGTGACGGAGAAGTGATCCCTAAATGCCAATAAAGTGTCTCTCTACTCCCCTTATATGTGCCTCTGTTTCGTCACCTATTAAAGCAGAGTCCCGGAAGCTAATCAATCTATTATTTGTCATCTTAACCCTTAACCCCTTCCCTCATGTCACTGGTCATTTCCTCACAATATTTCCAATATTACTCAACTCAAATCCTATGTTGTGGGTACTCAAAAGAATTGTCTCAGTTAGACGATTCTTTTGAGTACACACAACATAGGGTTTGAATGCCAAATAAGGATTTTAGAACATGAAAAAGCCCCATATCTAGAGTTCTGCTCTGGTAGATGCATTTTAACCCTTTCCCTCATACGACAATTCTGCAGCAGACGACTTTGAACGTATTTTGTCAAAACATAGAAAATCTCCATACTTGAATGGATAACCTATGACTAAAAGTGGAAAACATTGTGGCAAAAGGAGAAATTGCACGTTTTGTGCAATTTCTTCTTTTGTCACTATGTTTTCAAAAAGCCGTCTGCTGCAGAGGCGTCCGAAAGCGTTTATATGAGGGAAAGGGTTAATGGGTCTGCAGTACATGTAGAAGATTCTTGAAAACAGTAAATTCTCCTTTTGCTACAATATTTTTATGATATCTAATTGATTTTGTTTAATGTTGTGGTTTTAAGCCGCTTTCAACATTAGATATTAAATTGATAATCAAATGATTATTTATGGAGATTTTCCTTAGTTTTGCCTATAGATAGATGTGTTTTCAAAGTCATGTGTTGCATGTTTGTGGTATCATGTATGTGTGAAAGGGTTAATAACCATTTACCTGTTTCAGCACTCTCCATGTTTCTTCAATCTGGTGAGAAGTAAAAATCGATCACTCGCAAATAGTGGACCACTACAATACAGGACCTGGAAACACAAAACAACATTTACATGATACGGTGTTTTTAGAAGTGTTGCTACGGAAATAGCGTACAATACTATTAAAACATCTGAGCACTTGAGACTGAGTAATCGAAAAAAATAGTATAGATATAATATGGGACAACTAATACGGGGAAGAGAAACAAGTGCGATAAGCGCCAATTGCTTGTCCTCTTTACAAAACTGCTCATGTACGTAAACCTCTATAAGTGGGTAGATAAACCTTGTACAGGTAATGTGGAATATCTATCGATAAGAACGACAAGCATATTATATAGCGCTATATAGCTTATCGCACTCGTTTCTCTTCCCCGTTTTAGTAGTCCCAGATATAATAAAATCTTCTTTACTCATGCATGTGATATTTTTTGTTAGCCTATTTCCAATAAACAACTTATCTGCAACAGACGACTTTGAAAATGAAAAAATTGCTCATTCTCATCAATGTTTTCAAAAAGAAATATGCTGCAGAATCGTATGGGTGTTGGATAAATTCAATAATATGTCAACTATGTGAAAACTATCCGGTACAAATCAAGTCCGAATGTATGTACACTTTATTTGTCTTTGAAGAATTCCGTTTCTTTAATAAATATCGAGTTCTGTTTACTCGAAATTGTTGTAATTCTTACAAAAAAATATAATTACTTACACAAAATAAGAAAACTATTTAAACTGACACCTGAACGGACGTATCATTATAATTTACCAAATTTCTGCTGAAAATCCGATCTGTGGCAGTGCCTTTGCACTAACTTCAAGAGGGTAAATCTGATAACCGTTTTAGGAGGCTCCGCCCACAAGGTTTTCTGTAACTTGCGGTATTCACTCGAATTTTCATATTTTTTAATTAAATACAAGGGTCTCTCATCAAGATGCATGTTTATTATGATGTTTGTATTTGTCTCTGAAAACAAAGCTTCTTAAAAACGTCTGTCGTATCTCAAACGACGACATCTATGCTAGAGGACGACTTTCGGACCCGTGATTTACACCCGCCCTTTGGGAATATAATAAACGTCCTCCACGATATCGCCCTCTCAAAACACTGGACTGTCAATCAAGAGGTCTGGGGTTCAAATCCCGGTCCGGGTTCTGGAAATTTGAGGGATGTTTTTAAGCGTCCCCCACTCAACTAGAGTTTAAGTACTGGTCCTTTCCAGGAAATATAACCTCGCGTGTATCGGTGATATAAACCGGGCACGTAAAAGAACCAAGAGCCAGAGCTAGGGTATCGCAACCGGACTCCTTTGTATCTAACTTTGTCTGCTCGCCAAACAGTTAATTCTGCACGGCGAGGGTAAATAAAAAAAAAAAAAAAAAAAAATCGCCTTCTCATTTTGTTACCTTTGATTTCACTAGAACAACTGTATACCTTAACGGACATATACCACGTCGGATAGCTGTTTGGTGAGTTATTGGCAGTATAATATACTGACACGCAAAAGAAACGCAACTTTCAATTTCATTCAAAAGTTCCGTTTACGACACAACCACTTAAAGATACACATCATTCTGTTAATTTAGAGCTATCGATAATCACATTGGCAAGAAAGAGTCTATACAGGGAGTGGCCATTGAACTTTTCCGACTCCCGGTAGCATTTGTTGCTACTCGAATTCAGCGATGAATAAGGTTGATAAGACGGTTTATTTGTGACATAGGGATGTTCCGCCTCTCTTCCAGAAGCGCCTGGCGGTTAGAGTCTCTGGTGTATTTGGGCACGTTCGAACGCGTCGATCCAACATGGCCCACACATGTTATATTGGCGAGAAATTGGGCCAAGGTAACATGTAAACATTGTCTTGGCATTAGCTTGTTGAAAGATAACGTTATGCTGGCCGACAAACAGCACAACGACAGGTTAAAGAACCGTGCATTAGCTTGTTGAAAGATAACGTTATGTTGGCCGACAAACGGCACAACGGAAGGTTGTAGAACCGTGCATTAGTTTGTTGAAAGATAACGTTATGCTGGGCGACAGACGGCACACCGATAGGTTGTAGATCCGAACATTAACCTGTTTAAAGATTACGTTATGCTGGCCGAAAAACGGCACGATGACAGGTTGTAGAACCGAACATTAGCTTGTTGAAAGAGTACGTTATGCTGGGCGACAGACGGCACGACGACAAGTTGTAGAACCGAGCATTAGCTTGTTTAAATAGTACGTTATGCTGGGCGACAGACGGTACGACGACAAGTTGTAGAACCGAGCATTAGCTTGTTTAAAGATTACGTTATGCTGGCCGACAATCTAATCGTTGAACTGTCAAATTGCCTTCAACGACGACTTAGGAGGTTTTGCGGCCACAACAGATCCCACCCACACCATAACGCTGTCACCACCATCGAACCAGTCTCGTTCCACCATGCAGTTATCGGCAAAACGTCCACCACGACGTCCAAAAATACGCCGACCGATCCTAACGAGGCGTCGTAGTCTTCGGTCGGCCAGTTCGATGGCGGTCGGCAGTTGTACCAGTTATTCTACAGTATGTTGGGAGCCAATAGTAACTGCACTGCCCTGTTGCGTACATCGTTAGTTTGTCCAGATTGATTGGGGTTTAACGCCGTTTTCAACAATTTCTCAGTTATATCACGGCGGCCAGTTCACCTACTCATGCATTTCCTGGTTTTCTCACACCAGTACTCCACACAACAATCTTCCCAAGCAACTGGCGGCTTTTCCACATAGACATTAGCCCATTGGTGGAAGACGAATGACGCATGTCGCATTGCCTTTTGTCAATCGTCGGAAAGAAAGTTGGCCGAGCCGGGATTCGAACTCACAACCCCTGGATTGACAACCTAGTTTGTGCAGGCATTTTTACGTAATCACAAACAAATGTATAGACCGGACTGTTCTTACCCGATACCTGAACAATGGTAAACAGGTCTGGGACGCATGAAATGCAGCAACGTGCATCGGTGCACGTACTAATCGGGGAATGTTTTGAAGTCTCGCGGGCATGAGAACGCGTAGTGTGACAGAGTTCAATCAACCGTAACATACTAGTGAATATGTATGATACGATGCTATTCAACACGGCTAACAATGGTTTATTAATATTATACAACTTTGGACATTTAAGGGGAATTGCGTTTCTGTTGCGTGTCAGTATATAATGTTATTGTATTGTAGCATATAAAGCTACAATAGTGGCGCTGCTGAGCGGCTTGCGCTTTGCAATGTCGCTTTTTCCACATTATTGTTTGCGACAAATGGTTAAACATGCTCGTTTGATTGTTTGTCTTTCGCAAATGCCTAAAATGCAGATATTTCACTGAACCGATTCTGTCTTTTGGACAATAAGGTACAGTTTTAGCGAAATTTAAACTTTAGTTAACTGTCAACCGAGTAGCGGGCATGTATCCGTTGGTTTGTGTTTACGTGGCTGCATAGGTCGGTTTGATAATCATTGCCCTATGTGTCATTCCTTTGGCTTTGGTAGTTGTAGCCGCTTAGCACAGACATGTGGTTGTCATTTGCTGTTTGAAACATACGAACACAGCAAAACCGTTGTTTTGCGACAGTGTCCACATTTTGAAAACATCATTTTCTAGTAATGTTTTTCCCTTTGTATTTCTTATGATATGACTTCATTTAAACTTCTTTCTCAATTGATATTTACGTACTTAAATGTTTCATTTAGATACGAATGAATTGGCTAGTTATTCTACACTGTTTTTGGTTGTCAAATTAAACATATTTTTTTACCCTTTTGACGGTAACAGCCGGACGTGTGAAATGCCTGGTTAAACGGATATTGAATTATCCACAAAAATGCCACGTGTTTCCGCCCAGCATTTATTTACATGTATGTCCGGGGTGTTTTAGCACGTGCAGTTTTTTCCGTCCGACATTTTGGTGAATGCATGGACACTATTATTATTTTAAAGTACTTTTTTTTAGATATCTGACAAAGTCTACAAATTAAATTAAATTCAGGATGTTAGTTATCGTCGGTTTCTGCCTTTCGTATTTATTCCCGTTACTCTAGTTCGGGTTAGGTAGATGATTAGAGGTGTAACTTTATTACAAATAGTTCAGATTATGCTACTCAGTGTCTAGCTTCTGTCGTCCGTCTATATTCCCGGTACTATCCTTCGGGTTAAAGCCCCGTCAGATTGGTCGGCCACCATCTGCGACCATCCCCGACCGTGTACAAGGTGTACACCAGAACATGTACAAGGTGGCCAGCAAACGTGAACACAATGCGAGAAAAAGTCCCAACAAAATAAAAACTTAAAAGATCAGCGCTCTTAGCGTGACTTAAACGATCATACCGCGTTCTCATGGTGCGTCCGCCACGACCTCTACGCGCTTATGGCGTTTCTATTGAGATATATTGGCTTAGCAACGGCGATCCCGCAGCGCTCTAACCACGCTCATGGGGCATGTGGGGTTCTTCTACGTGAATCGCGACTTCACGGCGACCTCACGGCGATTATATAAGCTGGTCAAATTTTCGAAAACTTCAAGATGATCATTGTCTAGTCATACTGTATAGTTTTGCGTTTTCTGAAGCATGGTCGTCGTAGGAGCATAGCGCAAGCTTGGTAACCACGCTATGGTCGTAGTGGGACGCCATATGCGCAATGGGAGCCCCATGAGGACGTGGTGCAATCACACACAAGTGGTGAAATAATCGTAACATCGCCATGTCAACGCCGCGAGGACTCCGAACGCATGATCGGGTCGTTGCAGACACGCGAGGGTCGTGGTGAGTACGCCATGAAGTCGCCGTTGCAAATGTTACTATTTTCGCTAAGTCTTTGCCACGTGTGTACTGCGCGTGTACTACGTTCATGGAGATGTTACGACGCTTTTCTCATGACCTTCGCAACCCCAACGCGTTCTCATCGCGTTCCAGGTCAGATCGCCCGAACCTTGGCGTTTGTTTTGAACATGCTCAAAACAAACGACGGGACTCGGCGATCATGTGCTACCATGGCGACCATAGCGCGATGTCTGGCGTTTCCACCACGCTTGTACCAGGCTTGATGCGACCTTGACGCACTCTGAGCCCATTTTCCGTCGCCGTAGCGACACAGTAAGGACGCAAGCCCGGTCTGACGGGGATAGTATGTGGAAATGATGATTAGCGGTTATGCAGACGATGTTTTATGACGTGTAATTTAAATAATTCTAGTCATTGCCCGGCTTATTCCCAGTACTTTACTTCGGTACTTCCCTTCGGGTTATATTAGGTGGGAATGATGATTGGCGGTTAAGCAGACAATGCTTTATGACGTACAATTGAATATTGGGTTTTAAGTCTTCAGTCAAAATGTGATCTTATAAAAAATAAAACATTATTGAGAGCGGACATTGTCGTAATTTAGCATTCAACAAATTCTATAATTTCGATTAATGACTTAAATGTTGTAAGTTATACTCTATTCTTATTTAAATTCTATTCTTTTACGACTGTTGTATTTCCCGCATTGTAAAGTGTGTGTTGGCTTTAAAGTGGCTTTAACGTGGCTTTATTGAACTTATTATCGAGGTCAGACCCTTTACGCTTTTATGAAATTAATACAGTTGCACTTAGAACTATGTGTTTGCATTGTTCTATTCTATGGAGGGGATTTCCTAGCTATTGCAGTGGTAGTGTAAGTTTAGCATGAGGCTCTTTAGAGCCAGTTGCTATAGTACTAGTAGTCGAATTCCGAAAACACTCATCGAAATCTATACTGGAATCAGTTCCTATTGTTAAAGTATTATTACAATATCGGCAATACATTACTTCAAATATCTCTTTCTACAGTAGCCCTTCATTACTGAACACAATTTTGGGTTCAGAGAGATGTCTTAATATTCATTAATGGTTTATAATGTCAATGAAAGCATATGCATATGTGGTATATTTTTTCCGTGGATTGGGGATGTCGTGTGATACCGGTCGGGCTACTTTAAACGGTCTCCACGCAACAGTGGAAGTACGCTAGAACTATAGTATTCGAATTCCGAAAACACTCATCGGAATCTAGACTGGAATCAGTTTCTATTGTTAAAGTATTATTACAATATCGGCAATACATTACTTAAAATATCTCTTTCTAAAGTAGCCCTTCATTACTGAACAGAATTTCGGGTTCAGAGAGATGTCTTAATATTTGTTGATTGTATATAATGCCAATGAAAGCAAATGATCTGTAAAATATTTTTTTAAAACGTATGGACTGGTCCAGTTTAGTCATGTCTACAGTATCGTACCGCCAATATAGTTTTTGTCACTAAATCAAAGCACTGAAAGGTCTGACAGCAAGGGGCTAACTGCAGATTACATTTGGACATGTAACCACTGATCCCGACAAGAACACTTTACAACTGCACTTTGCTATGTCCATATATTGAATGATATAGCTGGTTTATTTGTTTTCTGTGGGTTGGGGATGTCGTGTGATACTGGTCGGGCTACTTTAAACGGTCTCCACGTAGAAATACGCTGGCATAATACGCACGGAATCCCATTCTGGGAAATAGCTCGTTTATTGGTTTTCCGTTGGTTGGGGATGTGGTATGGTAACGGTTGGGCTTCTGTAAACAGTCTCCACATAACAGTGGAAGTACGCTGGCATAATACGCATGGAATCCCCATTCCGGAAAATAGCTGGTTTATTGGTTTTCCGTGGGCTGGGGATGTCTTGTGATACCGGTCGGGCTACTTTAAACGGTCTCCACGTAACATTGGAAATACGCTGGCACGGTGCGCATGGGCTGCCCATTCGGGAAAATAGCTAGTTTACTAGGGTGTTCTTAAGAATCCGTGGGTTTTGGGGGTCTCGGGTGTTACTGGTAGGGCTACTTTAAACAGTGTCCACGAAACAGTGGACGTACTTTGGCACGGGACGCAGGGGACGCCTACTCTGGGGACTACTCAATCAGTCTTTAACCCTTTCCCTCATATAGACGCTTTCTGACGCCTCTGCAGCAGACGGCTTTTTGAAAACATAGTGACAAAACGTGCAATTTCTCCTTTTGCCACAATGTTTTCCACTTTTTGTCACAGGTTATCCATTCAATTATGGAGATTTTCTATGTTTTGACAAAATACGTTCAAAGTCGTCTGCTGCAGAATTGTCGTATGAGGGGAAGGGTTAACTGATATAATGCTTTTAGTGTACGCTGTGGTCGTCCATGGAGAATGCACGATACTCGTAGTACGCTGTGGTCGTCCATGGAGAATGCACGATACTCGTAGTATGCTGTGGTCGTCTATGAAGAATGCACGATACTCGTAGTACGCTGTGGTCGTCCATGGAGAATGCACGATACTCGTAGTACGCTGTGGTCGTCCATGGAGAATGCACGATGCGGAAAATATGTTACTTACCGTTCCATAATTCTCTTTTTCTTTTGATTGTAGATTGATTATTATTATACAATTGAAAGTTTGACCAGTAGATAGAAGTTAACAAAAGCCATTTATATATGAGTTATGGCTCCTTTTCCTGTTGAGCTTATTGCATAACATGGCATGAAAACATAGCACCAATCGCTTTATCCGAAATCTGCATACTTATATATTCCGCTCATTTCAAACATTATTTCCGCCTTCTTGGGCAGTGCATTATTCTTTCAAAAGAGTGTTTTGTTAAACTGTATGTCTTTTTTTTCCCGTATGCACATGTATATTGTAAATGCTTTGACGATGTGTTCAAGTCGTATGAATAAACTTCTGTTCTGTTCTGTTCCTTCGTCTTTTCGCTGGGATATTACATTACCGGTGTTAGTGCCTCTATAGACCTCTGATCCGTTGAAAAATGACATGTCTGATAACTCAAAAGTCTAAGACTATGTGAATGAGCTTCTTCCGCCACACAAAACCGAGGTACTGTCGGATCCTAGAGCACTCAGCTCGGATTCAGAGGGCCCCGGCGGTGAGGCGGAGGGGGGTAACATGTCAGGCTCCCTTTAATGGAACCAAATTAAATATATATTCTTCCTCACGGTTTCAAATGTGGGTCCTCGTACCGTTATGAAGATACTATTTCTCAAAAAGAAACAAACAATTATCAATAAAGAGGATCTTTCGGTAATAAATTATCAGAAAGATCATGCTTATTTCGATTTCACTGTAATATATGTAGATCATGTGGGCTTGGCGTGAAACGGTTGTAACTAAAATTGGTATTGTTTTACCAAGGTTATTTACCTCGCCATAAAGTCTTTTTAAGCGTTAAATCATTTTTCTTGGTAAACAATGGAAATTTAGGTGCCATTGCTCGTTCTGAGCAATGGCTTCTAAATTTGCATTGTTTACATAAGGGTCAAAATTGCACCTAATCCAGGGTTTTCAAAATATATTTAGAGTTACAACCGTTTCACGCCAAGCCCTCGATGTGGCGAAACACTGGGATAAGAGCAGTCGTCAGTTGGCCATGGTGTCGGTCGGAGATATCTGGAATAGTCGAATGTCGAAGGATCGGGTATCCAGACGTCTTGGGATTCCATAAGTAGGCCTGAGGCATCACCTGACCATTCGGTGATCCACATCTGGTGATTTTCGGCATACCCCTATCACAGACGTTTTACGGAAACCATCGAGGCCTTATGAATCTAAGGATTTTAAGCAAAATCCAGACTGAGATTGTAGGTAATGCGTTTGAATTCCAGTGGGTTGGCGATCGGCATATTCGTGATTGTCGACCCACGGGAATGGACAACCCCCGATGTCCACCAGGATAGAAAAAAATTAGGATGCATTAAGCCCGAGTTTCGATTGCAATAGCCTGGTTAACCCTTTCTCTCATATGACATTATTGCAGCAGACGACTTTGAACGTATTTTGTCAAAACATAGAAAATCTCCATAATTGAATGGATAACCTATGACAAAAAGTGGAAAACATTGTGGCAAAAGGAGAAATTGCACGTTTTGTGCAATTTCTTCTTTTGTCACTATGTTTTCAAAAAGTCGTCTGCTGCAGAGGCGTTAGAAAGCGTCTTTATGAGGGAAAGGGTTAATTTGCTTTGCAATTGAACACGACTTAAAACTATCGTAACATTACCCAGTTAGTTTAGTAGGACGATAACGATAATACAGGCGTTTGTTTTTACCCAATCAATATAAACCGACCACTTACTATTACTTCCGGAATAGATGTGAACACACTGTTTTGTATTGGCGAATATATTTTGTGGATTAATGTTGACGGTCTTTTTTTGAGAGTGCCAAATCTTGACGCTGTCATATCCAAACCGTTAAAAAAACCCGCCAACGTTAGGCTACGCAGAAATAAACACGTATACGGTACCCTCCTGCCTTAATTCGCCCAGCCTAGATATGCACCTGTAATGAACTCTTGCTGATATGCTTACAAAGTGAAACTAGCCTAATATATGCCTGTACACATTTAATATTCAACGATGCGACCTCTCACGCTGATAAGACGTTCTAAATCATTATCAGTGTTTTATTCAAGATCATCACTCGGTCACTCGACTGATAAAATAAACATCGCAAACATGTCGTCTGCTGCGAAACCCAAAGTGTTTGTCACGCGGTGCTCGGACGCGATACCTGAGGTGGGGATGACCTTGCTGAGGGAACACTGCGAGGTTTACGAATGGAAGGACGAGGAGACGATTCCGAAACAAGAGTTGTTAAAGAACGTGAAAGGAATGGATGGGCTATTCTGTCTGATCACGGATCAAATTGACTCGGAAGTTATAGACGCTGCAGGTCAGTAATGCTTTTTGGAATTGGATGAGTCCATTTCAAGGTCGGGTTCGTCATTTTGGCAATGAATTTATGTTTTTCGCCTCATACAGTGAAACTTGTGCTATGTGCACATTTGTTTAGCAATTCCCTGCCTTTAGCAACCACAATTTTAATTTCCCAATTACTTATTTTCTGTATAAATTACCCTGTATTTAAAGACCACCTGTGAATAGAGAACAGATTTGACTGTACATTATTTCAAATATTTAGGCCACTGGCCCATATTACAATTTATACAACAATATAATACAATTCAACAAGAAGAGTGACAGTCAACTTGTACAGTCAAGAGAACATAAGTGTACCCTTTCTCACATACAACAAATCTACAATCTTTGAAATAAGGTTTTACAAAAGCATTGAAAATCTTTGGAAATGAAGGAATTATTACTGAAAAAAGAAGAAAATATTGTGGCAAGAGGAGGATTTGTTCATTCTGTGCAATTTCTCGTTTTGTCACAATGTTTTCAAAAGCTGTCTGCTGCAGAAGCGTTAGAAAGCATCTGTATTAGGTAAAATGTTTACCATTCAGTGAAAGAAATATATAGTCTCACCTGTGTTTAAAGACCATCCATGGGAGTTGAAAATACTGGTCTTTTTCACAGGTGGTCAGCACTGTGCCATGTCCTTTTGTGTTATTTTTTTTTTCACTCTTATACCCTGTTTATAATATATACATAATAAAAATAATTCTAAACAGGATTCAACAATGATATTGCTTCTGACTAACACATTAAACAGTTTTTTCCTTCTCCTGTAAACTATTGTAAAACTGAGTTACAACCGTTTTGCGTTAAACCCTCGATTTAACCCCTTTCCTTCATACAGAAGCTTTCTGACGCCTTTTCAGCAGACGAATTTTAAAAACCATTGTGGGAAAAGAAGAAATTGCTCATGATGAGCAATTTCCCCTTTTGCCACAATGTTTTCTTTAACTCTATTCAATAATTAAACTTTCATTAATAAAGATTTTCTTAGTTTTTACCTAGGTGTTTTCGAAGTCGTCTGCTGCAGATTTCCTGTATGCTGTATGTGGAAAAGGGTTAAAGATATAATTGTTTAATCAACAACATAAGAAAATAAGCAAGTTCTCTTTTGGCAACAATGTTTTCAGAAGTCATCTGCTGCAGATGCATCATAATGTGTCTGCATTGTGGGAAAGGGTTATTGGACTCTACACAACATGTAGTCTACATTTTGAACTTTGTATACATGCTAATTTTATATTCTCCTGAGTAAGAAAGTAACATCATTTCTCCTTTTGCCACAGTGTTTTCAACTGTATTCAATTATAATACTATTATTTACAGAGATTTTTCATACTTTTGTGAATATGTCAAAAAGCCATCTGCTACAGATGCACCAGATGTGTCTACAAGTGAGAAAGGAACGGTTTAACCCTTTCCCTCATATAGACACTTTCTTACGCCTCTGCAACAGACAGCTTTTTGAAAACATAGTGACAAAAGAAGACATTGCTCAAAACAAGCAATTTCTCCTTTTGCCACAATGTTTTCCACTTTTAGTCATAGGTCATCCATTCAATTATAGAGATTTTCTATTCTTTGACACAATATGTTCAAAGTCGTCTGTTGCAGAATTGTAGTATGAGGGAAATGGTTAAAGTCATCTGATGCAGAATTGTAGTATGAGGGAAGTGGTTGAAGTCATCTGATGCAGAATTGTCGTATGAGGGAAAGGGTTAAAGAGTATATATATGAGATGGGCTTGTATAGCTTTCACAGTATCCAGGTGTATAGCTAAAGTTAACCCCCGTTCCCTTTACCTACATGTAGACACTTTCTGGCACAACTACAGCGGGCAACTTGTGAAAACAATTTGGCTTTAAGAGAAATTGCTCATGATGAGCATTCTCCTTCTGCCACATTGTTTTGAATTCTTTTAAATAATTATATTTTCATTTATAAATAGAGATGTTTTATATTTTTACATAGATGTTCGTCTGCTGCAGATTAAAGTTAAATATGTTTTCACAGGTGACAGTCTTAAAGCTGTGAGTACAATGTCCGTTGGTTTCGATCATGTAGATGTCGCTGAATGTTCCAAAAGAGGAATCCCAGTTGGATACACACCAAATGTTCTGACAAATGCGACGGCAGAACTTACAGTGTCGCTTTTGTTAAACACTTCAAGGCGCTTGACTGAAGGTATGATATTAAAATGCACAAAGGAGAGACAAAATTAATTGATCGCTAAATTTGAGTTTTTCTGCTGTGGTATTTAAGTTATATAACGGTGGCCAGTAACTATGCTTGTTTGTTTATTTCAACAACTTTTCACTTATATCTCAGCATTTCCTGGGTAAGTTACCAGTACTACTGGTCCATTTATCCTGACACCAGTCATGAGTGTAACGTATAAGTGTCCTTCACAGAGTTAAGGCACCGAGGGTCAACCATCCATGTACAGCGGACAGTGCCTAGTTGGGTGACCCGCAGTGGCTTATCTACATGAAGGACCTGGTGCATGTGTTACACCAGTGAGTCAGTCATAATGCTACCCCAACAATCCTGCACGTCAAGGAGGGAAAGCCATTACTCCCATTTTAAAAGTCTTTGGTATGCACAAGGCAAGACAGAGCTTTCAAATGAGACAAACTTGAATCATTCAACAATTGTGGACTCTGGCAGATTCACAGGTACCAGACATTATATTTGGCCATAGATGATAGAATAATGTTGATAAACTTTTATGTTGGCAAAATGGCAAAATATTTTACCAATATACATGTAAATGATAT
Source organism: Serripes groenlandicus (assembly GCA_031761405.1). NCBI lineage: Eukaryota > Metazoa > Mollusca > Bivalvia > Cardiida > Cardiidae > Serripes > Serripes groenlandicus. The sequence goes on along the minus strand of JASEVX010000012.1, from coordinate 5,994,961 downwards.
TATTCAGTCCTGTTAGTTTTTGGACGGTACCCCTAAGGGTACTGTCTATAGCCATGTGCATTTTGAGAAATCGTACAACAATTGGCTCCCTGATTATTTTTTCTATCATATACATACGTTATGACCACACATAGAAATTAGTGTTCACCTTCACCAGAATTTATTGAATATATGACATTGAGTCCATTGAAAATGTGTTTAGGATGCACTGAAAATGATTGATTTGATCATTTTCAAATATTTTGACCTCTTTTTGAAAGTGAAAGTAGAATATGTTAACAATCAGTTTCGTCCCAGTCCGATTTCGTCCAGTTACCATATGTGTGGGGTGAGGGGCGATTTCTTTCTTGCATAATACATGAAACATGTTGTTTAGTGATATTTAGGTGATGTTTCTTTTTACAGAATGGTCCACAAGGGATGTACTTACTGTTATTCTAGCAATAATTACAGGTATGCGTTAGCTGCCTTGGAATCGATGGACATGCCTTGTCATTACCGACTTTGCTGTAATCCCATCAGTAAACGCATTAAGCTAACATTGCCAAAATAATTCTAACCTTTTCTCACATACTACATATCTACAGCAGACGACTTTAAAAATATATTGGCCAAAAATATGGACAAGCTAGATGAGGTTATAATTACTGAAAAATGTTGGGCACATTGTGGAAAAGGGAGAAAGTGCTTGTTTTGAGCAATTTTTTAATTTTGTCACAATGAATTCAAAATTCGTCTACAACATATGTGTCAAACTGCGTCTGTATGTTGGAAAAAGTTAATTAACCGGTTATTTTATAGGCGTTGCCTCGGTGAAAAATGGTACATGGGGAGCCTGGAAGCCATTATGGATGTGTGGACAGGGTTTGGATGGATCCACTGTTGGGATAATCGGTAAGGTCATGGGAGTCATAATTGTTTGATACACGAGAGTTTTAAGCTTTGATTCTTTCCCACACACACTTTTCACGGGAATGAGGTATAGGTTCACACACACTTGTCACGGGAATGAGGTATAGGTTCACACACACTTGTCACGGGAATGAGGTATAGGTACACACACACTTGTCTTGGGAATGAGGTATAGGTACACACACACTTGTCACGGGAATGAGGTATAGGTACACACACACTTGTCACGGGAATGAGGTATAGGTACACACACACTTGTCACAGGAATGAGGTATAGGTACACACACACTTTTCACGGGAATGAGGTATAGGTACACACACACTTTTCACAGGAATGAGGTATAGGTACACACACACTTTTCACGGGAATGAGGTATAGGTACACACACACTTTTCACAGGAATGGGGTTTAGGTACAACTACCACTTTTAAATTTAAGCCTTGCTTTAAAAGCAGACTTTTATAGCGACGTTGGTAGAGTGATTGACTTTTTCACAAAGTTAAGCAATGTACATTGCGGTTATATAGTGCCTTGATCGGTGACCCATGGTGTTAAACTCCATGTGAAACCCGGTAAACATTACAAATGATGGCAGAGGTGGGATTTTGGGGTGACATCACCATCATCCTTTGATCCCGGTGGCTCCAGTGATGTTGCATAGGTTTTGCTCTATAGTGTACTGCTATTGGACAGTTGTGTGTTGTCTGGTCGAAGTCAAGAGAAAAGAGTGAGCATTGTAACAGGAATGGGGTATAGGTACAACTACCTCTTCTACAGCCTTGCTGTGGAAGTCGGCTTTTATAGCATCGTTAGAAGAGTGGTTGACTTTTTCACAAAGTTAAGCAACTTAAATCATGGTTAGTGCCTGGATGGGTTACCTTGGTACACGTTACACACTAAATACATCACTGAATTGTTTTGATACAATTCTTTCACACAGAAAACACTGAATTGGTTGAAACAAAGGCGCCTTTAGCATTAATTCTTTCCCACATACATAACGGAATTGTTTGATACTAGAAACCATTTAGCTTCCATTCTGTTCCACATACAGTAATCAGATCACTGAATTGTTTGGTTTAGCTTTAATTGTTTCACCATATACAATAGATTTGAAATCATCTAAGTAAACTATGGAAAAACCTCTATATGAAGTAATAACTATTGTATAGAGTTGAACACTTCCGGGAGAAAGTTTTAAAGTGGTTTTATGAAGTGCTAAGTTACTATTTAGAACGATTATCTTTTAATGCCATATATTTATAATATTTTAAGGTTTTGGGAGAATCGGATTTGCCGTTGCCCAGCGATTGAAACCTTTTGGCATCTCAAAACTGCTTTATAACGACAGAATGGAGATGCCCTATGCAAGTGAACTATCGGCTGATTTCGCAACACTCGACAATCTTCTAGCCGAGTGTGATTTCGTCGTCTGCTGCTGTACGCTTACAAAAGAAAACGCTGGAATGATAAATGCTTCGGCATTCAGTAAAATGAAATCGAACGCCATTCTCATCAATACAAGTCGAGGGGGATTGGTCAATCAAGAAGATTTGTATGAGGCGTTGAAATCGGGAACGATAAGAGCTGCTGGATTGGATGTTACGACCCCAGAACCGTTGCCAACAAGTCACCCATTGTTGACGCTGGATAACTGTGTAATATTGCCGCATATAGCGAGTGCTACTCTCCGTTCACGGAATGCGATGGCAGAACTCTGTGCAAATAACATAATCAACGTTTTAAATGGCAGGTCCATGGGGGCCCAGGTGCAATATCCTTTTCAATGATTGTAATGTTAAACCCTTTCCCTCATACAACAATTCTGCAGCAGACGACTTTGGACATAAATATAGAAAATCTCTATAATTGAATGGATAACATATTAAAAGTAGAAAACAGTGTGGCAAAAGGAGAAATTGCTCGTTTTGAGAAATTTCTTCTGTTGTCACTATGTTTTCAAAAAGCCGTCTGCTGCAGAGGCATCAGAAAGCGTTTATATGAGGGAAAGTTAACCCTGTACCACTTGAAGATGCATGCAGCAGAAGTCTTTTGAAAACAATATGTTTAGTTATGAGAAATTTCGCAGTTTGCCAACATGTATTCAACTCTATTCAATATTTATACTTTCATTTATAGAGATTTTTCATAATTTATTCAAGATGTTTGCAAAGATATCTATTGCAATATTGTGTACGTAGGAAAGGGTTAACCTTTAATTTGCAGCAGACAACTAGGAAAGAAAATATCTTAACAAATTTATTGAAAATCTTTATAAATGAAAGTTTAATTATAGTAGAAAGGAGTTGGAACACATTGTGGCAAATGAAGAAATTGCTCATTATGAATTGTTTCTCTTTTTTGCCACAATGTTTTCAAAAGTTGTGTGCTGCAGATGTGTTAGAATGCACATGTATGTGGGTAAGACTCTAATGAAGGTATGAATTTCAGACAATAAAATAAATATCTATTCTTTTCTGTATGTTTCCTCTTGTGAACCCTTTATCAAGCTCGGCTGGTTTTTTAAAAAAAAAAAAAAACCTTGTCGTCATCATCTTTGTGCGTGTTATCACAACTTTAACCTTACCTCATAACTCAACAAGAAACCGCTGAAGACGGTAAGGCCGGATTGTCGGCAATTTGACCTTGAAAATCGACATACCAAGGTCAAGGTCAAAGTAACCATAGAAATCAATAGAACTTGTTACTGGTTACCTTCAGGCAAAGTTTCAAGTTTGTAACCCTTTCCAGTGCTGAGATTTTGCCTGAACCTGAAACTTTAACCAAAATGTTGATGGACAGACAGACAGACGGACGGACATCGCCAATCTATAGACCGGAATTGCTAGAGCAATCCGGCCAAAAACCTTTCAACATTTTCAAATGAAACTTGGTACATATTTTCCTAGGAACAATACACATGTCTATACCAAGTCACATAACTCTGATATAAATATTTATTCAGTAATGTCTCCTTTCTTTTTACTAAGAAATTAGCAGACGAGCGTTAGCGTTCGCTTGCCGCGCTCTTTACTTTAGATGCTCCTTCAGTAGAAGTAGTTTGAAAGCATTTCAGGAAAAGCAGAATTTGCCTTTTCTCACATTTTTCTTCCACTGTATATGATAATTAAATGAGTTCCATATGTTCCGGGGCAACCCTATGATAAATCTCTATAAATGAAAGTATATATACATGTATGTTTAAGATTTGAAATCATTGTGACAAAAGGAGATATTGCTCATGATGATGTGTTTGTTTGTATGGTGTTTTACGCCTCTTTCAACAATGTTTTACTTATATCGTGACATTTACTGTGTAAGTTACCAGTACTGGTCCATTTATCCTGAAACCAGTAAGTCAGTGACTATGCTAACCCCACAACCCTGAGCGCCAAGGAGAGAAAGTCATCGCTACCATTTATAAAGTCTTTGGTATGAGGGATCCAACACACAACCTCCTGCACCCAAGGCGGTCTTCCTACTGAGTAGACAATAGAGCTTGTAGTTTGGCGGCAAACTAAACCTTTTAACCCTTTCCCTCATACAGACGCTTTCTGACACCTCTGCAGCAGACGGCTCAAAACGAGCAATTTCTCCTTTTGCCACAATGTTTTCCACTTTTAGTCATAGGTTATCCATTCCATTATAGAGATTTTCTATGTTTTGACAAAATAAGTTAAAAGTCGTCTGCTGCAGAATTGTCGTATGAGGGAAAGGGTTAAGACGTACGACAAATCTGCAACACATGATTTCAAAAACATCTGAATAAAACAATGGCCTACTTAAAAGGAATGTTTAATCATCAAATAGTTTTGAAAACATTGTGGCCAAAGAGAAATTGCTCATTTAGGCAATTTCTCCTTTTGTCACAATGTCTGCAAAAATGATCTGCTGCAGAGGCGTCAGAAAGCACATTTATTTTGGCAAGAGTTAGAACATTTTACTAACCAAAAGGGTTAAAACATTTTGATAACCGATAGGGAAACAACATTTTACTAACCAAAAGGGTTAAAACATTTTGATAACCGATAGGGAAACAACATTTTACTATGATCGATAGGGTGTCAGCACTTTACTAACGATAAGCATAAGCTCTCCTCTTATACACGGTCACAGTCAGTTTCAAAGAAAAACAAATAACACCTCCTAGCTGAAATCACATTGTTTATTCTTAAATTGCACAAAAAGTGGCATTTTTATTTTATATAGTCCATAAAAATGTAAAAACAAGCAAGCAAAATGGAAAGATTAAGTGAATTAAAAGAAAAATACAGACAAAAAAACAAATGTATACTTAAGACTTGAAAACTAAGCTTACGATTCCAACGCATTTCATACCTCTGCAGCTGATGACTTTTGGAAAACAGTACATTGAAAAAGGAGTAATTGCTCAATTAAGTCCTTTTTCCTCAATCTGTTCAGAAATTGTACTCTTTTTTTTACTCTGCAGAGACATCGAATGAGGTTGATTCATGGTTTTGTTTAACAAAGATGCTTAGTTAGTTAAAACATATTTTTTAAAGGACCTGCATAAATCATGGTATATTTATATATATTAAGTCATGGGACCATCTTCTTTTTTTGGTTCTGAAATCTATACACGCTAAAAAGTACTTTAAAAAGTGATTGTATGCGAGGCCTTCGTTTTCAACAATATTTCACTTTTGTTTCGACAACAATTCACCCTGGGTAAACAAACCAGTACAAGACTAGCAATTGTGCATTATCCAAGACACTCCAACATTACAACCACAAATGGGGATCGAACCCTGCATGCTCATGTCTAAATCTCCAACGCTAATCACTCGGTTACATTTTCCTAAAATAAAATAAAATCCTTAATATTGTTTTGCTAAGTTTTTTGCCTTACAGTAATAATGGTTTGTAATAGTTTTCATCATTTGAAAATTGTGACCCAAAAATTACAAGACTATCATAACCCTTACCAACATACCTCAAATCTGCAGCAGACGACTTTTAAAACATCAAGGCAATATCTATGTCAAAAGGAGGAATTGCTTATTTAAGAGATATTGTAAACATAGTCCAATCATATCAGTTACTGTGAAAGTTGCATTGTAAACATGTCCGGGCTCTGATCGTTTTTGATTGATTGATTGATTGATTGGAGTTAAACGCCTTATTTCAGTTATTTCACAGGGGCAAGTTCACCTTAGCATTTCCTCTTCAGCAATTACTCCATACAATAGTCTCCGAGGCATCTGGTTCTCTTAAAACATAGACCTTAAGCCTTTCTCACTTGTCGACGCATCTGCAGCAGACGACTTTTGAAAACATTGTGACAAAAGGAGAAATTGCTCGAAACGAGCAATTTCACCTTTTGCCACTATGTTTTCAAATTTTACAGTAATTATACTTTTTTTTGTAGAGCTTTTCCATGTTTTTTCATGATTGTTTTTCAAGTCGTCTACTACATATTTGCTGTATGTGGGAAAGGGTTAAATCCACTGAAATTAGACAAATGACTTGTTACAATGACTTTTGTCAATCATTGCAAAGAATGAATGCCCGAGTCTGAAATCAAAATGACGACCCCTGCATCGATAGTCCTTGTCGTTACTGCACCGGGTATCGAAGCTTGACCCATACCTTTTTCAAATATCGAAGCTTGACCCATGCTTTTTTCAACAACATTTATTAATTAACACATGTACCTTTACAAAAACATAAAAAAAAAAATCATATTCTTGGCACTGGTATATAAAAGAACAAGCACAACATCAAATTGACCCTATGACCTTTTTTCCTTTGACAGACTTGAATTACGTAACCTTTTCTCGCATACACATCAGATAACTATGAATTATGAACAATCTCTGCAAATCAAAAGAATTTTAAAAACACTGTGGCAAAAGGAGAAATTGCTCATAATGAGCAATTTCTCCTTTTGCCACAATGTTTTCAATTCTATTCCATAATTAAACTTTCATTTAAAAAAAGATTTTTCCACATTTTAACTGAGATGTGTTCCAAGTGGTCAGCTGCAGATTTCTTTTAACATGGTAAATGGTTAAAAAAAGATTTTTCCACATTTTAACTGAGATGTGTTCCAAGTGGTCAGCTGCAGATTTCTTTTAACATGGTAAATGGTTAACTCTTGTTTCAAATTCAGTCTGCAAAATGAAAGCTAAAGGAAACATCAAGGTCTAGGCATGAATAAGCAATCACATAAATGACATCTGTACAAGAACTCTTTAACCCTTTCCCACGTTTTGATGTATCTGCAGCAGATGACTTGAAAATATTGTATAAAAAAGTAAAAATTACTCGTAATGAGCAATTTCTTCTTTTTCAACAATGTTTTCAGATCTATTCAATTATCATACTTTTAGTAACAGAGATTTTTTTTCTAAGATAATTTCAAAACCCTCTGTTGCAGATTGTTGTATGTGGGAAAGGGATAATTTGAACAAATCTCCCCCCTGAGTTTTAATTTTTCTTTTATATTAAGATCTGGTATTTATATCACTTGGAAAAAAGAGTTTATTATTGCTTTAAATCACGTATTGTTTAAACCTGAGCAATTTCCCCTCTTCCAACAATGTTTATCAGCTAAATTCCCGTTAGATAAATTCATTTGCCCATATTTTGTATCAACTTTCCTCCGGTAAAATTAAACCTTTGATCTACAGATGTTTTCTTCAAGAGATTACATGCGAGATATAGTTGTGAAAATGCCACTGTGGCAATGTAATTCAAACACCCTCCCGATTGCAGACATAGTTTGATGCATCTGCAGAAGAGAACATTTGAAAACATTGTGACAAAAGGAGAAACTGGTAATGATAAGTAATTTCTCATTTTGCCTTAAAGTTTTGAACCATATTCAATTATTATGCTTTCTTTATTAGAGATTTTATTTTTTTCTATATACATTTTTTTTTTTAAAGTTGTCAGCTAAATATTTATTGTAAATGGGAAATGATTTTATACAAGTGATATTCAACATGTCAACCCTTATCCTGCCATATGAGGCTAAATTAACCCTTTAACACTTGTAGACACTCTCTGACACATCTTCAAACTGCAGCAGGAGACTTTGAAAACATTGTGGCAAAAGGATAAATTTATCGTAATGAGCAATTTCTCCTTTTGCCTCAATGATTTCAGTTCTACTCAATAATTACATATTCATAAGAAAAGAGTTTCAACCTTTTTTTACCTGACAATTTCAAAGACGACTGCTGCAGATTAGTTGTATGTAGGATAGGGTTAGCCGTTTCCCTCATATAGACGCTTTCGGACGCCTCTGCAGCAGACAGCTTTTTGAAAACATAGTGACAAAAGAAGAAATTGCACAAAACGTGCAATTTCTCCTTTTGCCACAATGTTTTCCACTTTTAGTCATAGGTTATCCATTCAATTATGGAGATTTTCTATGTTTTGACAAAATACGTTCAATGTCGTATGCTGCAGAATTGTCGTATGAGGGAAAGGGTTAAAACAATAATTGAGTACAATGTAAACCCAGACCAGCTTGCATATTCATGCAGTATAATCTTGGTGGCTACTCAATATCAATACTTAGATAAAGACTTCTCCATTACTATGTACAAATTTGTTAAGCCTTTCCCTCATATAAACCCTTTCTGAAAAATCTACAGGAGATCACTTTTGAAAATATTGTGACAAAAGGAGAACTTGCTCGAAAATAGCAATTTCTCCTTTTTCCACAATGTTTTCAACTCTTTTCAATAATTACTTTTACTTATACTTATAAAACATTTCCATATGATTTGGTACATGTTCTCAAAGTTGTCTGCTGCAGATTAGTTGTATGTGGGAAAGGGTTAAACATCAGGGCAAGATGATGACTCCGCCCGTAGAAATTCAGCAGGATGAGGGTTAATAAACCAGGTTTTCAAGAAGTGTTCTTCGATGTATTGCTTTCACTGATTCAGTCAACTTTGGATGTTGTTTCAGCTGAAAACATTGTAATGAAAGAAGAAAATTGCTCAAAACAGGCAGTGTCTCCTTTTCTCAAAATGTTTTCAACACTTTAATCAAAATTAAGACTTAAAAAATGTTCTGGTATTACAATCTTTTCCAAGGCTGTTTTCACAGCAGACAACTTAAAATAAGTTCATATTGGGTAAAAATAATAACCCTTTCCCTCTTGCGGTTTGACACATATGCAGCAGACAACTTTTGGAAAACACTGTGGCAGCAAGGAGACATTGCTCATAATGAGTAATTTCTCCTTTAGACTTAGACACAATGTTTTCAATTTGATAAGTAAACATTCATTTTTAAAGATGTTCCATACTTTGGTTAAGATGTTATCAAAGTTGTCTGTTGTAGATTTGCTGAATGACAGGAAAGGTTAAATAATTGTTGTAAAACAAGTCACCAAATTTAGTATTGAATATGGATCATCTTTTGATTTAAGATCAGTATGGTTTCACATTTTGATGGTCTCCCTTTCCCACATACAACACATAGGCAAGCAACTTGAACATATTAATAAAAATAAAATAAAAATAAACTAGAATTGTTTTTGCAAAAAACAGATGTCTCCCCTCAAATATCTGTCAAAATCTCTCAAAACATTCCAACCTATAAATTTGGGACAGATATGGAGCGGACACGAAATAAAGCCTCAAACCTTTGACCTTCAAGCGTGACCTTGACATTGACCCTATATTGTCGAGACGCGGGTTCTGCACGTCGCCTTGATGAGGTAAACATGTGACCCAAGTTTCATGAAAATCCTTCAAGCCGTCTGGGAGATATGGAGCGGACACGAAATAAAGCCTCAAACCTTTGACATTCAAGCGTGACCTTGACCTTGACCCTATATTGTCGAGACGCAGGTTCTGCACGTCGCCTTGATGAGGTGAACATGTGACCCAAGTTTCATGAAAATCCTTCAAGCCGTCTCGGAGATATGGAGCGGACACGAAATAAAGCCTCAAACCTTTGACCTTCAAGTGTGACCTTGACCTTGACCTTATATTGTCGAGACGCGGGTTCTGCACGTCGCCTTGATGAGGTGAACATGTGACCCAAGTTTCATGAAAATCCTTCAAGCCGTCTGGGAGATATGGAGCGGACACGAAATAAAGCCTCAAACCTTTGACCTTCAAGCGTGACCTTGACCTTGACCCTATATTGTCGAGACGCGGGTTCTGCACGTCGCCTTGATGAGGTGAACATGTGAGCCAAGTTTCATGAAAATCCTTCAAGCCGTCTTGGAGATATGGAGCGGACACGATTTCGGACAGACAGACAGACAGACAGACGCCAAGGACAAAAACAATATATCTCCCCTGTATACAGGGGGAGACATAATTAAATCTCCATAAACTAGAAATATCACTGAAGGTGATGAATACCCCCAGCCTGACAATATACATATGTATGAGAAATTAAAGGGGCCATAACTCATTTAAAAATAAGTCCAGTGCAACACGCCGACAATATTCACAACTAGGCTTGGTATCAATCATTCTTGTGAAGTTATATTGAATTCTGACCAAGGGTTGCTGAGAAATAGTGTTCACAAGAAATGTCCACAGACCAACTGACCGACCGACAAGCGTGACTCCTATATAGCCCCCATATACTATGTATCTGGGGGGGTATAATGAAAGTATTACTATTGAACAGAGTTGAAAACATTGTACAGGAAAAGGATAAATTGCTACTTATGCACAATTTCTGCTTTTGCTACAATGTTTTGAAAAGTCATTGGCATGTGGAAAACGGAATATGTAGAAGAAATTTAGTGTATACATTACACTTGTTTGAACAAAATTCTCAAATAAATGGTTTTTATCCCTTCCCCAACAGCAGTTGTTGCATTTTGACACATCTGCAACAATTGGATTTGAAGAAGAAAATGGCAAAATGCAACAACATATAGATTTTTCCATACTTTTAGAAAGTTTGTTGCAGATTTTTTTGTTTGTATGGGAAAGGGGGGTTAATACAGAACAAATATACCTACAACTTTTAACAATAATGTAGTTTGAAAAAGTGGTTTTGAAATACATGTAATTGCAAACATGATCACAGAAAATACTGCTTATTTGCAAAATGACGGAGAACAAAACATCTGGTATTAAAGTATACTTGTTTTTCTTTGGTTTAATCACAAAGAATGCATAATTGTAAAAGTATTGTAGCTACCTGTAGCTTACAACAGTTTTGCATTAAACAACATGTATTTAACCCTTTCCCTCATATAGACGCTTTCTGACGCCTCTGCAGCAGACGGCTTATTGAAAACATAGTGACAAAAGAAGAAATAGCACAAAACGTGCAATTTCTCCTTTTGCCACAATGTTTTCCACTTTTTATCATAGGTTATCCATTCAATTATGGAGATTTTCTATGTTTTGACAAAATACGTTCAAAGTCGTCTGCTGCAGAATTGTTGTATGAGGGAAAGTGTTAAACAACATGTATTTAACCTTTTCCCACAGACAACAAAACTGTAGCAGACGACTTTAAAAACATCTAGGCAAAAATATGGATAATTTCTTCGAATAAAAGAATAATTATTGCATTGAGTTGTAAACATTGTGGCAAAAGAACAAAATTTGCTAATTTTTCGGAATTTCTACTTTTGTTACAGTGTTTACCAAAAGTCGAATGCTGCAGAGGCGTCAGAAAGCGTCTGTATGTGTGAAATGTTTAACACTTTCCATTATACAGAACCTTTCTGGGGCCTCTTGAAAACACTGGCAACTGAAAATATGCTAAAAATGATCAATTTCTTCTTTTGTCACAATGTCTTCAACTTCATTCAGTTAGTGTACATGTACTTTCATTTCCATAGTTTTGACTAAATCTTTTTAAAAAACATCTGCTGCAGATTTGTTGTATGTGGGAAAGCAGGATCAAAATGCAAATCTACATTTGAACTGCCCTGTAGGAAAGCAAAGAATCGAATAAAAATATAGCAAGGGATGATAAGCATGTGCCTACTAACCTTTTACCACATATAGACGCTTTCTGACGGACTCCGCAGCAGACGTCTTTTGAAAACATTACGACAAAAGGAGAAATTGCTCAGAACGAGCAATTTCTCCTTTTGCCACAATGTTTTCAACTCTTTTTGATAATTAAACTCGAATTTATGGTGATGCTTCACGTTTTTGTCGATAAGTTTTCAAAGTCGTCCGCTGCAAACTTATTGTTTGTGGGAAAGGGTTAAATCTTTCTACTAGCTAGTACCTGATCTGAATGTACACTGTTTGGCAGAAGCTTTTTGATAACTCCGGTGACTAATTGGCAAACAGTGCAGATTCAGATCAGGCTGTGAAGTATGATCTTGATCTACAATCTTGTATGTCCTCTACATGATTATCTTGACCCTTCACCTCAACTTCTGGTTTTGTAATGTCTAACCCATCACCCATACTTCTGGTTTTGTAATGTCTAACCCATCACCCAGACTTCTGGTTTTGTAATGTCTAACCCATCACCCGGACTTCTGGTTTTGTAACATGAGCAGAGCTGTACATAAGGTGTATATTTCATGGTCTAAAATCTTTATGTGATCCTCAAACCCTATGTTGTGGGTACTCAAAAGAATCGCCTCACTGAGACATTTCTTTTGAGTACCCACAACATTGGGTTTCGTTCAGTAATAAGAGAGATATTTTGGGGAAAAAGAACTCTTTTTTTATCTTTGACTCTGATGGGAAGATGTAAGGAGGAATAAACTGTTCTTCTCTTCATGATATTTCTCTAATTACCGTTCCAAACTTTGTAGGTACTCAAATCACTGAGATAATTATTCAGAATATCAACAACATAGAAATTGGCTCCCTTTCTCACCTACATCAAATCTTCAGCAGACAACTTTGAAAAGATTCAGACAAAAATAAGGAAATTCTATATAAATAAAAAGAATAAAGCTGAAAACATTGTATAAAATGGAGAAATTGCTCATGAAATGTCATAATGTTTTCAAAGTTGTCTGTTGCAGATGCATCAAAAGCAGTCTATATGTTGGAAAGGGCTTAGTACCCACAGCATCGAGTTTGTAGGACAAATAAAGATTTGAGTACAAGAAAAACACCTTATCTGTAATTCTGGTTGTGTAAAAATAAAACATTTTAGAAAATAAAAATAAACATAGAAAAATTTGATTTCAGTTATACATTCAACACATTTTGTCATTTAAAAAGAGAATGTCATGTTAAAAGATATAAAAACATTATCAACAAATCATAATATAAAGAACAAAAATAGTTACTCATTTAGGTTTTGAACATGGTATCTTGATTTAACGCCTCTGCAGCAGACAACTTTTAAAACCCTTGTGACAAAAGGAGAAATTGCCAAAAAATAAAGCAATTTCTGCTTTGACGACAATGTTTTCAATTTTCTTCAGTAATGACACTATCATTTATAGAGAGTTTCTATGTTATGACCTAGTTGCTTTCAAAGTCGTCTGCTGCAGATTTGATGTAAGTGAGGAAGGATAAATACATGTTTCTCAGTTATTGAGTAATAACAGTGGGATTATGTCTCGTCTCAATTCTTAAACCCCCTTTCCCTCATATAGACGCTTTCCGACGCCTCTGTAGCAGACGGCTTTTTGAAAACATACTGACAAAAGAAGAAATTGCTCAAAATGAGCAATTTTTCCTTTTGCCACAATGTTTTCCACTTTTAGTCATAGGTTATCCATTCAATTATAGAGATTTTCTATTTTTTGACAAAATATGTTCAAATTCGTACGATGCAGAATTGTCGTATGAGGGAAAATCCCCTTTCCCACATACAACAAATCTGCAGCAGACAGATTTCAAAATATCTCCCCAAACATATGGAACGTCTAAATAAGTAGAGAATGAAGTTTCATAAGAGTTGAAAATATTTTGGCAAAAGGAGAAATTGCTCTTCATGAGGTGACATGTAAGATATATATCCATGTATGTTTTAGCTGTATTCAACAGTAATTCAGTTATATCACAGAGTTTTCTGGGTAAATTACCATTAATAACGTTTTTTCTTGACATCAATAATTGTTGCATCAGTCGTAATTTGATCTCTGTAAGGAAGTCGTTACTACCATTTTTAAAAGGACAAGCATCATTTACCCACCAAATCCGCCCTGTAACCCTGACTGCTATGGAAGGAAGTCGTTAAGTCGTTACTACCATTTTTAAAAGGACAAGCGTCATTTACCCACCAAATCGGCCCTGTAACACTGAATGCTATAGAAGGAAGTCGTTACTACCATTTTTAAAAGAACAAGCGTCATTTACCCACCAAATCGGCCCTGTAAACCTGAATGCTATAGAAGGAAGTCGTTACTATCATTTTTAAAAGGACAAGCGTCATTTACCCACCAAATAGGCCCTGTAACCCTGAATGCTATAGAAGGAAGTCGTTACTACCATTTTTAAAAGGACAAGCGTCATTTACCCACCAAATAGGCCCTGTAACCCTGAATGCTATAGAAGGAAGTCATTACTATCATTTTTAAAAGGACAAGCGTTATTTACACACCAAATCAGCCCTGTAACCCTGACTGCTATGGAAGGAAGTCGTTACTACCATTTTTAAAAGGACAAGCATCATTAACCCACCAAATCAGACCTGTAAATGATGATTTTTTGTTCACATATGACTAGATGTTCTCATATTTGTGGATATACACCTTCAGACTGTTGGTTTTCACAAATTTTATGTACCAAAACCCTCCTATTTAACCCTTTCCCTCATATAGATGCTTTCTGATGCCTCGGCAGCAGACAGCTTATTGAAAACATAGTGACAAAAGAAGAAATTGCAAACATGCAATTTCTCCTTTTGCCACAATGTTTTCTACTTTTTGTCATAGGTTATCCATTCAATTATGGAGATTTTCTATGTTTTGACAAGATACAATCAAAGTCGTCTGCTGCAGAATTGTTGTATGAGGGAAAAGGTTAAACAGAGAAGTTGCATTCAATTAACCCAGAAACGTCAAATCTTTTCATTATTCAGAAATGTTGTATAAAAAGTGCAGTAAAACGATTACAAGCCCTATTCATGCCCACGCTATGATTTTCAAAACCGAATATCGAATGTGTGTTGAACGGGTTTTAAGAAATATGGTTGCAGAAAGAATTGAGCCTTTCTCAGTTAATATAATGCAACTTCTCTGTATACATAGGAGGGTTTCAGTACATAACATGTGTGAAATTGCTTTATCACTCTTTCTCCAATGTTTATTAAGAAATTGTCCACTGTAGAGGAATCAATAGCGATTTGTATAAGGGAAAGGGCTGACCACTTATTAGATCTCGCAATAATGTACTAAGCACTCATTCAACCATTTCCTTAATAGGTCGCCATAAACCGTTTCCCACATATAACAAATCTACAGCAGACAACTTTGAAAACATATTGGGAAAAATATGGACTATCTTTTTAAATGAAAGAATAATTATTGAATCAAATTGCAAAGATTGTATCAAAAGGAGAAATTGCTCATTATGAGCAATTTCTGATTTTGTCACAATGTTTTCAAAAGTCGTCTACTTCAGAGGCAAGTGCCTGTATGTGGGAAAGGGTTAATTGGAAGTACATTATTAATTTCAATAATAAGCACTTATCCAATGCTTTTATATATTACAAATCACATTCTAGTATTCAAATTTCATTTTCGATCATAAGCAATTGTTTTACATGTTAAAAAGCTCATTTTTAAACAATAAGCACTTATTTAATTTTACTTACATCTTAAAAAGCTCATACTAGAAAGTCATCACATCTCATTTTTAATTGATAAGCATTTATTTAATTTTACTTACATGTTAAAAAGCTCATACTAGAAAGTATTCACATTTCATTTTTAAACGATAAGCACTTATTTAATTTAACTTACATGTTAAAAAGCTCATACTAAAAAGTATTCACATTTCATTTTTAAACGATAAGCACTTATTTAATTTTACTTACATGTTAAAAAGCTCATACTAGAAAGTATTCATATTTCATTTTAAAATGATAAGCACTTATTTAATTTTACTTGCATGTTAAAAAGCTCATATTAGAAAGTATTCACATTTCATTTTAAAATGATAAGCACTTATCCAATTTTTGCCCATATGTTTTTAGCACATTTCCAACTATATTATACATTTATCAGCACATTTTCTGACAATATAATAAGTGGCCCACCATGCGATCCAAAAGCCCAATTTTAACCCCCATTTCCCTTGCTGGAGACAACTAAAGAAAACACTGTAAAATAAGATGAATAAGATGAAGATGCTCATAATTAGCAAAAGACGCTTCCTGATGCCTCTGCAGCAGACAACTTTTGAAGACGTTGTGGCATGTAGTCACCATGTTTTTTAACTCTGTTCAATAAGTATTATTTCATCTATAAAAGATTTCCATGTTTTTGCCCAGATGTTTTTGAAGTCGTCTGCTACATATTTGTTGCTTATTGGAAGTGTTTAACCCTTTCCCACATACAACAAATCTGCAGCAGACGACTTTGAACATACTTTGACAAAAAATAGAAAATCTCTATAATTAAAGGTTAACCTATGACTTAAAAGTGGAAAACATTTTGGCAAAAGGAGAAATTGCTCGTTTTGAGCAATTTCTTCTTTTGACACTATGTTTTCAAAAAGCCTTCTGCTGCAGAGGCGTTAAAACGTGTCTATAAGAAGGAAAGTGTTTAAGAATACAGGAATGCTGTGTATGATCTGATCACAATTTTAAAGATGTTCAAATACAGGAACATTATGAAGGCTAGGACTTAACCCTTTCACACATACAACACATCTGCAGCAGATGACTTTGAAAACATTTTGTCAATAATATGAAAATTCTCCAAACATGTAAATGATTATTATTAAATAGAGATGAAAACATGGTGGTAAATGGAAAATTTCTCCATTTGCTATGATGTTTTTAAAAGCAGTTCTCTAAAGGGGATTCAGAAAGCGTTTGTATGTAGGCTAGGTCTTTACTTTAATTTTGTAAGTATTCTGGAGATATTGTGTTGGTCCCGGCTTAAGTTTCAAGCTTGTTTTAATAAGGAAACATTATTGTAAGGTAATTCAAATACAGAAACACTGTGTAGGTTTGTTCCAATCTTTGTAGTTGATTCAAATACAGGAACATTGTGTAGGTTCGATCCAATATTTGTAGTTTATTCAAATTCAGGAACATTGTGTAGGTTCGATCTAAACTTCCAAGGTTGTTTAAGGTTGTTCGAATAGGAAAACCTCTTGCAGGTTTGGACTAAACTTTCAAGGTTGTTTGAATTCAGGAACATTGTATAGGCTCGATCCAATCTTTGTAGTTTATTTGAATACAGGAACATTGTGTAGGTTCGTTCCAATCCTTAGTAGTTTATTCTAATACAGAAAACTTTGTAGGTTCGGACTAAACTTTCAAGGTTGTTCGAATACGGGAACGTCTTGTAGGTTTTGAGGGTGACATAGATTGAGACATGATTTCGTCCATCTCCGGTAATATACTCAAACCAGGAATGTTGAATATAGATGCAGCTACAAAGAAAGAGAGAAAAGAATTGGAACCCTTATCCACATGTGACAAATCTGCAGCAGATTACTTTGAAAACACCTAGACAAAAATATGCGAAATCTCTATAAACAAGGGCATCACAAAGCGGATGCATCCCCTCGCCATATACTAACTGTATACCAAGTTTGGTTAAGATCGGTCGAAGGATGTTCAATGTAGAGTGGTCACAAGGTTGTTGATATGGGAAAATAGTCAGTCCAATTTTGACCTTGACCTTTATCTTATGACCTTGAAAATAAATAGGCTTCTAGACCTTGCCATATACTAACTGTATACCAAGTTTGGTTAAGATCGGTCAAATGATGTTCAGTGTAGAGTGGTCACAAGGTTGTTGATATGGGAAAATAGTCAGTCCAATTTTGACCTTGACCTTTATTCTATGACCTTGAAAATAAATAGGCTTCTAGACCTTGCCATATACTAACTGTATACCAAGTTTGGTAAAGATAGGTTGAAGGATGTTCAGTGTAGAGTGGTCACAAGGTTGTTACGGACGGACAAACAAACAAACAAGTGGACAGCCCCATTACTATATCCCCTCGCAAACTTCGTTAGCCGAGGGGATAATTAAAGTATAACAAGAGATGTTTGTCAAACAATATGCCGACCCCTTTTTTGTTAAAGGTCACTGTGACCTAGACCTTTAGACAGATGACCTCAAAATCAATAGGGATCGTCTACTGGTCATGACCAACCTCCCTGCCAAGTTTTGAGTACTGTACGTCGAAGCATTATCAATCGAACAAGCTTTAGTGTACCGACTGACCAACATGTACAAAGAAATATACCTCACCCTCTCTTTTTTGAACTGGGCATAACTATGAAAAGAGTTGAACACATTGTGGCATAAGAAGAAATTGTTTGTTTTGAGCAATTTCTCCATTTGCCACAACATTTTCAAAAGTTGTCTTCTGCAAGGCGTGGTTTGTTGTCTGTATTAGGGTAAGGATTAACAAGAGCGCACCGCCAACGCTCGTCTGTTTTATCTTAGTCGACAAAGGAGCATTACGGAATAAGTTTTAAAGCCAGACTTATGTGACATGTTATAGATCTGCATTTTGTTTCTTAGGAACAAAGTTTCATTTGAAAATGTTAAACTTTTTGTATGAATTTCTCAGTCCAAAAAGAGGCATAACTGAATAATTATTACAGCCAAATTTATGTAACTTGGTATGAACATGCATATTGTTTCTAGAAACATGTGTACCACTTTCTATTTGAATCTGTGTAACTGTATTTGAGTGGTTTATTTATTTATTTATTGGGGTTTTACGCCGCTTTCAACAATATTTCAGTTATATCACGGCGACAGTTCACTTATTCATGATCCCTGGGTAAACAAACCAGTACTAGGCTAGAAAATGTGCCTTGCCCCAAGAGCACTCCACCATGACCGTAGTGCCATGACTGGGGATCGAACCCGGGACACCCGGTTTCGAAATCCCCGACGCTAACCACTCGACCACAGCGGATTCCTGTATTTGAGTGGGTGAGGTTCAAGTTTTGTGACGACGACGCAGGCGCAGACGATGCAGAAGTGGATGACACCAAGGGTATCAAAATAAATCTCTCTGTTCTAAGACTGTCAACCTCTTGCCTGAATAGATATTGCAAGGGTAATCTTTTTTGATGTGTTGTATATGGGTAATTAAAATGGGGGGAGGTGACGTCATTTTATTTTCTCTTCTCAGATTATTATCACTATTGTACATTAGGTTTACTCTTTCCCTCATATATACGGTTTCTGACGCCTCTGCAGCAGACGGCTCTTTGAAAACATTATAACAAAAGAAGAAATTTCTCAAACAAGCAATTTCTCCTTTTGCCACAATGTTTCCCACTTTTAGTCATAGGTTATCCATTCAATTATCGAGATTTTCTATTTTTTGACAAAATATGTTTAAAGTCGTCTGCTGCAGAATTAACGTAAGGGTTAAGGTATGGTTTGGAAGGTCCATTGAAGAGAACATCCCAATCAAAGTTAACCATGATTGTCAAAATGTGTCAAAATGTTTTGCAAAGTTTCTGTGACTAAATGGCGAACAGTGCAGGTTAAGATTAGACTGTCATAAGGTTGGTTTACCTGTAGCAAACATCTTATGATCTTGATAAATCTTGTTTGAATAGCTTCAGTTATCCCTTTCCCACATGCAGACACATATTGACGGATCTGCGACAGACACATATTGACGGATCTGCGACAGACACATTTTGACGGATCTGCGACAGACACATATTGACGGATCTGCGACAGACACATTTTGAATTCAGTGTGGCAATAGGAGAAAATGCTCTAACGAGTAAAATCTCTTGTTGCCAAAATGTTTTCAACTCTATTCAATAATTATACTTTCATTTAAATAGAATTATCTGTTGCAGATTTATTGCACATGGGAAAGGGTTAAACTGCAAATGTGTTATAAATTATTCCAGTTTGGTTTGTAGGTTAAACCCTCTCCCACATACTGACGTCTTTTGAAATTGTTGTGGCAAAAGGAGAAATTGCTCATGATCAATAATTTCTCCATTTGCCACAACGATCTCAACACTTTCAACTCTATTCAATAACTATATTTTCTTTTATTGACATTTCCTATACTTTTGCTGTGGGTGGGAAATCTTCAGCAGATGACTTTGAAAACATCTGAGCCCAAAATGGAAACCTCAATAATTTGAAGTTAAATTATACATTAGAGTTGAAAGCATTGTGGAAAAAGGAGCAATTTCTCCTTTTGTCACAATGTTTTCAAGTGTCGTCTGCTGCAAATGGGTCTACGAGTGGGAAAGGGTTAAACAAAATTAAAGGATTTCATACCTTCTGGTAAGTCATGTAATTTTGGTGGCAAGTCTGTGAAGTATTCGTGTTTCATTGCCGCTTTTGCTGAGATTCTTCTATTTGGCTCCATCTGAAATTAATGCAAGGTATTTTTTATCCAAAGTTTAAACTATTTTTTCATTGCCACTTTGGCTGAGATTTTTCTATTTGGCTCCATCTGAATTCATTGTAAGTTAAATTTAATCCAAAGTTCAAAAATAAGAATTTTTAACTTACTTGTAAAAAGAGTCCAGCAAGTTCTTCAGCATGAGGTATATAGGCTAGTTTTGGAATTATCGTCGTCAAACCTTGCTTTGAATATGAGTAAAATTTATCTGTAAAAAAAAAGAAGACGTCAAATATTATATTTACGAAGTATAATAGGCTAGTTTTGGAAATATTGTCATCAAACTTTGCTTTGAATATGAGTAAAATTGAAGAAATAATTATTGAATAGATTTGAAAACATTGTCTGCTTTTCATCAATACAAACATTCTGACTTCACCAGTTATGTGATCTCTAGTGTGTCCACAAGATTTTTCTTAAAAGTGACTAACATTTTGACCCAACATATCCAATATTTGAACTAAGCCTAGATATAACTATGAAAAACAATCTGACAAAATTTCAAAAAAGAGTAAAAATGCAGTCTGTAGCTCACAGGCTCCACATGATTTTTCTTCAATTTGACGTAGTGACATCGATTTAGATCAAACTTAGTTAACCCTTTCCCTCATAAGACAATTCTGCAGCAGACGACTTTGAACTTATTTTGTCAAAACATAGAAAATCTCCATAATTGAATGGATAACCTATGACAAAAATTGGAAAACAACAGGTTTTAAACAAGAGGCCCAAGAGGGCCAGTATCGCTCCGCGGCCATTAGGCAAAAATTAAATCTTCAAACAGCCCGCCCTCTGATGGCCATGTTTTTTGACCAATCAACATGGCTTGAAGAAATCTGATAGAGGGTCACCCTAGGAACATTTCTACAAAATTATTTGAAGATCGGCCTGACACTTTCGGAGGAAAAGATTTTTTAAGTTTTCACTATAGCCATATAAGGCAAAATAGCCCCGCCCTCTGGCGGCCATGTTTTTCAACCAATCAACATGGTATGAAGGAATCTGATATAGTGTCTCCCAAGGAACATTTCTACAACATTATTTGAAAATCGGCCTGACACTTTCGGAGAAGATTTTTTAAGTTTTCACTATAACCATATAAGGCGAAATAGCCCCGCTCCCTGGCGGGCATGTTTTTTGACAAATCAACTTGGCTTGAAAGAATCTGATAAAGAGTCACCCAAGGAACATTCTACAAAATTATTTGAAAATTGGCCAAACACTTTCGGAGGAGAAGATTTTTAAGTTTTCACTATAGCCATATAAGGCGAAATAGCCCCGCCCCCTGGCACCCATGTTTTTCGACCAATCAATTTGGCTTGAAGGAATCTGCTAAAGATTCACCCAAGGAACATTCTACAAAATTATTTGAAAATTGGCCAAACACTTTCGGAGGAGAAGATATTTTAAGTTTTCACTATAGCCATATAAGGCAAGATAGCCCTGCTCCCTGGCGGCCATATTTTTTGACTAATCAACTTCGCTTGAAGGAATCTGGTAGAGTCACCCAAGGAACATGTCTACAAAATTATTTGAAAATTGACCAAACACTTTCGGAGGAGAAGATTTTCCCTGTAGCCATATAAGGCAAAATAGCCTTGCCCCATGGCGGCCATATTTTTTTACCAATCAACATGGCTTGAAGGAATCTGATAAAGAGTCACCCAAGGAACATTTCTACACAATTATTTGAAAACCGGTCTGACACTTTCAGGAGAAGTTTTTTTAAGTTTTCACTATAGCCATATAAGGCAAAATAGCCCCGCCCCCTGGCAGCCATGTTTTTTGTCCAGTCAACTTGGCCTGAAGGAATCTGATAGAGGGTCACCCAAAGAAAATTTCCACAAAATTATTTGGAAATCGGCCAGACACTTTCGGAGGAGAATTTTTTTTAAGTTTACACTATTTTTTCTTTCGGTTGCCATGGAAACCAGAATTTTGCATGGATCCATAAAATGTGATGGAATTCAGGAGAGGACAGTGAGAGGATGCTTGCTATGAAGTTTCATCCTAATTGGCCAGGTGGTTAGGGAGGAGAAGTTGTTTGAATTGAAACAAAAAGTTAACGCATCCACGCACAACGGACAATTCGCCATGACATAAGCTCGACTGGCTTTCAGCCAGTGGAGCTAAAAACAGACAAGCTAAAGAGGACCATAATTTGCATTATATGCAGGATAAAATTTACTTATTTGATTATTTACATAGTGGTAATAGATGGGACGGGAAGCCTTGGAGAAAGTTTCAATGCAATACATCTAGTAGAAACAGAGCTATGGTCTAATATATGTACTTGCATGCGAAACTTTAATCAAGGTTGGACGCCAGCGCAGACACTAGGGCGAATACCATGGCTCCCTAATTCTCAGAATAGTTGAGCTAAAAATTGTCCGCTTCATAGGTGTAAAAAAAAAAAAGGGTTAACCCATTACTTCACACTGATGACATTTGAAGCCTGCTGTTGCAAACGACTTTTGAAAACATTACAATAAAAGGAGAAATTGCTCAAAATGAGCAATTTCACCTTCTATTGCAATATTTTCTACTCTTTGTCAAAAAGTTACTTCCAGACAGTTTTCCAGATGTTTCAGCTTGTTCATCTGATGATTGTAAAGTAGACAACATTTGAAATATAATGTGAACTATTGTGTTAACCCTTTCCCACCTATAGGCTCATTTTGACACATTTGCAGCAGACGACTTTTGAAAACATAGTGACAA
The DNA here is from genome assembly GCA_031761405.1 of Serripes groenlandicus. NCBI lineage: Eukaryota > Metazoa > Mollusca > Bivalvia > Cardiida > Cardiidae > Serripes > Serripes groenlandicus. The sequence continues at coordinate 5,971,852 of JASEVX010000012.1, read as the reverse complement.
AAGTGCTCAATACCAGCTATTTCTCCCTTTTGCCACATTTTTTTTCAACTTTTTTCAGTAATTATTCCTATAATTATAGAGATTTTCTATATTTTTGAGATGACAAAATTCAAAGACGTCTGCTGTATGTTTGTTGTATGTGGGAAAGGGGGGTTAACTAATGTATTTAATTATACATACAAACCTTTTTCATACTGTGGATACTTTGAGATTCCATCCCATGAGTCTATAGTGGGCGTTCCTAATATCTGAAAAAATAAATCCACATTGATTTATCTTTACTCAATAGGATATAATGAGAGTCATCCGAATCAAACTATTGAAAAGTGCTGTTCAGATGTTAGATTTATATCTATTCATGGAAAATTCACAGAAGTCGTCTACTACAGAGGCGTCAGAAAGCGTCTATATGAGGGAAAAGGGCTAACTCACAAAAAGACAGTTATACAGACAGGCAGAATAAACAAAATGACACAATGTTACTCGTATCTAATAAACTTACATTTCCTTCCTCATATAGGCATTATAATTCATTTTATTTATCGGAAACTCTTTTTAAATCTTTTCCAAAATGCAGAGACATTTTGACCAATCAGCAGCAGAAGACATTTGAAAACATTATGGCAAGAGGAGAAATTGCACATAATGAGCAATTTCCTCTTTTTGCCCTAATGTAATACACTTCACATGATGAACAATTTCTCCTCCATAATGTACGTAAAAGGCTGTATATGATAAGCAATTCCTCCTTTTGCCATAATGACATAAATTGCACATGATGAGCAATTTCTCTTTTTGCCACACTTTTCAAATTTCTTCTATGACGGTAATAATTATATCCTTAAATATTTACCTCATATTTTAGTAGATGTTTTCAAAGTGGTCAACTGCAGATTTGTTGCAAAGGGTGAAACAAATATTTGTATATCCACAGATTCATTGGAATCAATATTATTCAGCTACTTTTTAAAACATTTTAAATATTCAAATGCTTAACCTTTTCCACATACAGACGCTTTTTGACGCCTCTACAGCAGACACCTTTTGAAAACATTTTTAACAAGAGGGCCATGATGGCCCTATATCGCTCACCTGAGTAAATGTTATAGGGTCCTAATTTAATTGCTCTACAAAAATAAGAAAGAAGGTCAAAAAGTCATGGTGAAGGTCATCCAAAAACAATGATGATAATTAATTGTAAAAGATCACACTAAGGTCATGGTCACATGTTTATAAATCAATGTAAAGGACATGTGACAAATAAATGAAGTTTTTACGTGTTCACAAAGTCAATGATAACAATTTTGCCAATTTTAAAGGGCCATAATTCAGTCATGCATATATGGATCTGGTTTTCAAAAGGAACCAAGCTCTCATGTATATCTAGCTACTGTATAAGTTTGGTAAACATCGGATAATAAATGAAGACTTTATCCTGTTCACAAGAAATTGTGAACAGACGACGGACGATCACAAAAGCTCACCTTGTCACTATGTGACAGGTGAGCTAACAAAAGGAGCAGTTGCTCATAATGAGCAATTTCTCATTTTGCTACAATGTTTTTAACTTTTTTTCCAGTAATTTTACCTACATTTATAGAAACTGTGTTTTTCCCTAAATAATTTCAAAGTCGTCTGCTAAAGATTTGTTGTATGTGGGAAAGGGTTAAAGCTACAGAAAAATACACAGAAGCTAAATCTTTTTTGATAAAATTCATCATCTGTAATATTAATCCTTTCCAACTTATAACAAATCTGCAGCAGATGACTTTTAAAACATTGTTTAACTATTAATTCAAGTTGAAGACTTTGTAACCAAAGGAGAAATTGCTCATGATGAGCAATGTCTTCTTTTGCAGCAATGTTTCGAAAAGTTGTCTGCTGCAGAGGCGTCAGAAAGCGTCTGTATGCGTGAAAGCAGAGGTCTAGATAAGGAGGGGTATTCAGCTCTTTTTCCCACAATTTATTTCTTATTATTAACCCAAACCCTATTTTGTGAGTACTCAAAATAATCGTCTCACCGAGACGATTCTTTTGAGTACCCACAACATAGGGTTAGAGGATCAAATAAGGATTTTAGAACATACAAAACACGCCCCTTATATAGAGCACTGGTGAAAGGGATACATTTCCTGGTATTAGTTGGTACTTACTCTGAAGATCTGATCTAGCTGGTCATAGGCATCTTTCATGCCAGGGAATGTCGCTACACCAGCCAACATTTCTGTGTAAATACAGCCCACACCCCTGCAAAACGTGAATTCATAAATACATTTATATCATAAATGACGTCGCCGGGAGTGTAATAAAGCCATTGAATAAATTGCGTATTCAACTAGTGTAATAACAATGCTACGTAACGTTACGTCATAACGTTACGTTTTGCGTTGTAAATACACGCGCTTTATATGGATATAGCGCTGTAAATTATTAAATTAGTATTTATGATATAAAAAGAACATTACATTCATGGTCATTCAATACGAAATTTATTAAACTCGTTTTCTAAAAGTGATAAAAACTTGCCAAGGCAATTTCAGAAAACTCGTTTAATAAATTCCGTATTGAATGACCACTCATGTAATATCCTCTATGTATAAATGAACCAGAACTATATAGACTAGAATGGAGTGCTCCGCTGAGCACGTGTGTCACCTGCACCTGCTCATTGAAAGTGTGACGGACAGACAGACAGACAGACAGATGGACGGACGGACAGACGCCGGACAAAAAAAAAAGTAATCCCTAAGTGCCTACCATGCTACGTAGGGTGACACAATAAAGGGTGTACTTCACATTCTATAAACCCTATGTAGTGGATACTCAAAGGAATCCACAGGTTGATATGATTCTTTTAACCCTTTCCCACATATAGCTGCTTTCTGACGCCTCTGTAGTAGCAGACGACTTTTGATAACATTGTGACAATGTTTTCAACTTTTTTCAGTTAATATACTCTCATTTATAGGGATTTTCTATATTTTTGTACACATGTTTCCAAAGTCGTCTGCTGTAGATTTGTTGTATGTGGGAATGGGTTAAGTACCCACAATATAGTGTTTTATTTGTTAATAAGCAAAATATTGAGGGGAAAATACCCATTTACTCCATATCTAGGTCACTGTATAAATGAAAACTAACACAAGCCTTGTGTCACTGCCAATAACCATTTTTCAAATACAACCTTCTTTTCCAAGGAAGTTGCTGCTCTTCCACAAAAATGGTTAGCCCAATGGTGGAAGACAAAGGATGTTTGTAATATTGACTTCAGCCAAGCTAGGATCCAAACTCACATCCTCTGGTTTTGGCAGAGCCACTGAGTTCATGGGGTTTTCCGACACAGGAGTGTTTTACTCTAAAACAATGACTTACCACAAATCAAGGGACATGGAATAGTTTGTAGAACCAAGAAGAACATCAGGAGGTCTGTACCATAAGGTCACAACCTCATGTGAATATGTATGACTAGGAATAGATTTGGCACGCGCTAAACCTGAAAAAACAAGCAAATTAGTTTTATATTTCCCACCTAAAGGAGCCAATGTTTAATTTAACCCTTTCCCTCATATAGACGCTTTCTGACGCCTCTGCAGCAGACGGCTATTTGAAAACATAGTGACAAAAGAAGAAATTGCTCAAAACAAGCAATTTCTCCTTTTGCCACAAAGTTTGCCACTTTTTGTCATAGGTTATCCATTCAATTATAGAGATTTACCATTTTTTGACAAAATATGTTCAAAGTCGTCTGCTGCAGAATTGTCGTATAAGGGAAAGGATTAAGAAAGAAACAATGCTGTTCAAATAATTTTCTATTTATATTGTGCAGCAGCAAGAAATGTTTGCACAATTTTAGGAACATTCGTTTGAGTTTTATTTTGAAATCGAACCAGTTTTTAAGGAGATTTTTCTTTTTTAAGCTCTGGTCTTATGCAACAGATGGGAAACGATTTGGCCATTTTTTGTAGACAACATTCCTCTAACATCATTATTTATAATTATTTTGAAATCGGTCCAGTATTGTCAGTAAAGAAAACAGATGGCTGACAGTAAGTGATCACAATAACAACTTACCTTGAGCACTTCATAGTATTTTGTTTTATTGGAGTTTTATGCTGCTTTCAACATTATTTCAGTTATATCATGGCAACAGTTCTCTTATTCATGATCCCTGGGTAAACAAACCAGTACTAGGCTAGAAAATGTGCCTTGCCAAAGGGCACTCCACCTTAATTCGTGCCACAACCGGGGATCGAACCTGGGACACCCGGTTTTAAATCCCAGGCGCTAACCACTCGACCATGGCGGATTCCTCACTTCATAGTAAGGTAACCTTATATAATAGTTGAACTAACATAGTACTTAGATGTGTGTTGATTTTTCTGATAAGTTTCAAAACAAAGCTTTAACCTTTTCCCACATACAAAAAAATCTGCAGCAGACGACGGTTACTTAAAAATATGGAAACTCTCTATAAATGTGAAAACAATTATTGAATCAAGTTGAAAAAAATTGTGGTAAAAATCATTATGAGCAACAATGTTTTCAAAAGTCGTCAGCAACAAGGATAGGATTATTTTACCATATGGTACAACTATTTTCCAAAGCAGGCTGGTTTAACACTTTCGCACTTATCAACGCTTTCTGGTGCCTCTTCAGCATACAACTTTTGAAATCCTTGCATAATGAGCAATTTCTCCATTTGCCACAATGATTTCAATTCTATTCAATAATCATACTATCATTTGTGGAGATATTCTATAATTTGGAAGTCTTACTGCAGATTTATTGTATGTGGGAAAGGGTTAAAAATAACAAATGAGATTCAAGATCTAAAATAAAATAAATGCTAAAATATCCAGGGTCTGGAACTATAAAACTCTGAATGTGTTCGGACTTCTGATTGGTCAATTACACAAATTAAATTGCTTCTGTCCAATCAGAGTATACTTTTACAGTTTTGGAGCCAGTAAGTTCTAAGAAAGATAAACAAAGAAGAGATAAACTTACCGAAGTCGGCTAACTTCAGTTCACCTATCTCGCTTATTAACAAATTCTGTGGTTTAAGATCCCTGAAATAAATAGATGAGTCATGTGTAACAAGTTACAATTTTATTTTTATCTGGGTAGTAGGTATAAAGGTATATTGGCGTTAACCCTTTCCAATTTAAAGAATCATTTCGATGCATCTGCTGCAGATATATTTTCAAAACATTGAGGCAAAAGGAGTATTTACTCAAAATGAGCAATTTCTCCTTTAGCCCGATGTTTTCAACTTTTTTCAATAATGATACTTTTTTTTCTAGAGATTTTCCATATATTTGACAAGATGTTTACAAAGTTGCCTTCTGCAGATTAACTGTACATGGAAAAGTGTTAAACTCACAGGGTTACACTCAGTTTTATGTTAAAAGATACATATAGTTCTGTATAACATATAAGCGGACAGTAAAAACTCAGGTTAGACTGTGTGTATGTACATACTGACACGGGCCTTCACTGTATGCAGGGTCAATAAGACTCAATATCACCAGACGCTGTCTTCCCCCTCGAGTGCGGAAGGTGGCTGGTTCGATCCTGGCCGGGTTCATCAAAAGACTTTAAACAAGAGGCCCATGAGGGCCTATACTCTACTGGCATTGATCTGGCTTGTTTCAAAAGGAACCAATATGTCATCAATATTTAAATACCATCTAAGTTTGGTGAAGATCAGATAGTAAATGGAAGCTCTATTGTGTTCACAAGCTGTATTATAGCAATTTTGACAATTTCAAGGGCCATAATCAAGCCATGCATGGGTAGATCTGGCCGTTTTTTAGAAATGAACCAAACTCTCATGGATATCTAACTACTGTATAAGTTTGATTGAGATACAATCAAAAATAAGGACTGTATCATGTTAACAAGCCCTATTATAGCAATTTTGACCATTTCAAGGGCCATAATCCAGTCATGCATGGGCAGATCTGGCTGGTTTTCGAAAGGAACCGAGCTCTCATGGATATCTAACTACTGTATAAGTTTGGTTGAGATACAATCAAAAGTACAGACTGTATCGTGTTAACAAGCTCTTTTATAGCAATTTTGACCATTTCATGGGACTAGTAGTTCTAGTAACTTACCCAAGAATTATACAGATATAACTGAAAATTTGTTGAAAGCGGCGCAAGGCACCATACAAAAACAAGAGGGCCATGATGGCCCTATATCGCTCACCTGAGTAAGTGTTTTAGGGTCCCAATTTAATTGCTCTTCAAAAATAAGAAAGAAGGTCAAAAAGTCATGGTGAAGGTCATCCAAAGACAATGATGATATTTGATTGTAAAAGTGTACACATGGTGCAAATTTTGTTGCTGTAGCTTTATAAAAAAGAACGTAGGTCAAAATGACACAGTCAATGTCATCCAAGGACAACATTGATATTTGTTTTCAAAACTGTACACATGGTCCTAATTTCATTGCTGTAGTTCAAAAATAAGAAAGTAGTCAAAAGTCAAGCAGTCTTAGTCAAGGTAATTTGAACATAAAACAGGATGTGTTTTTGAAACACAAATGCCCCTGTTAGAAAAAAAGAAATCTTTGCAAAGAAGTTTTTGACATTGAAAAATATCACATTAAGGTCATGGTCACATGTTTATAAATCAATGTAAAGGACATGTGACAAATAAATGAAGTTTTTATCGTGTTCACAAAGTCGATTATAACAATTTTGCCAATTTTAAAGGGCCATGATTCAGTCATGCATGGTTTTCAATGGAACCTAGCTCTCATGTATATAAAAATATCTAGCTACTGTATAAGTTTGGTAAACATAGGATAATAAATGATGACTTTAACTTGTTCACAAGGTCAATTATAGCAATTTTGCCAATTTTAAAGGGCCATAATCCCATCATGCATGAACGGATCTGGCTGGTTTTCGAAAGAATGAATGTATATTGTTTTATGGCGCATCGACAGCTAAGGTCATTTAGCGCGCAATTAAATTTAATTATTCATAATCCCTGGGTAAACAAACCAGTACTAGGCTAGAAAATGTGCCTTGCCCAAGGGCACTCCACCATGACCGTAGTGCCGCGACTCAGGATATCTAGCTACTGAATAATTTTGGTAAACATCGGATAATGAATGAAAACTTTATCGTGTTTACCAGAATTTGTGGACATAGGATGGACAACGGACGATCACAAAAGCTCACCTTGTCACTATGTGACAGGTGAGCTAAAAAACAGTTGCTGTTCACATGATACTTTAGGTAACTTAGAAACCCTTTCCAACATATAGGCGCTTTCTGACGCCTCTGCAGCAGACTACTTTTGAAATCATTGTGGCAAAAGTAGATATTGCTTATCATGAGCAATTTCTCCATTTACCACAGTGATTTCAACTCTATTCAATAATCATATTATCTTTTATAGAGACATTTTATATTTCAATATCGTCTGCTGCAGATTTATTGTATGTGGTAAAGGGTTAACCCTTTCCCTCATACGACAATTCTGCAGCAGACGACTTTGAACGCATTTTGTCAAAACATAGAAAATCTCCATAATTGAATGGATAACCTATGACTAAAAGTGGAAAACATTGTGGCAAAAGGAGAAATTGCACGTTTTGTGCAGAGGCGTCCGAAAGCGTTTATATCAGGGAAAGGGTTAAGATAATAAATGATTATGAAATACCTGTGTAAAATTCTACGATGATGACAGTAACCCAACCCACGCAGCAATTGAAATAAAAATAACTGAAAAAGAAAAAGACTTATCAAGAAAAAACTTTAGTGGTAACTGGGCTACTAAAAGACTTGGGCAGAAATGTGGTCATTTCTACATGACTGTGCATGTTTGAAACTTCTGGTGGCCATTTTTAAAATTGAGGTAGCTGATCAATAATACTGAAATTATATATATTATCGTTTCAATTGAAATTAATACTTTCAAATATTACATTTTACGATAGTTATAAGTGATAAGTGTTAAACTTTTCATTTGATTAGCCTTTGATTCATGTGATTTTTGAAGAACTAGGGGTAAAAAGATGTTGTTTAAAGAAACGCCTTAAATGTGTTGTCTGAAAAAAAGTAAAAAGACTGTATACTAATGTATCTGTGAGTGGTACTGACTAACTTCTATGGGGTTTTAACCCTTTCCCTCATACGACAATTCTGTAGCAGATGACTTTGAACATATTTTGTCAAAAAATAGAAAATCTCTATAATTGAATGGATAACCTATGATTAAAAGTGGAAAACATTCTGGCAAAAGGAGAAATTTCTCGTTTTGAGCAATTTCTTCTCTTGTCACTATGTTTTCAAAAAGCGTCTATATGAGGAAAAGGGTTAAAGAAACAAAATGGACACCATTTCTAAAATCACGTTGTACAAACATTTGTTTAACAAGCCTAAAATGTGTTGTCTTTAAAAAAGTAAAAAGACTGAATATAAATGTATCTGTGAGTGACTGATCTAATTGTTATGGGTTTTAATGAAAAGTGTCAAATTGGCGAAAAATATTGTGCAGTATTGAAAGGGTTACTCTAGTATTTATAATATTTCCGACCCTGTCAAAAAAATGACACCTTTTTTTTCAAGAAATCTTTTCACCAGATGTTATTATTACAATGAATCTTTTATTTCCTTCCCAAAATGTTTTCAAATCTGTATGAAAGATAACCTTTCAAAATCTAGAAAACATCTGTCCAAATAAATGGAAGACATCTAAATAAAATATTTGTTTTAAATGGAGATGAAATCATTGTGGAAAGGGAGAAATAGCTCATTTTCCTTGCACCAAAATAGATGCTTTTTGACAATTCTGCAGCAGATGGCATTTGAAAACCTTTGGGCCAAAGGAGATATTGTTCATACTGTTTTCAACTCAATTTAATAATCTACCTCTTTTTAATGGAGATTGTGAACAAAGACATCTGCTGCATATTTGTTGTATGTGGGAACGGGTTAAATGTAATTTCTCCCTTTGTCATAATGTTTTCAAAAGCCGTCTGCTACAGAAGCGTTAAAATGCATATGTATGTGGGAAACAATTAAATCTATAAGTTTAACCCTTTCCCTCATACGACAATTCTGCAGCAGACAACTTTGAACATATTTTGTCAAAAAATGGAAAATCTCCATAATTGAATGGATATTGAATGACTAAAAGTGGAAAACATTGTGCCAAAAGGAAAAATTGCTTGTTTTGAGCAATTTCTTCTTTTGTCACTATGTTTTCAAAAAACCGTCTGCTGCAGAGGCGTCAGAAAGCGTCTATATGAGGGAAAGGGTTAATTAAACAATGTTCTTACCATTAAACAATGTTCTTACCTTAACATTAAACGTATTTAAACCTCCAGGGTGTTTTTCTAGATACTGACTTAAATCTGTATGCTGAAAAAAGAAAGTAAACATACAGAGCCATAGAAAAGGCATTTACTACAGCTTCCAATATTCTTATTTGAAATTCAAACCCAATGTTATGGCAGAGACATAGATAAGATCTTATTTACGGTTATGGGTACTTAAATCTGTATTTAAATAATTTAACCCTTTCCCTCATATATACGCTTTATGACGCCTCTGCAGCAGACAGCTTTTAGAAAACACAGTGACAAAAGAAGAAATTGCTCAAATTATATAAAAATATAAGCGAAGTCTTATTTTGTCCTATCTGTATTTATATTTCTTTGACAGTTAAATAAATGAAATGCGAGAAAAAAATAGTTATTTATTTCATTAGAAAGATTAACTAATACAAATATATTACGATTGCTTACTTATTCATGGTGTCTGCATTTAAACAATATCACAATTTTGACCTAGATAATTTAATTTTATACACGATCTTTAAAAGTTGAAATTGTGTAATAATAAAGGGAGAAACACCATTTTTCATAAACATTGTAAGGTCCGCGTATGGATAATGTATAGTTTATAGATGCTTTCTGACGACTCTGCAGCAGACGGCTTTTTGAAAAGATAGTGACAAAAGAAGAAATTGCTCAAAACGAGCAATTTCTCCTTTTGCCACAATGTTTTCCACTTTTAGTCATAGGTTATCCATTCAATTATAGAGATTTTTTTATATTTTGACAAAATATGTTCAAAGTCGTCTGCTGCAAAATTGTCGTATGAGGGAAAGGGTTCAATCAATAAAAATCTAATCACACAAACATTGTTTATATTATACTTTATCTAAACGTTTCAGTCTTCATCGGTAGATACAATCAGAGAGAGACATATAAATACAGAGATAGGATACTCGGGCTTTACAAAGAACAAATCTCGCTAAGATCTCACGGGTATAGCGAGATGTGTAAGTCATGTAACTAACGTCTATGGACAAACTCATAGTTATTCATGAACCCTTTCCCTCATACGACAATTCTGCAGCAGACGACTTTGAACATATTTTGTCGAAACACAGAAAATCTCCATAATTGAATGGATAACCTATGACAAAAAGTGGAAAACATTGTGGAAAAAGGAGAAATTGCACGTTTTGTGCAATTTCTTCTTTTGTCACTATGTTTTCAAAAAGCCGTCTGCTGCAGAGTCGTCAGAAAGCATCTATAAACTATACATTATCCATACGCGGACCTTACAATGTTTATGAAAAATGGTGTTTCTCCCTTTATTATTACACAATTTCAACTTTTAAAGATCGTGTATAAAATTAAATTATCTAGGTCAAAATTGTGATATTGTTTAAATGCAGACACCATGAATAAGTAAGCAATCGTAATATATTTGTATTAGTTAATCTTTCTAATGAAATAAATAACTATTTTTTCTCGCATTTCATTTATTTAACTGTCAAAGAAATATAAATACAGATAGGACAAATAAGACTTCGCTTATATTTTTATATAATACACGTCATTCTATTATCAACAAGGTTGACTAATGCATTCCGATCAAGTAATCCGGGTCGTCAGACGCTTGATATGAGCGCTTGCAGGACACAGACGCATTTCGACATGTATGCAGCAGATCACTTTTGAAAATATTGTTACGCCATTTCCAATTGTATTCAATAACTTTTCTTGCATTTATAGAGATTTTTCCATAGTTTTGCATAGATGTTTTAAAGCTATCTGCTATCAATTTGTTGTATGGGAGAAAGAGTTGAGTTTATACTTCCTCTATTCCAGAAGCATATCTTTTATCCTATATAATTTCAGCAATTGAAAAAATTATATAAGGCAAACAATGCTCTGAAGTGACAATAATTCAAACTCAGCATAAGCCAACCTCACCATTATTATTGAAGTCTGGAAAACGACTTTGTTTGCCTCCAATCAAAGCAGAAGGATCCTAATGGATACTGGTCGATAGAAGTTTTTATGAAAACTTCGGTGACTAATTGCCGAACAGTGCAGATTTGCTGGCTGATCTGATCTAGTTCTACAATGGTGGCAAATGCAGAACAATTGTTTTTAACAGACAGACAATCAAGGACAGATGCCTGATACTGGACTGTCAAATAATGAACAGAATATTAGACAAGCCAGATTTCATATTGCAACCCAAAATTTTGATTTTTAGAATAAGACAAAAACATTTTGTTTTATCGAGCAAACTGTTCATTGCTACAAATATAAAAAGAAGAAAACTGTTACTTACTACATATTCAAAAACAAAAGTTAATGTCTCCTTTGTATGTATAATATCATGCAAAGTGACAATGTTCGCATGTTTTAAACCTTTTAATAACGAAGCTGAAATGACACAAAATAGAAAGAATATAAAACATATTACATGCATCATTTTAGTAAAACCTTTCCCACATTTCTAAAGCCTCCACAGCACAATTTTGAAATCATCGTGGCAAAAGTAGAAAATACTCATATTTAGAATTTTTTCCTGTTTCCACAGTGTTTTCATCTCTATTTAATAACTAAACTCTCAGTTATAGATATATTTCATTTTTTGGCCCGCATGTTATTTAAGTTGTCTGCTGCATATTTGTTGTATGTGGAAAAGGGTTAAAAACCTTCACCAATGCAGAAATCTTTTGTAATATAAATCAAATTTTGTAAAAAAAAAAGAAAAAAGAAGAAATATTTTCAATGCAGATGACACTAAAAGTAGCCTACAAAGTATGATCATATCACTAATGCAACAAATCCGCAGTGGACGACTTTGAATACATCCAGATTTTATCTTTTATAAATCTTTAAATTAAAATATCCCTTTTTTAATTGAGTTGAAAACAAGGAGAAACTGCTTCATGTTTAGAAATTTCTGCTTTTGCCACAATATTTTCACAGGTATAGTAGTAAATCTGTAACTGCTAATATCGGGGAAAATTTGATCAGGAGTGGGTATGAATCTGAAAGGAGTGGATATTGTTAATGAAACAGATTACTAGTAAAGACATTTGAAATAAATTTTTGAACAATTTGAAAGAAGACCACCAAAGGAATCTTCCCGAGATATTTGATTAATATTGGACAAATGGTTTTTAGAGGAGATGTTGTTTGAAACTTGAAGTTAATATTGCTAATTTTCAGTTGCTGCCTGGCGGCAAACGTTTTTTAACCCATTAATATGGCTTGAACAAAATTTAATAATGAAGAGGGTCAATCAAGGAACATTTCTACCCATTTAGCTTGAAATTAGATAGTTATTTCACAAGAACGGAATATTAGAATGTTGTTATTTAGCCAATTTCTGGTCTGCCATGTTTGACAACCAATCAATACTGTTGAACAATCAATTACTGTGAGCTTTCATCTCAAGCGATCTAAAAAATCTGAGACTTCTGATAGGTCAATTTTGAGAATGAAAATGCTTTTATTTATGATGTTGGGCTTGTTTTTAAATACTCAATTGTAAAGTTGGGCATGTTTGTTTGTTTAAATGATTTTATGCTGATCACAACAGTATTTTTCATCCCTAGACCGATGCATCAGTCATATCCCTACAACTCTGAGCACCAAAGAGGGAAGCCATTATAACAATATTCAAGGTCAAATTATGCCAAGAACATCCACAGCGAGACGGATTTTATGTGTAAAGGTCGCTCCATTCCCGATATTATTTGTACGGATCTGTAAAAAACAAAATTCTGTATAAACAGAGAATATTTAAGCATAAAAAATCCGTTCCTTGAATTTTATGTCCGGGTCGCGAATTCGACTGTATATGATGCACTGGAAATGATTGATTTGATCATTTATAGTATTTTGACCTTGTTTGAAAGTGAAAGTAGAGTATTTGAAAAACAAGTTTCAGCCTAGTCCGAATTCTCCCAAAATGACGGTAATCATTTTCACGGGGGTGAATTATTTCTTGCATAATACATGACCCCCATTTTCTTTCAACTATTTTAAAGCGTAGAGGTAACTATTTTCAATGATAGTATTCTACCCAATGAATGCTTAGAAAGTGTGACTTTTGATTGATTTGGGGTTTTTTTTGGTTGAAGACGAATGACGCTTGTCACAATGATGTTAGTTAAACGTCGGAAAGAATGTTGGCTGAGCTGGGGTTCGAACTTACAACCCCTGGATTGACAGCCTGTGTCGCTACCAACTGAGCTACCGGGGCTTGGCCTTAGAAATTCTTGACAATTGAGGGTTGAATTTGGTTGCTTTAAATGGAAACCAAGAAGTAATTAATTAGGTGTATTGTGACCTTTAAAGACTGGTGTAAATTACCTTCTCTGATAGCAGTAAATGGAACCCCTTCTTCAGGCTGTATTCGGATTTCTTTTAAGGCCACAACTTGACCTGTATAGCTGAAATAATATAAGGTAACTTTTAACCTTTACCACATAAATCAAATCTGCAGCAGACGTCTTCGTTTACTCATCGGCAAAAAATTGAAAACAATCCATAAATAAGGGTTTAATTATTAAATGGAGTTGAAAACACTTTTGCAAAAGGAGAAATTGCTACTTATGAGTATGCCACAATGTTTTCAAAAGTCGTCTGCTGCAGATGTGTCAGAATGTATCTACAAATGGGAAAGGGTTAATTTACTAAAAAAAAAAATGAATCCCAACGATTTTTATTTTTAAATATATAACCCTTTCCCACATGTGGCTGGACACATCATCTGTTAGCAACCATTCTCAACATCAGTTAGCTTCTATATGAGGGAAAGAGTTAAGGCCACTTCTTCATCCGTATTTCTGAACTATTTCACAATATAATAACCGTATCAATCAATTTTATAATAGAGATAAAATTAAGCCTTTCCCACATACAACACGTCTGCAGCAGATATCTTTGAATACATCAAAGTTAAAATATCGAAATGAAAGTTAATTATTGAAATCAGTAATCTTTCACTACTTGGCTCTTTTGAAAATAGCGTGTTTTTCTTATTTTTCATGTCTTTGTGTTAAACTGTATGTTGCTTGATCCATGTATGTATGTTATAGAGAAGAAAACATTGTGACAAACGAAAAATTGCTCAAAATTATTATTTTCAAAAGCCATCTGCTGCAGATGAGTCTACATTTGGGAAAACGGTCAACACGAATGTCTTCAAATATATTATATACATTGGAGTTTCAGTATAACGCGATATTAGAGGTCCAAGGATTAGCATTGCATTGGAATCCGATCGCGAGTCACCATTAGAAATTAAAGCAATCACAAGTTATATGCCTCAGCAAGCCAAAACCTGATACATATGTATTTGTCAATCTTCACAGTTTTAATGGCGATGAAAAATGACTCAAAATCTAATCTATTTTAGCAGGCCAGAATAAGGTGTCTATATGTGTATATACTTTTGCTGTAATACTAATATTGCATTTGCAATGCGCGCTTGTTTTGAATGTCGTCTACTGGTCTGCTGCTTTCAAATGGATAATCGAACAAATTCGGTTAGTTTGTAATCTTTTATTCAGTAGCAATGAAATTATCTCAGATGAAGCATTAACATTTATTTCTAATTTTCCTATTGTTACTGACTTTTGATGCAGATGAATCAAACAGCCTTTGAAAAAATTGTGAGAAAAGGTGAAACTGCGTCTACATTGTGAAAAACGGTTAAAACTAATGTGGTATCATATATATATTTAGTGTTGATTGTATGTCTATAAGCCTTTCCTTTATACAGAGGCATTTTGACCCCTCTGTAGCTTGTGTGTCAAAAGGAGATTTGTTCATAATGAGCCATTTTCCCTATTGCAAAAGATGATTTCAAAGTCGCCTGCTGCACTTTTGTTGTATGTGGAAATGCCAAAAAGGGATATTAGCAATTAATTCTGTTCTAAATCTGTTCTTCCTGAGTAATTACACCTCAAAAGTAGTGAGGAGATCATCTAGCAAATTGTCTCACGTGAATAATGTGACACAAAGTCTTAACCCTTTCCCTCATGTAGACGCTTTCTAACGCCTCTGCAGCATACGGCTTTTTGAAAACATAGTTACAAAAGAAGAAATTGCTCAAAACTTTTAGTCATAGGTTATCCATTCAATTATAGAGATTTTCTATTTTTTGACAAAATATGTTCAAAATCGTCTGCTGCAGAATTGTCATATGACAGAAAGAGTTCAGGAGATGGTTTTCACACTTCTTTTGAAACTCTGAAACTGAAAATATCTGAAAAGACTCCCATTGACTTTATCCTTTCCCTCATTCAGACACAATTTGAAGCATCTGCAGCAGGCTACTTACACTGTATTCATATCTAACCGATAATAAAACAGCAGACGGCTTTTTGAAAACATAGTGACAAAAGAAGAAATTACACAAAACGTGCAATTTCTTCTTTTGACACAATGTTTTCCACTTTTTGTCATAGGTTATCCATTCAATTATGGAGATTTTCTATGTTTTGACAAAATACGTTCAAAGTCGTCTGCTGCAGAATTGTCGTATGAGGGAAAGGGTTAAACAAGAGGCCCATGAGGACCTATGCTCTACTGGCATGGTTCTTTGGTCATTTTCAATCCAGAGCATGTATGTATGGTGAAGATCGGATAGTAAATGGAGGCTCTATTGTGTTCACAAGCTCTATTATAGCAATTTTGACAATTTCAAGGGCCATAATCCAGTCATGCATGGGAGGATGTGGCTGGTTTGCGAAAGGAACTCAGCTATCATTAACACTTTACTACTATCTAAGCTTGGTGAAGATCGGATAGTAAATGGAGGCTCTATTGTGTTCACAAGCTGTATTATAGCAATTTTGACAATTTCAAGGGCCATAATCCAGTCATGCAAGGTCACATCTGGCTGGTTTTCGAAAGGAACCAAGCTCTCATCAATATTTAACTACTATCAAAGTTTGGTGAAGATCAGATAGTAAATGGAGCCTCTATTGTGTTCAGAAGCTCTATTATAGCAATTTTGACAATCTCAAGGGCCATAATCCAGTATTGCATGGGCGGATCTGGCTGGTTCGCGAAAGGAACCAAGCTCTCATGGATATCTAACTACTGTATAAGTTTGATTGAGATACAATCAAAACTGAAGACTTTATCGCATTCACAAGCTATTGTTTACGGACGCATGCATGGACGACGGACCCAACACCATCACATAAGCTCTTCTGGCCTTTGGCCAGTAGAGCTAAAAACTTTTTCCAACACTGACATTTCTGCAGCAGACAAAAATAGAAATCATTGTGGCAAAAAGAGTATTGCCCTTTAAGAGAAATTTCTCCTTTTGCCAAAATAGTTTCAAGGTTATTCAAAAATTGTACTTTCATTTATAAAGAGTTTTCATATTATTTTTACTAAATCATCACAGTTTTCAAAGTCATTTGCTGCAAATTTGTTGTATGTGGGAAAGGGTTAATGCATTTACAACAGACATTTTTAAAATAAATCAACCAAAAGGAGAAATTATTTCCTCTTCATTTCAGATTTGGTTTTCATTCTTTTTTTAGTTTTCATTTCCAGTTGGTGTTTTCGTAATTTTTAAAATTACCATATTCTGTTTCAACCCTTTTCCATATGCAGATTCAATTGATTTTTAGAAAATATTTCAGCTATAATTCCTGCAATTGATCTTTCTATGTCAAAAATGGGACTTAAAATTGTCATGCTTTCTGACGTTTCTTCTCCATATATTTTAACACTCTCCCACATACAACAAATTTGCAGCAGACGACTTTGAAAACATCTACGCAATATATGGAAAATCTCTACAAATGAAGGTATAATTACTGAAAAAATGTTGAAAACATTGTAGCAAAAGTAGAAATTGCTAGTTTTTGAGCAATTTTTTCTTTTGTCACAATGTATTCAAAAGTTGTCTGCTGTGGATGCGTTGGAATGTGTCTGCAAGTGGGAAAGGATTAAAGGTGATATCCAAATTCCAAGTTTCAATATCGATCAAAACAAGGTTTTTCTTTTTCCTTCCTTTAACCAATTCCCATATACAACAAATCTGCAGCAGACTACTTTTAAAATATCAGGAGAAAAAAACATAAGAAAGCTTACCAATTTAACCATTTCCCCTCAAATAGACGCTTTCTGACGCCTCTGCAGCAGACCGCTTTTTGAAAACATAGTGACAAAAGAAGAAATTTCTCAAAACAAGCAATTTCCCCTTTTGTCACAATTTTTTCCACTTTTAGTCATAGGTTATCCATTCATTTGTAGAGAATTTCTAATATTTGACAAAATATGTTCAAAGTCGTCTGCTGCAGAATTGTCGTATGAGGGAAAGGGTTAAAGTGCAATATCTAGACAAAAATAGGAAAACTCTCTATAAATGAATGGATAACTATTAGATAGAGTGGAAAACGATGTCGCAATATGTGCAATTGCTTGTATGAGCAATTTTTCCTTTTGCAACTGTGTTTTTAAAAGTCGTCTGCTGCAGAGGTGACAAGATGTGTCTGTAGTTGAGATTTGTTTAACCCTTTCCCTCATATAGACGCTTTCTGACGCCTCTGCAGCAGACGGCTTTTTGAAAACATAGTGACAAAAGAAGAAATTGCACAGAACGTGCAATTTCTCCTTTTGACACAATGTTTTCTACTTTTTGTCATAGGTTATCCATTCAATTATGGAGTTTCTATGTTTTGACAAAATACGTTCAAAGTCGTCTGCTGCAGAATTGTCGTATGTTTGACACCCATTTCAACAGCATTGCTGTTTTAATGTTTCCTGGGTAAATTACCATTACTTTTTGTATCATTTATGCCGACATCGTTAAATCGGTCGTAGTGCTATATCCCTGCAATCCTGAGCGCCTAGGAGGAAATTAACTTAATTCAGAAGGGGAATTGAAACTGATTCTCCCACTCCCAAGCAGCCTCTCAAACCATGTCATGACAGCACTGGCCATTTTGATATCATTGAAGAATGTTGGCTTTGTTTTGTTTGTATGGTGTTTTATGCATCTTTCAAAGGTATTTCAGTTATATCAAGGTGATTCCTGGGTAAACTACCAGTACTACCTGTATTATTTATGCCGACATGCATTTACTACAGCTTTCAATATTCTTATTTGATATTCAAACCCAATGTTATGGCAGGGACGCAGATAAGATCTTATTTACGTCCCTGGTTATGGGTACTTAAATCCATATTTAACACTTTCCTTCAAGTAGATGCTTTCTGACGTCTCTGCAGCAGACAGCGTCTTGAAAACAAAGCGACAATAGAAGAAATTGCTCAAAATGAGCAATTTCTCCTTTTGCCACAATGTTTTCCACTTTAAGTCATAGGTTATCCATTCAATTATAGAGATTTTTTATATTTTGACAAAATATGTTCAAAGTCGTCTGCTGCAAAATTGTCATATGAGGGAAAGGGTTGAATCAATAAAAATCTAATCACATTGATGCATCAGTCGTAATCTAATCCTGTTATCAAGGGGAGAAGCCACTTTTTTCAAGTCTTCGGTATGATCCAACCCATGTCTCCAGCTCTCCAGGTTTAACTGTTTCACCACGTGAATATATGGGACAGAGATACATACCAACTGATCCCTTTGAAGACACATACAAACTGATCCCTTTGGTATGATCAAACCTAGGTCTCGAGCTCTAACCACTACACCACATAGACGGTCAGTATGCGGGGTAAAGAGATACTTACCAACTTATCCCTTTAAAGACAGTCGCATATGATCCCTCCCCAAGCTGTTCTTGTTTTGTGTAAGATTCAGCTATTGAAATAGTCAGTATGCGGGTAAAGAGATACTTACCAACTGATCCCTTTAAAGACAGTCGCATATGATCCCTCCCCAAGCTGTTCTTGTTTTGTGTAAGATTCAGCTTTACCAAACGGGCTATTTCCCTAAAAAACAAGAAAACAATTCATTAACCCTTACCCTCATACGACAATTCTGCAGCAGACGACATTGAACGTATTTTGTCAAAACATAGAAAATCTTCATAATTGAATGGATAACCTATGACAAAAAGTGGAAAACATTGTGGCGAAAGGAGAAATTGCACGTTTTGTGCAATTTCTTCTTTTGTCACTATGTTTTCAAAAAGCCGTCTGCTGCAGAGGCGTCAGAAAGCGTCTATATGAGGGAAAGGATTAAAAGTAAGATTCACGCTTAACCACATTCAGGCACTTTCAGACGCCTCTATAACATTCGACTTTTGAAAACATTTCCTTTTGGATTTTTCAGTTACCCTTTCCCTAATGTAGATGCATTTTAATGCTCCTGCAGCAGTTGCCTTTCGAAAACAATGTGACATCAGAAGAAATTGCTCACGCTGAGCAATTTCTACTTTTGAAAAAATGTTTTTTGCTCTTTTCGTTAATTATACTTTAATATATATTTATAGAGAGTTTTCACTTTTTATTGCATCTACATTTTCAAAATTGCCTGCTGCAAATATATTGCATACGTGAAACGGTTTAATTTTCCTCTGTATAACAGTTTTGCATCTAAACCTTAGATATTCCTCTTTTTGTTTCCCCCAGATGACTATACCCTTTCCCAAATATAACAAATTTGCAGCAGACCCCTTGAAAACATAACCTCAAAAATATGGAAAATCTGTTGCAGAAGGCTTTTTGAAAACAAAGTGACAAAAGAAGAAATTGCACAAAACGTGCAATTTCTCCTTTTGCCACAATGTTTTCCACTTTTCGTAATGGATAACCTATGTTTTGACAAAATACGTTCAAAGTCGTCTGCTGCAGCATTGTCGTATGAGGGAAAGGGTTAAATGAAAGTATCAAAAGAAACTGATTTTTTTTTTTTGCATGTTTTATTTACATTTATATCATAAATGATGTCGCCGGGAGTGTAATAAAGCTATTGAATAAATTGCGTATTCAACTAGTGTAATAACAATGCTACGTAACGTCATAATGAAAAGCGTTGAAAATGACCGCGCTATATAGCGACGTTATATATATTTTGCGCTAATAATCGTCGAATTGGAATTTATGATATAAATAGAATATAACATTCGTTAAGGCTCGTTTCTATCAATTTTAGAAAACTCGTTTAATAAAATGTCGTATTGAATGACCACTCATGTAATATCCTCTATTTATTTACATCACTCTCAACATTTTTCCGTTATATCACTCTGTTCCTGCGTAAGTAACCTGTACTACTGGCCCCTGACAGGAGAGAGTCAGTCATAATGCTAACCCTGCGTTCTTGAGCACCATAGAGGGAAAGCTGTTACTTTCATATTTTTGGTTTGCCATCCTTGAGGTCAAACCCGCGATCTTCCGCCGGACAGGCTAACACTAAGCCATCCAGCCTTTCCCACATGCAGACGCTTTCTGATGCCTCTGCATTAGACGACATTTTAAAATATTGTGCCACAATATTTTCAACTCTATTCAATGATTATACTTTCATTTATAGAGATTTAACATATTTTAGCCCTGATGTTTTCAAAGTCTTCTGCTACAGATTTGTTGTATGTGGGAAAGGGTTAAGAGAGAGTATAAAGGCCTTACCCCATAGCTGGAAGCCCTTTTAGGAGAGAAGGTCTGGTGATACCTATGACCCTCGGACCGTGGCCGCCCTGTCCGTCGATCATCAGTCCCGTTATACTGGGTATCATCCAACATGTCGCCCGCAGAGTGGTGGCGTTTCACACTCGTATGGGTGTTAGCTGAAATAAAACAAGAGGGTCATGAGGCCCTGGAATCGCTCACCTGAGAATGTGCTATTTAAGACTTAATAAGAGAAGTCATGTTTGTAACAGATCATATCATCAAAATAAATTCAACAATCTTAGTAGAGGGTCACCCAAGGAACATTTGAGAAAACTAGAATGGAGTGCGCTGCACCTGCTCATTGAAAGTGTGACGAAAAAGTGTGACGGACAGACGCCGGACAAAAAAAAAAGTAATCCCTAAGTGCCTACCATGCTACACAAAAATGTGGTCTCTAGAATGTTAACAAGATTTTCCTTAAATTTGACTTAGTGACCGAGTTTTTGAACAACGGCAAAAGGCGATCATAAAAACACACATTGAGCACTTCGTGCTCTGGTGAGCTAAAACTAATTGACGCGTCTGCAGCAGATGCGAAATTGCTCATTGTGAAAAAATTCTCCTCTTGCAACAAAGTTTTCTACTCTATTCAATTATTCAAATTTCATTAATAGTGAGTTTTGATCAAGTTGACTTGGTCTCTCAAAAGTCGTCTGCTGCAGAATTGTTGGGAAAGTGTTATGAAAGTTAAATAGCCAGTACCGGTACTTCTCACAACATTTGTCCTGGTCTGCCATTCATCAGAAAACAAGCTGACGAGGAATCTTAGCACATACAGATCTGCAGCAGATGACTTTGAAAACATCGTGACAAAAACCAGAAAAATAGGTGGGAAAGGGTTAACTTTCAGCTTTAAGCTTGGACTTGAGTTGAAACACATATTGAAATATGCTGGAAGATTAAACCTTTTGAACATACATGTAGTTGATAAAATTGTGGCAAAAGAGAATTAGATCATTATGTGTAATATCTCTTTGTTCCATTGTTGCATGTGGCAAGTTGCTAATATTTGTTCAACTTTCTTAAATAATTAGTTATTTATATGATAAATATGAAGCAGACCACTGGTCATACCTGTTGCTTGATGCAGGTAAAATGCATTTATCCTGACATTACCAAGTCAGTCATAATGCTAACCTCTCAACTCTGAGCGCCAAAGAGGGCAGCCATTACTACCGTTTTTAAAGTCTTTGGTATGACCCAGCCGGATATCGAACCCGTGACCTCCCACACTAGTGCCGGATGCTCTCTACCACTACACCACAAAGGCAGTTTCAGTCATATCATGGCATCAAGTTCACATACCCATGTGTTTCCTGGCTTTCTCACACCAGTACTTCACACAACAGTATTTCCTGACTGTCTCACACCAGTACTTCACACAACAGTGTTTCCTGGCTTTCTCACACAAGTACTTCATACAACAGTGTTTCCTGGCTTTCTCACACAATTACTTCACACAACAGTGTTTCCTGGCTTTCTTTCACAAGTACTTCACACAACAGTGTTTCCTGGCTTTCTCACACAAGTACTTCACACAACAGTGTTTCCTGGCTTTCTCACACAAGTACTTCACACAACAGTGTTTCCTGGCTTTCTCACACAAGTACTCCACACAAGTCTTTTTCACATAGACTGCTAAAATTTTGTCACACGTCAGAAAGAATGTTGGCAGAGCCGGGGTTCAAACCTACAACCCTTATAAATGACATACCTGTAAGGTTTGTGGAACTCCACTGTATATATATAAATCTACAACCCTTAGATATGACATACCTGTGAAGCTGGACACATAGGTTTGTGGTACTCCACTGCATATATATAAACTCACAACCCTTAGATATGACATACCTGTAAAGCTGGACACATAGGTTTGTGGTACTCCACTGTATATATATAAACCTACAACCCTTAGATATGACATACCTTTAAAGCTGGACACATAGGTTTGTGGAACTCCATTGTATATATATATAAGCCTACAACCCTTAGATTTGACATACCTGTTAAGCTTGACACATAGGTTTGTGGAAACCCCTAGATTTGACATACCTGTAAAGCTGGACACGTAGGTTTGTGGAACTCCACTGTATGTTCCTTGTCGGCCCAGCGTGTGATACCCGCCAGAGTGTTTGTTATAGTTACAGTTATCTATCACATCACCGTTGTGACTACATCGCTGAAGCGGCAATTCTGGCGGTGATAAGGAACCAGCTTTTGATGATTCCCCATTCGTGAGTAGCTCGTCAGTGCTCTACAGTTAAAATCAATGTTTTTCAAAATGCATCAACAGGAGGGAAAGGGTTAAAAAACTTTTACCTATTCTAATATACCAGCTTAACCCGTTCCCACAAATAGATGCTTTCTGAAGCAGACTCTTTTTGGAAACATTGTGAAATAAGAGGCCCATGAGGGCTTATGCTCTACTGGAATGGTTCTTTGGTCATTTTCAATCCAGAGCATGTATGTATGGGCAAAAAAGGAATTTTGACAATTTCAAGGGCCGTAATCCAGTCATGCATAGGCGGATCTGGTTTTCGCAAGGAACCTAGCTCTCATCAATATTTAACTACCATCTAAGTTTGATGAAGATTGGATAGAAAATCGAGGTTCTATTGTGTTCACAAGCTGTATTACAGCAATTTTGTCAATTTCAAGGGCCATAATCCAGTCATGCATGGGCAGATCTGGCTCATTTTCGAAAAAAAAACAATCCCTCATCAATATTTAACTACTATCTTAGTTTGGTAAAGGTTAGATAGTAAATGGGGGCTCTATTGTGTTCACAAGCTGCATTATAGCAATTTTGACAATTTCAAGGGCAGTAATCCAGTCATGCATAGGCAGATCTAGCTGGTTTTCGAAAGGATACGAGCTGTCATCAATATTTAACTACCATCTAAGTTTGGTGAAGATCGGATAGTAAATAGGCTATATTGTGTGCACAACCTGTACTATAGCAATTTTGAAAAAATTCAAGGGCCATAATCCAATCATACATGGGCAGATCTGGCTGGTTTTCGAAAGGAACCCAGCTCTCATCAATATTTAACTACTATTTAAGTTTGGTGAAGATCAGAGAGTAAATGGAGTGTTATTAAATCTATTGTGTTCATAAGCTCTATTATAGCAATTTTAACAATTTTAAGGGCCTTTATCGCATTCACAAGCAATTGTTTACGGACGCACAGATGAAGGACACAACGGCATGGCATAAGCGCCTTTGGCCAGTAGAGCTAAAAAGGAGATATTGTTCATTATGAGCAATTTCTCCTTTTGTCACCATGTTTTTACCATGGAGATTTTCACAATTTTACCAATATGTTTTCAAAGTCGACTGCTGCATATTTGTTGTATGTGGGAAAGGGTTAAAACACATATGTGAAGAATGGTAGACTCGAGAACAACAACAAACTTTATCCGCATAGATCATTACTCATTCATTAACCCTATCCCACAGACAGACGTTTTCTGAATGCAGCAGACAACTTTTTGAAAACAAAGTGACAAAAGAAGAAATTGCTCAAAACAAGCAATTTCTCCTTTTACCACAATATTTTCCACTTTTAGTCATAGGTTACAGAGATTTTCTGTTTTTTGACAAAATATGTTCAAAGTCGTCCGCTACAGAATTGTCGTATGAGGGAAAGGGTTAACCCTATTCCAAAGACAGACGCTTTCTGACGCCAATGCAGCAGATGACTTTTGAAAACATTGTGGCATAATGAGCAATAATTTCTCCTTACTCCCACAATAATTTTCATCTTTATTTAATAATTGTTCTTTTAATTTAAGAGCATTTCCATCGTTTTGACAAAGTGTTTTGGAAGTCATCTGATGCAGGTTTGTTGTATGCGGGAAAAGATAAATGGATTTGCAAAGACAAAGCCTTATATAGATATGCAGGAAGACATTCATGACTCACATAAAGCATCGTGAATACCGGTAGCTAGATAAGGTTTAACCCTTTCCCACATGCAGACGCTTTCTGACGTCTCTGCAGCAGACGGCTTTTTGAACACATAGTGACAGAAGAAGAAATTGCTCAAAACGAGCAACTTCTCCTTTTGCCACAATGTTTTCCACTTTTAGTCATAGGTTAACCATTCAATTACAGAGATTTTCTGATTTTTGACAAAATATGTTCAAAGTTGTCTGCTGCAGAATTGTCGTTTCAGGGAAAGGATAAACCCTTTTCTCACATACAATCTGCAGCAGATGACTTTGTAAACATTTTGTCAAAAATATGGAAATTCTCTACAAATGAATGAATAAAGTTGAAAACATTTCGGCAAATGGAGATTATGAGCAATTTCTCCATTTCCACAAATTTCTAAATGACGTCTGCATCAGAGGCATCAGAAACTGTCTGAATGTTTGAAAGGGTTCAACTCATTTCGACTTTTTGGTTTTAACCCTTTCCCACATACAGACGCTTTCTGACACCTCTGCAGCAGACGACTTTTGAAAACATTGCGGTTTAACTCTTTCCCACATACAATAAATCTGCAGCAGACGACTTTGGAAACATACAGACGGAAATAGGGAAAATCTATATGAATGAAAATATGAATTTTGAATAAAAGTTGAAAACATTGTTCCACAAGGTTTTCAAAAGACGTCTCCTTCAGAGGCGTCAAAAAGCATCCATATGTGGGAAAGGGTTAATTCAATAAATGTTCTTTCTTTGATAAGAGTTTCTATGTTTTGACTCAATGTTTTCAAAGTCATTGTTATGCAAGAAGATATTAGTCAAACAACCTTTCCGACATACAACAAATCTGTAGCAGACGACTTTGATTGATTGATTGATTGGGGTTTAACGCCGTTTTTAACAATTTCTCAGTTATATCACGGCGGCCAGTTCACCTACTCATGCATTTCCTGGTTTTCTCACACCAGTACTCCACGCAACAATCTTCCCAAGCAACTGGCTGCTTTTCCACATAGACTTAGCCCATTGGTGGAAGACGAATGACGCATGCCGCATTGACTTTTGTCAATCGTCAGAAAGAAAGTTGGCTGAGCCGGGATTCGATCTCACAACCCCTGGATTGACAGCCCGCGTCGCTACCGACTTTGAAAACTTATACTCAAAAACATAAAGAATCTATATAAATGATGGATGGCATAATAACCGAAACAAGTTCAAAACATTGCAGCAAAAGGAGAAATAACTTGCTTGGATTGATTGATTGATTGGGGTTTAACAATGTTTCAGTCATATCACGGCGGCTAGTTCATCGATCTACTCATATGTCTACTGGTTTTCTCACACAAGTATCCCACACAACATACTCTTTAAACAACTGGCTGCTTTTCCACATAGACCCTTAGCCCATTGGTGAAAGACGAATGACGCTTGTCACAGTGACTTTTGTCAAACATCAGAAAGAATGTTGGCCGAGCTGGGGTTCAAACTCACATTCCCTGGATTGACAACTCGCGTCGCTAACGACTAGGCTACCAGGGCTTGTTTGGAGCAATTTCTTATTTTGTCACAATGTTTTCAAATGTCGTCTGCTGTGGAGGCTTCAAAAAGCGCCTGTTTGTTGGCAAAGGGATAAAAGATAATAAAAACAGTTGCAGTAATTTAGCTGATTAAGTATTAACTTATTCAGATATTTTGGTTTTTAATTAGCTTGTCAGAGATGACATTGCATTTCTGGATCTTAAACCCTTTCCCACATACAACAAACCTGCAAAAAAACATCTGTGAAAAAATATGGAAATCTCTTTTGATGAATTACGGAATAGAGTTTGAAACATGGTATAAAAGGAGGAATTGATCATTATAATCAATCACCATGTTTCTTTAACACTTTCCCACATACGACAATTCTGGAGCAGACGGCTTCGAAAAACATATTGGCAAAAATGTGAAATATCTCCATAAATGAGAGTTTATCTAATAAATAGAGTTAAATACATTGTGGAAAAAGGGGAAATTGCTCATCCTGTAAAAATTCCTACAATTAAATAGATTTTTCATAATTTTGAGTAAACATTTTAAAAGACGTCTCAAGCAGATTTGTTGGAAAGGGGGGTTAAATTACATGAAAGACGGCCCAATTATCTAAATCTTTCTCGTGAGATTTTTTCCAGCATTTTGATGCATCTGCAGCAAACAGAATTTTTCAAACATTGTGGTGGCAAAAGGATAACATTTCACCCACCGAACAATTTCTCCTTTTGCTACTATGTGTTCTACTCTATTCAATAATTTAAAATTCATACATAAATAATTACCTTACTTTTGCC
This sequence comes from Serripes groenlandicus, assembly GCA_031761405.1. Classification (NCBI taxonomy): domain Eukaryota; kingdom Metazoa; phylum Mollusca; class Bivalvia; order Cardiida; family Cardiidae; genus Serripes; species Serripes groenlandicus. Next base: position 5,944,696 of record JASEVX010000012.1, on the reverse strand, counting down.
CAGATGATTTCAAGGGCATCAGTAGTAAATTTGATTCATGTGGGTAAGTTATACAGGGATTTTTGGTGTGTGGATAACAAATATAGGAAGAAAATATGCTCACCCTGATGCTTTCTGACACCTCTGCAGTAGACATCTTTTGATTACATTTTGACAAAATCTACAACAATGTTTGTAACTTCAATCATTTTTGTTGTTTTCGTTTATAACAAGAGCACCAAATGTCACAAAATACGCCCGTCCTGTTTTTTTGAGACCAAGTATAGTGATAATACATCAGGCAAGATTAGAGAGCGGAAACTGTTACAACAGTTTTGGCCATTTCGAGGGACATAAGTATGTAGTGACTAAAAAAACGTGGTAAGTTATCAAACCTGACCAAGATATTCTGCCCATCAACATATTATCTAAATTTGGTGATGATCGGATAAAGGCTTCACAAGTTATTTAGCTGACAGACCAATTTTAGGTAATTTCTATAATTAAAGGGCGATAACTCTCGACTGACTTAAGCCATATGGCTAGTTATCGAACTTGTCCGAGATATTATACCAATACACATTCTGACCAAATTTGGTGATGATCGGACATTAAGGCTTAATTCTAAAGTTATTGAGCTGACAAGACCAATTTTAGGTAATTTCTATAATTAAAGAGCGATAACTCTCTATTGACTTAAGCGATATGGCTAGTTATCGCACTTGTTCGAGATATTATGCCAATACACATTCTGACCAAATTTGGTGATGATTGGAGAAAGGCTTCTAAAGTTATTGAGCTGACAAGACCAATTTTATGTCATTTCTATAATTAAAGGGGGATTACGCTTGATTGACTAGAGCGATATGGCTTGTTATTAAACTTGTCTAAGTTATTATGCCAATACACATTCTGACAAAATTTGGTGATGATTGGACAAGGCCTTCTTAAGTTATTTAGCTGACAACATACTGGACGCCGTCTGCCCGTACGCCGCAGGTAAAACTATAATAAGTTACGTTTTTTTCAAAACAAATGTTTTGACCAGCTGTTTAAACACAGTTAGTCATCAGCTGCTAATTTGTTTTATGTGGGTAACTTATAACCCTTTCTCTCATACAACAAATCTGCAAGCAGACAACTTTGAAAACACCTTCACAAATGCACAGAATATCTCTTGAATGAGGTTATAATTACTGATAAGAGTTGTCAACCTTGTGGCAGAAAAATGAATTGTTTTTTAGCAATTTCTCCTTTTGTCACAATGTTTTCAAAAGTCGTCTGCTGCAGAGGCATCAGAAAACGTCTATGGGTGGGAAAGGATCAACTCACCTCTTGGTCACTCTCATGGATGGTGTCTTCTTTTGATATAGCTGAAAATAGAGAAAATATAATATAAATAATAATAAGTTCATTAAAGCCAACATTTCGAGGGCTTGGCATGAAACTTGTAACTAAAAACCTATTTTGAAAACCCTGGTTTAGGGGCAATTTTGACGAGCAATGGCACCTAAATTTCCATTGTTTACCAAGAAAAATTATTTAACGCTTTTAAAGACTTATTGGCGAGGTGTTAAACCTTCGTAAAAAAATTTTTTTTTTAGTTGCAACAGTTTCTTGCCAAGCCCTCGATTTATTGTCTTCTGTCAACTGCTGATAATGCTGTTAGAATTTCGGACAAGAAGATTTTGAGAGTTTTCACTATAGCCATATAAGGCAAAATGACCCAATGATTTTTGACCAATCAACATGGCTTAAAGTAATCTGATATCGAGTCACCCAAGGAAAATTTCAACAAAATTATTTGAAAATCTGCTAGCCGGTTTGGGAGGAGAAACTTAATATATTTTTTCTTTCGGTTGCCAGAATTCTGCAAGTTTTCACTATAGCTATATAAGGCAAAATAGCCCCGTCCCCTGGCGACCATGTTTTTGAACCAATCAACATTTCTTGAAGGAATCAAATAAAAGGTCTACAAAATTATTTTAAAATCGGCCTGACACTTTCGGAGAAGAAGATTTTTTTTAAGTTTTCACTTTTTTTTCTTCTTTTGGTTGCCATGGAAACCAGAATTTTGGATGGATAAAACAAGAGGGCCATGATGGCCCTGGAATCGCTCACCTGTTTTTTTTTTTCCACTTTAGCTATATAAGCCCCGCCCCCTGGCAGCCATAGTTTCCGACCGATCAACTTGGCTTGAAGAAATCTGATAGAGGGTCACCCTAGGAACATTTCTACAAAATTATTTGAAAATCGGCCAGACACTTTTGGAGGAGAAGATTTTTTAAGTTTTCACTATAGCCATATAAAGCAAAATAGCCCTGCCCACTGGTGGCCATGTTTTTTGACCAATCAACATGGCTTGAAGGAATCTGAAAGTGGGTCATCCAAGGAACATTTCTACAAAATTATTTGAAAATCGGCCTGACACTTTCGGAGAAGAAGATTTTTAAAGTTTTCACTATAGCCATATAAAGCAAAATAGCCCCGTCCCCCTGGCGGCCATGTTTTTCGACCAATCAACTTGGCTTGAAGGAATCTGATAGAGGGTCATCCAAGGAACATTTCTACAAAATTATTTGAAAATAGGCCCGACACTTTCGGAGGAGAAGATTTTTTAAGTTTTCACTATAGCTATATAAGGCAAAATAGCCCCGCCCCCCTGGCGGCCATGTTTTTTGACCAATCAACATGGCTTGAAGGAATCTCATAGAGGGTCATCCAAGGAGTATTTCTACAAAATTATTTGAAAATCTGCCAACCAGTTTGGGAGAAGAAGATTTTTTAAGTTTTCACTATAGCCATATATGGCAAAATAGCCCTGCCCACTGGTGGCCATGTTTTTCGACCAATCAACATGGCTTGAAGGAATCTGATAGTGGGTCAACTAAGGAACATTTCTACAAAATTATTTGAAAATCTGCTCAACACTTTCGGAGGAGAAGGTTTTTTAAGTTTTCACTATAGCCATAGAAGGCAAAATAGCCCCGCCCCCCTGGCGGCCATGTTTTTTGACCAATCAACATGGCTTGAAGGAATCTGATAGAGGGTCATCCAAGGAACATTTCTACAAAATTATTTGAAAATAGGCCTGACACTTTTGGAGGAGAAGATTTTTTAAGTTTTCACTATAGCCATATAAGGCAAAATAGCCCCGCCCCCCTGGCGGCCATGTTTTTTGACCAATCAACATGGCTTGAAGGAATCTAATAGAGGGTCATCCAAGGAGCATTTCTACAAAATTATTTGAAAATCTGCCAAACCAATTTGGGAGAAGAAGATTTTTTAAGTTTTCACTATAGCCATATAAGGCAAAATAGCCCTGCCCACTGGCGGCCATGTTTTTCGACCATTCAACATGGCTTGAAGGAATCTGATAGAGGGTCACTTAAGGAACATTTCTACAAAATTATTTGAAAATCTGCTCAACACTTTCGGAGAAGAAGATTTTTTTAAGTTTTCACTATGGTCATATAAGGCAAAATAGCCCCGCCCTCTGGCGGCCATGTTTTTCGACCAATCAACATGGCTTGAAGGAATCTGATAGAGGTCACCCAATAAACATTTCTACAAAATTATTTGAAAATCGGCTGAACACTTTCGGAGAAGAAGATTTTTTAAGTTTTCACTATAGCTATATAAGGCAAAATAGCCCCGCCCCTGGCGGCCATGTTTTTCAACCAATCAACATTTCTTGAATGAATCTAATATAGGGTCACCTAAGGAACATTTCTACAAAATTATTTGAAAATCGGCCTCACACTTTCGACGAAGAAGATTTTTTAAGTTTTCACTATTTTTTCTTTTGGTTGCCATGGAAACCAGAATTATCGACGGATCAAAATCAAGAGGCCCAAGAGGGCCAGTATCGCTCCACGGCCATAAGGCAAAAATCGAATCTCCAAACAGCCCTGCCCCCTAGAGGCCATATTTTTTACCAACCACCATGGCTTAAAGGAATCTTGTAGAGTGTCACCCAAGGAATGTTTCTGCAAAATTATTTGAAAATCGGCCTGACACTTTCGGAGGAGAAGATTTTTTAAGTTTTCACAATAGCCATATAAGGCAAAATAGCCCCACCCCATGGCGGCCATATTTTTGAACCAATCAACATGGCTTGAAGGAATCTGATAGAGGGTCACCCAAAGAACATTTCTACAAAATTATTTGAAAATCTGCTCAACACTTTCGGAGAAGAAGATTTTTTAAGTTTTCACTATGGTCATATAGAGCAAAATAGCCCCGCCCTCTGGCGGCCATATTTTTGCGACCAATCAACATGGCTTGAAGGAATCTGATAGAGGGTCACCCAATGAACATTTCTACAAAATTATTTGAAAATCGGCTGAACACTTTCGGAGAAGAAGATTTTTTAAGTTTTCACTATGGTCATATAAGGCAAAATAGCCCCGCCCTCTGGCGACCATGTTTTTCGACCAATCAACATTTCTTGAAGGAATCTAATAAAGGGTCACCCAAGGAACATTTCTACAAAATTATTTGAAAATCGGCCTGACACTTTCAGAGAAGAAGATTTTTTAAATTTTCACTATTTTTTTCTTTTGGTTGCCATGGAAACCAGAATTATGGATGGATCAAAAACAAGAGGCCCAAGAGGGCCAGTATCGCTCCACTGCCATAAGGCAAAAATAAAATCTCCAAACAGCCCTGCCCCGTGGTGGCTATTTTTTTTACCAACCACCATGGCTTAAAGGAATCTTGTAGAGTGTCACCAAAGGAATGTTTCTGCAAAATTATTTGAAAATATGCCTGACACTTTCGGAGGAGAAGATTTTTTAAGTTTTCACTATGGTCATATAAGTCAAAATAGCCCCGCCCTCTGGCGGCCATGTTTTTCGACCAATCAACATGGCTTGAAGGAATCTGATAGAGGGTCACCCAATGAACATTTCTACAAAATTATTTGAAAATCGGCTGAACACTTTCGGAGAAGAAGATGTTTTAAGTTTTCACTATAGCTATATAACGCAAAAAAGCCCCGCCCCCTGGCGGCCATGTTTTTCGCCCAATCAACATTTCTTGAAGGAATCTAATTAAGGTTCACACAAGGAACATTTCTACAAAATTATTTGAAAATCGGCCCGACACTTTTGGAGGAGAAGATTTTTTAAGTTTGCTCTTTAGCCATATAGGCAAAATAGCCCCGCCCTGTGACGGCCATGTTTTTTTACCAATCAACATGGCTTGAAGGAATCTGATAGAGGGTCACCCACGGAACATTTCTACATAATTATTTGAAAATCTGCTGAAAACTTTTTGAGAAGAAGATTATTTAAGTTTTCACTATAGCTATATAAGGCAAAAAAGCCCCGCCCCCTGGCGGCCATGTTTTTCGCCCAATCAAAATTTCTTGAAGGAATCTAATAAAGGGTCACCCAAGGAACATTTCTACAAAATTATTTGAAAATCGGCCTAACACTTTCGGAGAAGAAGATTTTTTAAGTTCTCACTATTTTTTTCTTTCGGTTGCCATGGAAACCAGAATTTTGAATGGATCAAAAAAATTTGAAGGAATTTAGTAGAGGACATTGAGAGGATGCTTCCCATGAAGTTTCAACCAAATTGGCCAAGTGGTTAGGGAGAAGAAGTCGTTTAAAGGAAAAAGTTAACGCACGCACGCACGCACGCACGACGGACAATTCGCCATGACATAAGCTCGACTGGCTTTCAGCCAGTGGAGCTAAAAATTGAAGGAATTTAAGAGAGGACATTGAAAGGATACTTCCTATGAAGTTTCAACCAAATTGGCCAAGTGGTTAGTGAGAAGAAGTCGTTTAAAGGAAAAAGTTTAAGCACGCACGCACGCACGACGGACAATTCGCCATGACATAAGCTAGACTGGCTTTCAGCCAGTGGAGCTAAAAATTGAAGGAATTTAAGAGAGGACATTGAGAGGATGCTTCCTATGAAGTTTCAACTAAATTGGCCAAGTGGTTAGGGAGTAAAGGAAAAAGTTAACGCACGCACACACAACGGACAATGCGCCATGACATAAGCTCGACTGGCTTTCAGCCAGTGGAGCTAAAAATGAAGGAATTTAAGAGAGGATATTGAGAAGATACTTCCTATGAAGTTTCAACAAAATTGGCCAAGTGGTTAGGGAGAAGAAGTTGTTTAAAGGTAAAAGTTAACACAAGCATGCACGGACGCACAATTCGCCATGACATAAGCTTGACTCGCTTTCAGCCAGTGGATCTAAAAATGGAGGAATTTTGGTAAGGACATTGAGTCTCAGGATGCTTTTTGTAAAGTTTCATCCCAATCTACACACTGGTTATAGATCAGAATATGTTGAGTGACGCACAAGTATCGGACGATCACAATAACTCACCTTGAGCACTTTGTGATCTTGTAAGCTAAAAATAAAACAAGCAAAATCAGAGATTATTCGACAAATTAATGTTCCCCTTGCGTAACTGAAGGTTGAGAGAGATGTTTAATTGACCATGCCCCGAGTAGACAATACAAAGCCAAATATCACTACTTCAACATAATTTTCCATTTATTTTATACCATGTATAACTTAAAAGACGTATATATTTTAGAATAAAACAAGAAAATGTGTCCATGGAACACGGATGCCCCGGTTGTTAACTATATTTTAAAACAAAAAATTATGTGAAGTTTCATAATGATAGGACATCAGGTTCACTAAAATCTAACTTGACCAAAAACTTTAACCTGAGAATGGAATGGACGAACAGACAGACGAACGGACGGACGAACAGTTGGTCCAACCTCAAATTGATACAATTTTTTAAACAATGATATGTTGATTGTCATTTGTGTGAAGTTTCATAATGATAGGACATCAGGTTCACTAAAATGTAACTTGACCAAAAACTTCAACCTGAGAATGGAATGGACGAACAGACAGACGAACGGACGGACGAACAGTTGGTCCAACCTCAAATTGATACAATTTTTTAAACAATGATATGTTAATTGTCATTTGTGTGAAGTTTCATAATAATAGGACATCAGGTTCACTAAAATCGAACTTGACCAAAAACTTTAACCTGAGCGGGACGGACGAACGGACGGACGGACGAACGGACGGACTAACAGACCGGAAAACTATATGCCCCTCATATATACTAGTTTCTATATTTTTATTAAAGAATAACACAATTTACTCATAAATTAATATTTATGATTGGTCACAGTGTACTGAACCACGCCCCACTACGGCATTTTGAATGACGTGAAAGCATATTTCAATGATGTCCCATCACATTTCCCATCACATTTCATTGAATACCATTACCATATTTGATACCGTTTTTGACCTAGTCAAATACAGAATTTTAATCCAACATGTTTTAATTTCCCATGACCATCTGCATGTATTTGCGACAGAAAATGTGCAGCTATATTTTAAATTATTCAATAGAGATTTTCTATATATTTGTCCAGATATTTTTATTAGTCGTCTGCTGCAGATTTATTGTAAGTGGGAAAGATTTTAACCCTTTCCCTCAAACGACAATTCTGCAGCAGACGACTTTGAACATATTTTGTCTAAAAACAGAAAATCTCTTTAACTGAATGGATAACCTATGAACAATTTCTTCTTTTGTCACTATGTTTTCAAAAAAGCTGTCTGCTGCAGAAGCGTCAGAAGCGTCTATATGAGGGAAAGGGGTTTTAACTAATTCTTTCCCACTTGCAGACACATTCTGATTCTCCGGAAGCAGATGACTTTTTAAATCATTTAGACAAACGCAGAGATTGCTCATAACTAGCAATTTCTCCGTTTGCCACAATTATTTCCACTTTGTACAATAATATTACTTTCATTATAGAGATTTTCCAAAGTTTTGTCTAGATGTTTTGAAAGTCGTCTGCTGCAGATTTGTAGTATGTTAGAAATTGTTTTTTAATCAAATCATGTATTAGATATTGATTTGGATGGGTAGAACGATATTGAAATTGTCAATGTCAGAAGAATATCCATAGGCCTTTGGTCGGGGATAATAAACATCTGATGGTTTAAATCGAAATCAATTTCCATCAAGAGAGGAGAATTCAACCGTACATACAGCAAATCATCCTCGGTACCCAGGCTATTCATACTAACATTGTATCTATTATAATAGCCTGGGTACCGAGGATGACAGGGAATATGGTGTAGACGACTTTCAAAACATCAAGGCAAATATATGGAAATTCTCTTTAAGGGAAAGTATAATTAGAGAAAATAGTTGAAAACACTATGTTTTCAAAAGTCGTCTGCCGCAGACGCGTCAGAAAGCGTCTGTATGTGGGAAAGGAATGATAAAACTGGCATAAACTGATTTGTAACCAGAAAAGACGGAATCAAGCTCATCTAATGATACCTTTTTCTCTTGATACAAACAACTTCAATTATGCCTTTGCAGCAAACTTTAACCCTTTCCCTCATGTTGACCAATTTGCAGCAGAAGACTTGTGGCTAAAGGATAAATTTCGCATAATCAGCAATATCTCCTTTTGCTACAATATTTTCTACTCTATTTGATAATTAATTGTTTATACAGTTTTTGTCCAGATGAGTTCAGTCAACTGCTGTAGAAGAAACCGCCTTGGTGATGTAGTGGTATAGTGTCTGCCTCGAGTGTGATGTAGTGGTATAGTGTCTGCCTCGAGTGTGATGTAGTGGTATAGTGTCTGCCTCAAGTGTGATGTAGTGGTATAGTGTCTGCCTCGAGTGTGATGTAGTGGTATAGTGTCTGCCTCAAGTGTGATGTAGTGGTATAGTGTCTGCCTCGAGTGTGATGTAGTGGTATAGTGTCTGCCTCGAGTGTGATGTAGTGGTATAGTGTCTGCCTCGAGTGCAGGAGGTCCTTGGTCGATCCCTGGCTGGGTCATACCAAAGACTTTAAAAATGGTAGTAATGGCTGCCCTCGATTCTTTTGCGCTCCGGGTTGCGGGTTAGCATTACGACTGACTGACTGGTGTCAGGATAAACGAACAAATATATAGTACTGGAAACTTTACCAGAAAATGCCGTGATATAACTGAAAAATTGTTGAAAGTGGCGTAAAACACCAAACAATAAATCAGCGGCATAATTTTTGTTTACACGAAATGGTTAAAACATTGTTGGAAAAAAAAATGCTCAAAACCAGCAATTCTCAAATTTGTTGTTCAATTATTTGCTAGAGATTTACGACTTTCCTTGATAATTTTTGCCTCATTTCCCATGATGACTGAATTCCTCTGTATAACATTTAATTGTCCAATTTTCAGGGTGTAACATTTCCTAGCTCTAATGTTTCCTTCTATGCATTACCACATTAACCCTTTCCCTCATACGACAATTCTGCAGCAGACGACTTTGAACGTATTTGAGTGTCAAATCATAGAAAATCTCCATAATTGAATGGATAACCTATGACAAAAAGTGGAAAACATTGTGGCAAAAGGAGAAATTGCACGTTTTGTGCAATTTCTTCTTTTGTCACTATGTTTTCAAAAAGCCGTCTGCTGCAGAGGCGTCAGAAAGTGTCTATATGAGGGAATCCTTCTATGCATAACACATTAACAACCTAATTTTCGGGTATACAACAGATTTTAACAAGAGCGCCAAATGTGACAAAATACGCCGGTCCTGTTTTTTTGAGACCAAGTATAGTGATAATTTGTTGTACATCAGCCAAACTCGAGGGACATAATTGTGTAGTTACTAAGATAACGTTGTAAGTTATCAAAGGTAATTTCTATAATTAAAGGGAGATAACTCTTGATTGACTAAAGCGATATGGCTAGTTATCGAACTTGTCCGAGATATTATGCCAATACACATTCTGACTATATTTGGTGATGATTGGACAAAGGCTTCTAAAGTTATTGAGCTGACAAGACTAATTTAGGTAATGTCAATAATTAAAGGGCAATAACTCTTGATTGACTAAAGCGATATGGCTAGCTATCGAACTTGTCCGAGATATTATGCCAATACACATTCTGACCAAATTTGGTGATGATTGGATAAAGACTTCTAAAGTTATTGAGCTGACAAGACCAATTTTAGGTAATTTCTATAATTAAAGGATGATAACTCTTGATTGACTGTAGCGATATGGCTAGTTATCAAACTTGACCAAGATATTATGCCAATGACCATTCTGACTAAATTTAATGATGATTGGACAAAGGCTTCTAAAGTTATTGAGCAGACAAGACTAATTTTAGGTAATTTCTATAATTAAAGGGTGATAACTCTTGATTGACTAAAGCGATATGGCTAGTTATCGAACTTGTCCGAGATATTATGCCAATGAACATTCTGACTAAATTTGATGATGATAGGACAAAGGCTTCTAAAGTTATTGAATTGACAAGACCAATTTTGGGTAATTTCTATAATTAAAGGGTGATAACTCTTGATTGACTATAGCAATATAGCTAGTTATCGGACTTGTCCGAGATATTATCCCAATACACATTCTGACCACATTTGGTGATGATTGGACAAAGGCTTCTAAAGTTATTGAATTGACAAGACCAATTTTGGGTAATTTCTATAATTAAAGGGTGATGACTCTTGATTGACTATAGCAATATAGCTAGTTATCGGACTTGTCCGAGATATTATCCCAATACACATTCTGACCACATTTGGTGATGATTGGACAAAGGCTTCTAAAGTTATTGAGCTGACAAGACCAATTTTGGGTAATTTCTATAATTAAAGGGCGATAACTCTTGATTGACTAAAGCGATATCGCCAGTTATCAAACTTGTCCGAGATATTATCAGATTATTTCAGAACGGGCGTATAAAAACCCTTTCCCAAATACAGACAATTTCTGACGCCTCTGCAGCAGACATCTTTTGAAAACATTGTGGCAAAAGGAGAAATTGCTTATATTTCAACTTTTGCAATAGTGCAATATTCATCTTCATTCAATAATTGTTCTTTCCATGTTGTTGCCTAGAGGTTTTCAGTCATCTGCTTCAGATTTGTTGTATGTGGGAAAGGATTAACCGCTGTGGTCGAGTGGTTAGCGTCGGGGATTTCGAAACCGGGTGTCCCGGGTTCGATCCCCAGTCGCGGCAATTCGGTCATGATGGAGTGCCCTTGGGCAAGGCACATTTTCTAGCCTAGTACTGGTTTGTTCACCCAGGGAACATGAATAATAAAATTTAAATGCGCCATAAAACGATATACATTCCACAGCAGACAACTTTAAAAACATAGTGACAAAATCCAGATATATATCCATAAAAGATAGCTTAATTGTTAAATAAAGTTGAAAACATGGTGGCCAAAGTTAAATTGCTCATCATGAGTAATTTCACCTTTGGCCACAATGTTTTCAAGAGTCGTCTGCAATTGCTTCAAAATGCGTCTGCTATTGCGTCAAAATGCATCTGCAGGTGGGAAATGGTTAAAGTTTGAAAACGAAGATATAATTCGATGGTTTCATGCAAAACGGTTGTAACTACATCTTGAACAAGATGTAGTTACAACCATTTTGCATGAAACCCTTGAGATATGTGTATTTCAATAATCTCATTGAATTCCAACAATTGCAAAAAAAAGACATTTCTGTACATGCCCTTAGTTCCATGACCTTAGTTCTGTGCTCTTGGTTCTGAGTACTATATCCCAGTTTCCCATGATATATTTTAGCAAGTCAATCTGCAGATGTTTTAGAAATCATCTGTAACCCTTTCCCTCATACGACAATTCTGCAGCAGACGACTTTGAACATATTTTGTCAAAAAATAGAAAATCTCTATAATTGAACGGATAACCTATGACTAAAAGTGGAAAACATTGTGTCAAAAGGAGAAATTGCTCGTTTTGAGCAATTTCTTCTTTTGTCACAATGTTTTCAAAAAGCCGTCTGCTGCAGAGGCGTCAAAAAGCGTCTTATAAGCGAGTCTATATGAGGGGAAAGGTTCACCCTTTCCCAGATACATACACGTTTTGACTACTCTGCAGCAGCAACTTTTTAAAACATTGTCACAAAAGGAGAAATTGCCTATGCATGATGAGCAATGAGCAAATCCTCGTTTTGCCACAATTTTTTCAACTCCATTTATTTATCATTTATAGAGAGTTTCCATATAATTATTTGCCTTTATGTTTAACAGACTGTCTGCTGCAGATATGTTGTACGTGGGATAAGGTAAACATCCTAATTTTCCGTTTTATAGAGATTTTCCATGTTTTTGTCTAGATGTTTTCACAGTAATCAGTTACCGTAATTAAAGTTGGAAAACGAGGATATAATTATATGGGTATTTCAATAATCTCACAGAATTCCAAAAATTGCAAAAAAAGGCATTTTTTTCAACTCCATTTATATTCATTTATAGAAATTTTTCGTATTTTTGCCTTTATGTTTAAAAGACTGTCTGCTGCAGATTTGTTGTATGTGGGAAAAGGTTTACACCCTAATTTTCCATTTTAAGCCTTTCCCAACATAAAGACGCATTTCTGATGCCTCTGTAGCAGATGACTTTCTTTGAAAAACGTTGTGACAAAAGGATAAATAATTGCGCATGATGAGCAATTAATCCTTTTGCCATAATGTTTTCAATTCTATTCATTAATTATACTGCCTTTTTTATCGACAATTTCAATTCTCTAGCTAGCTGCCAGTATATTTTCATAGTCGTCTGCTGCCCATTTGTTGTATGTTAAGGAATGGGTTAAAGTCGCAGATCTAGAATTAATCTCATTAAATTCCAACAATTGCACAAAAAAAAATCTCTCTTGACATACCTCCTACAGTTTTATCCCAGTTTCCAATGCTGTATTTTAACAAGTTGATCATTTTTTAAAATAAATGGTTCCATACAAAAAACACTTCTGAAGGGCACTGGCAAAAAACATTAAACCTCTCCTGCCGTAACTATTCCCCATTAACTCTTAATCCCTCCAGTGTTTGGACCTTTTAACTGATATGATGCTTTTAGTGCCCCCCTTCAAATAAAATCATGAGGAAAAAAATTGTAACTACCTGAGTACTGAAAATGTACAGTAATTCTAGTATAGATTAAGTAATATTGTTGGAAAAGGAGAAAACATTCATTTTGAGCATTATCCCTCCTATTGCCACAATGTTTACAAAGACATATGATGCCATCTGTGAGGCAAAAGATTTCAACACTTTCCCAAACAAGTAGACAACTATTTAAAATACTGTGGTAAAGGCAGAAAGTGCTTGTCATGAGCATTTTCTCCAATGCTACAATGTTTTCAACTCTTTTTAATAATTTGATCTTCATTTTGTACAGGTGTTTTTTTTATCTTGACACAGATTTTTTACAGTCATCTGCTGCAGATTTGTGGTATGGGGGAAAAGACCTTTTATCAGACTTCTGTTTTTTTAACCCTTTCCCTCATACGACAATTCTGCAGCAGACAACTTTGAACGTATTTTGTCAGATGGATAACCTATGACTAAAAGTGGAAAACATTGTGACAAAAGGAGAAATTGCACGTTCTGTGCAATTTCTTCTTTTGTCACTATGTTTTCAAAACGCCGTCTGCTTTAACCCTTTCCCTCATACGACAATTCTGCAGCAGACAACTTTGAACATATTTTGTCAAAAAATATAAAATCTCTATAATTGAATGGATAACCTATGACTAAAAGTGGAAAACATTGTGGCAAAAGGAGAATTAAATTGCTTGTTTTGAGCAATTTTTTCTTTTGTCACTATTTTTTCAAAAAGCCATCTGCTGCAGAGGCATCAGAAAGCGTCCATATGAGGGAAAGGGTTAAAGCATCATTTTGAAGATAAGAAAGTAAAATCCCACAACAGCCAAACATACATTTTCTTGGCAGTCTTGCATTATTGCTGGAAGAGCAGAATATTACTCATAATAGGTAGTTCTTTCACAACAAAATTGATTTTCCTTTCAAAAATTGTCGACTGCTGCAGACACACCTGAGAATGAGTTTCCTCCAAGTCAAGGGTCTAACCCTTTCCCATATACAACAAATCTGTAGCAGACGACTTTGAAACCATTTAGTCAAACCTATAGATACTGTCTATATAGTTGAAAGAACAAATAAGAATATAAAGCTGAAAACGTAGTTGCAAAAGGACAAATTGCTTATTAGGAGTAATTTATCACTTTCGTGACAATGTTTTCAAAAGTCATCTGCAGCAGAGATGTAAAAAAGCGTCTATTAGTGGAAAAGTGTTAAAATTCTGCAGCAGACGACTTTGAACATATTTTGTCAAAAAATAGAAAATCTCTATAGTTAAATGGATAACCTAGCTATGACTAAAAGTGGAAAATATTGTGGCAAAAGGAGAAATTTCTTCTTTTGTAACTATGTTTTTAAAAAGCTGTCTGCTGTAGAGATGTCAAAAAGCGTCTATAAGTGAAAAAGGGTTTAACTTTTGAACTTTCAAGAAAGGGATAAACCATAAATTGTATCAACGCCAACTAAAAATAGTTCTTTTTGGCATAAACAAGGTACATTGTGGTTTTAAAATATGAAGTAACATCATTCATCATGGCAGCTAGTGCTTGAGAAATTTGGAAATCGCAATCGGTCAGGTATAAATCAGGTCCAAGCAATAACTCGGACCCCTTGCCACAGTATTTTCAACGAAATTTCCATAATTTACTCTAAATGTTCTTAAAATCCTTGCTAAAATGATTTGTTATATTTTGTCAAGGTCATTTCTCCTTTCGAACCAATATTTTCTTAAATCGTCTGCAGCAAATGATCCAAAATCCCATAATGCATCTGCACGAGGTAAAAGTGTTTACTCTGCAGACATACTTTCTCTTGGAAATGTTGATGTTGACGGCCACAGGGAAGATAAGTGTAACTAACAGTGTTAAACCTCTTTAACAGTTCACTTCACACAGGGAAGATAAGTGTAACTAACAGTGTTATACCTCTTTAACACCCCTTCACACAGGGAAGATAAGTGTAACTAACAGTGTTAAACCTCTTTAAGAGTCCCCTTTACACAGGGAAGATAAGTGTAACTAACAGTGTTAACCCTCTTTAACACCCACTCACACAGGGAAGATAAGTGTAACTAACAGTGTTAAACCTCTTTAACACCCCATTCACACAGGAAAGATAAGTGTAACTAACAGTGTTAAACCTCTTTAACACCCCTTCACACAGGGAAGATAAGTGTAACTAACAGTGTTAAACCTCTTTAACACCCCCTCACATAGGGAAGATAAGTGTAACTAACAGTGTTAAACCTCTTTAACACCCCTTCACATAGGGAAGATAAGTGTAACTAACAGTGTTAAACCTCTTTAACACCCCTTCACACAGGGAAGATAAGTGTAACTAACAGTGTTAAACCTCTTTAACACCCCTTCACACATAGGGAAGATAAGTGTAACTAACAGTGTTAAACCTCTTTAACACCCCCTTCACATAGGGAAGATAAGTGTAACAAACAGTGTTAAACCTCTTTAACACCCCTTCACACAGGGAAGATAAGTGTAACTAACAGTGTTAAACCTCTTAAACACCCCTTCACATAGGGAAGATAAGTGTAACTAACAGTGTTAAACCTCTTTAACACCCCCTCACATAGGAAAGATAAGTGTAACTAACAGTGTTAAACCTCTTTAACACCCCTTCACATAGGGAAGATAAGTGTAACTAACAGTGTTAAACCTCTTTGACACCCCCTTCCCACAGGGAAGATAAGTGTAACTAACAGTGTTAAACCTCTTTAACACCCCTTCCCATAGGGAAGATAAGTGTAACTAACAGTGTTAAACCTCTTTAACATCACTTCAAACAGGGGGAAGATAAGTGTAACTAACAGTGTTAAACCTCTTTAACACCCCCTTCACATAGGGAAGATAAGTGTGACTAACAGTGTTAAACCTCTTTAACACCCCTTCACATAGGGAAGATAAGTGTAACTAACAGTGTTAAACCTCTTTAACACCCCCTCACATAGGAAGATAAGTGTAACTAACAGTGTTAAACCTATTTAACACCCCTTCCCACAGGGAAGATAAGTGTAACTAACAGTGTTAAACCTCTTTAACACCCCTTCACATAGGGAAGATAAGTGTAACTAACAGTGTTAAACCTCTTTAACATCCCTTCACACAGGGGGAAGATAAGTGTAACTAACAGTGTAAAACCTCTTTAACACCCCTTCACACAGGGAAGATAAGTGTAACTAACAGTGTTAAACCTCTTTAACACCCCTTCACACAGAGAAGAAAAGTGTAACTAACAGTGTTAAACCTCTTTAACACCCCTTCACACAGGGGGAAGATAATTGTTACTAACAGTGTTAAACCTCTTTAACACCCCCTTCACACAGGGAAGATAAGTGTAACTAACAGTGTTATACCTCTTTAACACCCCTTCACACAGGGAGGATAAGTGTAACTAACAGTGTTAAACCTCTTTAACACCCCTTCACATAGGGAAGATAAGTGTAACTAACAGTGTTAAACCTCTTTAACAGCCCTTCACACAGGGAAGATAAGTGTAACTAACAGTGTTAAACCTCTTTAACACCCCCTCACATAGGAAGATAAGTGTAACTAACAGTGTTAAACCTCTTTAACACCCCTTCCCACAGGGAAGATAAGTGTAACTAACAGTGTTAAACCTCTTTAACACCCCTTCACATAGGGAAGATAAGTGTAACTAACAGTGTTAAACCTCTTTAACATCCCTTCACACAGGGGGAAGATAAGTGTTACTAACAGTGTTAAACCTCTTTAACACCCCCTTCACACAGGGAAGATAAGTGTAACTAACAGTGTTAAACCTCTTTAACACCCCTTCACATAGGGAAGATAAGTGTAACTAACAGTGTTAAACCTCTTTAACACCCCTTCACACAGGGAGGATAAGTGTAACTAACAGTGTTAAACCTCTTTAACACCCCTTCACACAGGGAGGATAAGTGTAACTAACAGTGTTAAACCTCTTTAACACCCCTTCACATAGGGAAGATAAGTGTAACTAACAGTGTTAAACCTCTTTAACAGCCCTTCACACAGGGAAGATAAGTGTAACTAACAGTGTTAAACCTCTTTAACAGCCCTTCACAAAGGGAAGATAAGTGTAACTAACAGTGTTAAACCTCTTTAACACCCCTTCACATAGGGAAGATAAGTGTAACTAACAGTGTTAAACCTCTTTAACAGCCCTTCACACAGGGAAGATAAGTGTAACTAACAGTGTTAAACCTCTTTAACAGCGCTTCACACAGGGAAGATAAGTGTAACTAACAGTGTTAAACTTCACACAGGGAAGATAAGTGTAACTAACAGTGTTAAACTTCCTACAGGGAAGATAAGTGTAACTAACAGTGTTAAACCTCTTTAACATCCCTTCACACAGGGAAGATAAGTGTAACTAACAGTGTTAAACCTCTTTAACAGCCCTTCACACAGGGAAGATAAGTGTAACTAACAGTGTTAAACCTCTTTAACACCCCTTCACACAGGGGGAAGATAAGTGTAACTAACAGTGTTAAACATCTTTTTAACACACCTTCCCAAAACACAACAAATCTATAGCAGAGAACTTATAAAACATCTTGCCAAAAATGTTGAAAATCTCTTCACCCCTTCCCATAGGGAAGATAAGTGTAACTAACAGTGTTAAACCTCTTTAACATCCCTTCACACAGGGGGAAGATAAGTGTAACTAACAGTGTTAAACCTCTTTAACACCCCCTTCACATAGGGAAGATAAGTGTGACTAACAGTGTTAAACCTCTTTAACACCCCTTCACATAGGGAAGATAAGTGTAACTAACAGTGTTAAACCTCTTTAACACCCCCCTCACATAGGAAGATAAGTGTAACTAACAGTGTTAAACCTCTTTAACACCCCTTCCCACAGGGAAGATAAGTGTAACTAACAGTGTTAAACCTCTTTAACACCCCTTCACATAGGGAAGATAAGTGTAACTAACAGTGTTAAACCTCTTTAACATCCCTTCACACAGGGGGAAGATAAGTGTAACTAACAGTGTTAAACCTCTTTAACACCCCTTCACACAGGGAAGATAAGTGTAACTAACAGTGTTAAACCTCTTTAACACCCCTTCACACAGAGAAGAAAAGTGTAACTAACAGTGTTAAACCTCTTTAACACCCCTTCACACAGGGGGAAGATAATTGTTACTAACAGTGTTAAACCTCTTTAACACCCCCTTCACACAGGGAAGATAAGTGTAACTAACAGTGTTATACCTCTTTAACACCCCTTCACACAGGGAGGATAAGTGTAACTAACAGTGTTAAACCTCTTTAACACCCCTTCACATAGGGAAGATAAGTGTAACTAACAGTGTTAAACCTCTTTAACAGCCCTTCACACAGGGAAGATAAGTGTAACTAACAGTGTTAAACTTCACACAGGGAAGATAAGTGTAACTAACAGTGTTAAACCTCTTTAACACCCCTTCACATAGGGAAGATAAGTGTAACTAACAGTGTTAAACCTCTTTAACACCCCTTCACACAGGGGGAAGATAATTGTTACTAACAGTGTTAAACCTCTTTAACACCCCCTTCACACAGGGAAGATAAGTGTAACTAACAGTGTTATACCTCTTTAACACCCCTTCACACAGGGAGGATAAGTGTAACTAACAGTGTTAAACCTCTTTAACACCCCTTCACATAGGGAAGATAAGTGTAACTAACAGTGTTAAACCTCTTTAACAGCCCTTCACACAGGGAAGATAAGTGTAACTAACAGTGTTAAACTTCACACAGGGAAGATAAGTGTAACTAACAGTGTTAAACCTCTTTAACACCCCTTCACATAGGGAAGATAAGTGTAACTAACAGTGTTAAACCTCTTTAACATCCCTTCACACAGGGAAGATAAGTGTAACTAACAGTGTTAAACCTCTTTAACAGCCCTTCACACAGGGAAGATAAGTGTAACTAACAGTGTTAAACCTCTTTAACACCCCTTCACACAGGGGGAAGATAAGTGTAACTAACAGTGTTAAACATCTTTTTAACACACCTTCCCAAAACACAACAAATCTATAGCAGAGAACTTATAAAACATCTTGCCAAAAATGTTGAAAATCTCTTCAGTTGAAAGTGTAATGAATGAATTGGTTAAGAGCAATTCCTCCTTTTTGTCAAAATGTTTTCAAAGTCATCTGCTGCAGATGCATCAAAATGCTTCTGCAAGTGAGAAAGGATTATTACTATTATCATCATAAGTAGCATACAGCAACTATTAAAAGATGCAGGAATATTATAAGGAAGAGGGAGCAGGGAGAAAGGATAATTTATAGCATCTGAAAATTAATGACTTCCCTTTAAATAATATTTTCCATTTTGATCAATGCCTGCCAATAATAACAAATGTGATTATGACTAACAAATTATGCAAACATGACTTTCCATTCACCCCCCAATAAGATAATTAACCTTAACACTTTCCCTCATACGACAATTCTGCAGCAGACGACTTTGAACATATTTTGTCAAAAAAAAGAAAATCTCTATAATTGAATGGATAACCGATGACTAAAAGTGGAAAACATTGTGGCAAAAGGAGAAATTACTTGTTTTGAGCAATTTCTTCTTTCGTCACTATGCTTTCAAAAAAGCTGTCTGCTTCAGAGGCGTTAGAAAGTATCTATATGAGGGAAAAGGTTAATCCATATACACCAAATCTGCGGCAGGCATCTTTAATTAAAACTATGATGGTAAAAATTTGGAAAATCTCTATAAATGATGTTAATTTCACCCTTTGCCAAAATGTTTTCCAGAGTTCTTTGTTCAGGTGAGCTACAAAAAGGTGTTAATCCATCTCATGTCACACAGTAATTTCTCTTGCATGTATTGGAAATCTTATTATCTCAAATGGCTAGACTTTGACATTTCTATTGCCATTTATAATTTGGAAAAGTTGTTAATTGGCTCTCTGTAGGTAATTTAAGAACTCAAGTTTGGCCATCAACCACAATAGTTATACTGGTGATAGTTTGTTTGGTGTTTTATGCTGCTTTCAACAATGTTGCAGTTATAACACAGGGTTTCCATGGTAAGTTATCACATGTAACTACTGATCCATTTATCCAGACACAAGCGAGCCAGTCACAATGTTCATCCCACTATCCTGGGCGCTTAAAGGAGGCAAATCGCTAAGTAGGTGCCAAATTTGCTATACGGCAGTCCCACTTTTAGAACCCGCGCTGACGGCGAAGTGCTCGCCTTGTTTCAAGGCAGCACTCTGCGTATGGCTAGGGAAATGTGCGCTGATGCCGAATTTGCTATAAGGCAGTCCTGCCGTTACAACCCGCGATGATGGCGAAGTGCTCGCCTTGTTTCAAGGCAGGACTCTGCGTATGGCCGGAGAAATGTTCGCTTGGGCCAAATTTGCTATAAGACAGTACTGCCGTTAGAACCCGCACTGACGGTGAAGTGCTCTCCTTGCTTTGAAGTCTTTGGTATGATGTGGTGACAGGGATCAAACCTGCAACCTCCGACAACCATGCAGATGCTCTACCACTACACCACCTAGGCAGTCTCCTGATAGTTAAATCAACAACACTTTCCAAAATCCAACATTTTGGCAGCAGATGACACAATCTACTAAAAAATATGGTAAATCTCCCAAAAGGAAAGTATAATTATTAAATACAGATGATAAAACATTGTGGCAAAATGAGAAGTTGATCATAATGAGCAATTTCTTTTGCAACACTGTTTTCCACTTGTTTCAATAGTCATACTTTCATTTAATAGATGGTTTCAATAAGTGTACCAAGTTGTATCCACAGTCATCTGTTGCAGGTTTTTTTCAAATATAGAAAAACTATTGAAGTTTTCAGGCATGAATCTTTTAACTCCAGCTTCTAATTCAGAAGAGTTGACTTCAAACAGAAACTTCTAGCCACTAGAAAATAAAGGGTTAAGTTTAAAGCTTGGTTGTATTTTGATGAAAATAAATGAGAAAAACATTTAGTAACACTGTAATGTGTCTACAGTAAGGGACAGCCTGCAAATAGACTGACTCACATCTGGAGACACTCACTCACAGCAACGGTTAACACTTTCTAGACTATTCCCTCATACAACAAAATCTGCAGCAGACAACTTTGAACATATTTTGTTAAAAAATAGAAAATCTCTATAATTGAATGGATAACCTATGACTAAAAGTGGAAAACATGGTGGCAAAAGGAGAAATTGCTCGTTTTGAGCAATTTCTTCTTTTGTCACTATGTTTTCAAAAAGCTGTCTGCTGCAGAGGCGTGAAAAAGCGTTAATACTTTTCCACTATGCAGCAGACAACTTTTGAAAAAAAAATGCGGCAAAAGAAGAAATTGCTCATGATGAGCAATTTCCCCTTTTTGTCACAATGTTTTCAACTCTATAGAAATATTCCTTTAATATATTGAGATTTTCCCCACTTTTATCTAGATGTTTTCAAAGTTGTCTACTGCAGATGTGTTGTATATGGGAAAGGGTTAACACTTTCCTTCATACAGAACAAATCAAAAGCAGACCACTTTAAAAACATTTAAGCAAAATAATACTAGAAAATTTAATTATTGAATATTATTGCATTTGTCACAATGTTTTCAGAAGTTCTCTGCTGCAGAGGCATCCAAATGTGTCTTTATGTAGGAAAGGGTTAACACTTTTCTTTCTGTTTCCAGACGCAGATGACCTTTGGCCTTTGAATAAAACATTGATGGAAAAGTACACTTTGCTCCATGAAGAGAATGTCAGACATCTGATCATCTTTATCAGATATTTTTTACAAGATGCCGATTATTTATATCAGATCGATCATCGTTTTAAAACAATAACAAGAAATCTATTCAAATACTAGATATACTCTGTGAATGAATTGATTGATTGATTGGTGTTTAAAGCGGTTTTCAACAATTTTTCAGTCATATCACGGCTGCCAGTTCACCTACTCATGTGTTCCCAGGCTCTCTCACACCAGTACTGCACACAACGTAATTTCCAAGCAACCGGCTGCTTTTCCACATAGACTGTTAGCCCATTGGTGGAAGATTGTGCATGAAAGGCTATAATTACTTTGTTTATAGTATCCAATTTGACCCTCTGAGTGAAACCTTTCCCACACAGTGTGTGTATACCACGTGACTTTTGACGTCATATGTGCATGGTCAGACAGCAAAAATTGCTCTTGATAAGAATGTAAAAACATTGGTAACTTTTTTATTTCTTCACTCTTTTTAATGAAACATCGCGCAGTCTTCGCTGCTTACAATGTCCTATCTCCGGTTGTTTACAGGAGTTTGATTGGTGGTCTAGTTTTTTCAAACACTTCAACGAACCTGTTCTCAAAATCCAGTTTGGGTAATGCTCCGGCTGTCGGCGATACTGATAAATTTTGAGAAAAGGTTCATCGAAGTTTTTGGAGAAACTAAACCACTTATCAAACTCCGTTGAAAAACCGGATACATGGCTCTGTAAGCGGCGTAGATTGCGCCATGTTTCATTAAAAATGATGAAGAAATAAAAAAAGTTACCTTTGTTTTTACTTCTAAACCGAAGTAAAATATTTCTGTGCACCGTAGCATTTGTGACGGCAAAGTCACATGGTATACACACACTGCCACATGAGGGTGCAATATGGCACATCTGCAGCAAATGACTAATGAAAACACTTTGGAAGAAGGAGAAATTGTTCATCATGAGCTATTTCCGCAATGTTTCCGACAATAATTTGACAATAATTCAATAAATATACTAAATCTTATAGATTTTCTTCTAATTTTTTACCCAGATGTTTTTGAAATTGTCTGCTGTTTGTTTGCAGTGATAGGTAAGGGTAGTTTGTTGTTAACACGAAATATTTTTTAATCTTCATTTCTTTTTTAAAAAAAGTGGCGGTACTTAATAATATTGTAACTACTATGTTTTTGATTTTTACTTATTCCACTATGAAAGGAAAGGGTTAAAATCCCCTCTTTCTGAGAAGCAAATGATCCTTTGCCCTTTCATGATTTAAGCAGGCTGGAAACTTAACTGATCTAATACATATGTCAAAAGTTGCCCATGTGAAATCTCATACCTTTGAAATCAACAAAACCTGATGGAATGACCTGATATCCTTTAACAAGACTCTTCCAAATTGAAAACATCTGACGACAAGGGAACAATCATGGTGCTGCATCGTTCACCTGAGATTGTCTTTTTTTGGTGTTTTATGAGGCTTTCGTTATTTTTTCAGTTACATCACAGCATTTCCTGGGTAAGTTACCAGTACAATTAGTACATTTAGCCTGATAGCTGTAAAGAATGTTCTATTTTAAGCTTTAGCAACCATCTTGTGCAGAGGATAGGAATAGTTTAACCCTTTCCCATAAACAGATGCTTTCCGACGCCTCTGCTGCTGCGATGACGTTTGAAAACATTGTTGAAAAAGGAGAAAATACTCATTTTGTTTTCAGCTTTATTCATTGATTGATTGATTGAGTGGGGTTTAATGCCGTTTTAAACAATTTTTCAGTCATATCACGGCGGCCAGTTCACCTACTCATATGTTTCTTAGCTTTCTTACACCAGTACTTCATACAATATTCTTCCCAAGCAACTGGCTGCTTTTCCACATAGACTGATAGCCCATTGGTGGAAGAAGAATGACGCTTGTCACAATGACTTTTGTCAAACGTCGGAAAGAATGTTGGCCGAGCTGGGGTTCAAACTCACAACCCCTGGATTGACAGCCCACGTCGTTACCGACTGAGCTACCGGGGCTCGGCCCAGCATTATTCAATAACTGTTCTTTCATTACGGAGTTTCCATATTTTTGTCAAAACAAAGTTGTTAGCTGCATATTTATTGTAAAAGTGAAAGGTTAAATAATTTAACCATTTCCCTCATACGTCAATTCTGCAGCAGACGACTTTGAACATATTTTGCAAAAAACTAGAAAATCTCTTATTATAATTGTATGGATAACCGATGACTAAAAGTGGAAAACATTGTGTGTCGTTTTGAGCAATTTCTTCTTTTGTCCCTATGTTTTCAAAACAAGAGCACCGCGTACGGCACAGACGCTCGACTGATAGGGAGAAAAAAAAAATGAGCTAAACAAAAAACCTTAACCGGACGCCCACGCGCCGCCGCCCACGACGACGCCAGGGTCATGACAATAGCTCTCGTTTTTTTCAAAAGTCGAGCTAAAAACGTCTGCTGTAGAGGCGTCAGAAAGCGTCTGTAGGGTTAATTAAGCCAGATGACCTTTTGAAAAATATATTTTTGTTTTCAAATTGGGGCAGAGTTCTAGGAGATATTGTTTGAAAATTTATTAAATTTAAGCTCTTAAGCAGTGAACTTTATTATTTTGAAATTGGTTAAGTAGTTTCAGAGATGAAGATTTGAAGAGACAAAATACAACAGTGAGTGATCACACTGGGTCAACCAGAGCACTCATGTGAGCTTAATCATGATGTTTGTAACATGTTCCTCAATGAATGCTTAACTTTAACTGAAATGCTATGTAAAGTCGGCTGCCTTGGAAAGTTTTGAGAAAAAAGTTAATATTGTAAAAAAGACATTTTATTTTGTAAATTCCATAGTGAGAAAAGGAGAAATTTCAAATTTTGCAGCTTCAATTTTTCCTTTTGCTACAATGCTTTCAAGTCTATTCGTTAACAATAATTATACTTTCATTTTTAAGATTTATATCTCATGTTCTGAAAACGTAATTCGACCTTGTAACTTGATCTTGTTTGTTCAAGAAAGTTCCCTTCTTCACATGTAGGCCCCCCTAAGCAATAATTTACTGATATGAGTCATGCACCATCCGACCTATAGAAGGTTTTACAAATAACGGGGAATCCATGTTGTTTTTTGTCAGAAGTTTCCAGTATGCTTATCAGACAAGAAATTGATAAGTGGAGGTCATCATCAGACTGCCCAGAGGTGCAGACCGAACCGATTCATTGCTGGACGCAAACTTGCAGAGCTAGGTTTTCACCCTTTCCCTCATATGGATGCTTTCTGACGACCTGCCCGCAGACAGCTTTTTAAAAACATAGTGACGAAAGAAGAAATGGCTCAAAACGAGCAATTTCTCCTTTTGCCACAATGTTTTCCACTTTTAGTTATAGGTTATCCATTCAATTATAGAGATTTATGAATTTTTAACAAAATATGTTCAAAGTCGTCTGCTGCAGAATTGTCATATGAGGGAAAGGGTTAATATAAGAACTATACTTACAGAGCCTGCCAAAGCTGGCTGAGATTCGTCTTTTGAGTTTCTTTATTTTACTGATTGACCCTTTCTCTCGTCCTGGAAAAAAAAGAAAGAAGGGAAACACATGAAACACTCAGTAAATATTTATAATTAAATTAAACATAGAGTTATGTTATCATACCATACACATGGGCAGTTACTCTTGACATAGGGGTGTAAATCCTGATTATTACCTGCCCTGATTTCACCCTCACCGATATACAACAAATCTGCAGCTGATGACTTTGAAAACGTTTGAGCAAATCTTGAAAAATTTATGTACATGAAAAGGTTATTATTGAATGGACTAATAACCATTATGGCATACAGAGAAATTCCTTGTTCTGAGCAATTTCTCCTTTTTGCAACAATGTTTTCAATATAGTCATCTGCTGCAGAGGTGTCAGAGAATGTCTGTATGGGGGGAAAGGTTTAACCATTTCCCTCATACCACAATTCTGCAGCAGACGGCTTTGAACATACTTTGTCAAAAAATAGAAAATCTCTATAATTGAATGGATAACCTATGACTCAAAGTGGAAAAACTTGTTTTGAGGAATTTCTTCTTTCGTCACAATGTTTTCAAAAAGCTGTTTGCTGCAGAGGCGTCAGAAAGCGTATAGATATGAGGTAAAGGGCTATGGTTAAATTTTCAGAACGGAGTCTATATATAACTATTCATTTTCAGCACAAGTTAATACAAAATGTTGTCTTCTGCAGAGGCTTCAGAAAGCATCTATATGAGGAAAAGTGTTAAATAAACATAGGAGTTATGTTAATCAGACACAGGGGAGGTTACTCTTGACAGAGGTGTTAACCCTGGCTATTACCTGCCCTGATTTATAAGTCATTGACATTAGCCAACACTTGTCTCAAGTCAAGCGCTCACCAGGTAGCTCAGTCAGTGGTGACACAGGCTGTTAATCTTGGGGGTTGTGAGTTTGAAATCAGCCAACATTCTTTTGAAACATTGGTGAATGCAACGTCAAACCTCAATCAACCAAATAAACAACCTATTCATGCATTTACAGATTCCAAGTGGAAAATATCTGGAGAACAAAAATGCAAGATCTAGACATATAAATGCTTATAAACAATATGAGAAAATGGTGTCTATCCTTTTTCAACAGTGATTTTTTAAAGTATTTTACAAAGTTGTCAGAAATGATTGTCAGAAATGATTTTGTGCGTCTCTTTTTTATCAAGCAAAAAGTATCAGTGATTTTCTAAGCACACATTCACCAAACTGTCCCTGTTTCATTTGGAATATTAGTCGACTGTCTCCAACTAATAATATACATTTGTTAACCCTTTCCAGCTTTAGATGCATTTTGACACAACTGCAGCAGATGACTTTTGAAAACCTTGTGACAAAAGAAGAAATTTCTCATTATTCTCCTTTGCCACACTGTTTTTAACTCTATTCAATAATTAAAATTTTACTTACAGAGATGTTCTGTATTTTTTGTCTAAATGTTTTCAAAGTCATCTGCTGCAGATTCATTGTATGTGGGAAAGGGTTAATTTACCCCTGTATAGTCCTAATTACATACAGAAATGGGATCCATTTGACAATCTGGAGACAGTTGTCTATAGAAATGGGTTACATATTTCTCTCATATTCTTTTAGACACAAAATCTTGATGGTTTGTATGGTGTTTTACATCACTTTCAGGAATCCGCCGTGGATGGTTATCGTCGGGGATTTGAAACCGGGTGTCCCAGGTTTGATCCCTATTCACGGCATGACGGTCATGGTGGAGTGCCCAAGGGCAAGGCACATTTCCTAGCCTAGTACTGGTTTGTTTACCCAGGGATCATGAATAAGTGATTTGTCGCCTTGATATAACTGAAATAATGTTGAAAGCGGCGTAAAAACCCAATAAAACCAAATACAACTAGAAATATCACTGAAGGGGATGAATACCCCCAGCTGGTGCCTGACAATATACATATGTATGAGAAATTCAAGGGGCCATAACTCATTTAAAAATAATTCCAGTGAAACATGTCGACAATATGCACAACTAGGCTTGGTATCTATCATTCTTGTGAAGTTATATTGAATTCTGACCAAGGGTTGCTGAGAAATAGTGTTCACAAGAAATGTCTACAGACCAACGGACCGACTGACCGACAAGCGTGTCTCCTATATAGCCCCCATATACTATGTATCTGGGAGTATAAAAATGTACATCACTTTCAACAAATATTGAATTGAATGATCTATCCTGATACCAGCTAGTCAGTTGTTATGCTAACCCCCACCATTTTGACCGCCGTGGTGGGAAAGACATTTTCTACCATTTTGAAAGTATTTGGTATCAGACCCCATCCCACACGGTGACACCACAGATGGACTATTTCACTGAGGGGGGTACTCGATCACCTTTTACTTCAATGTGTAAATAAAGTCTAAACCCTCGCAAGTGTATGTTCATCAGAATCGCTATGGCAAAAGTATTCTAATTTAACACTTTCTCTGATGTAGGTGATATTTAACGCAGCAGTGAAAATAGCTGGACAAATATATAATGCACATGGATACTCCAAAATATGCATTAGTTAGTGTGCACATTATATAAATATTGCATGGCTTCCAGTGTGACAGTATATATTGTCAACATGAGGAAAATACTGTTACCCGAGGCGAAGCAAAATTACACGCTTATTCAATTTATTCTGTACCTTTGTAATGGAGGCGAACATGGGTAGATCTACTACAATGTAACATACACATATGAATATACCGGTTAACAGTATACTGTTACATGGCACGCGCTTCTAAAAGGTGACGATATTGTTCGAAATGACGTCATGCACGTGCATAACCAACATTTTAACGCGCGTGCCATGTAACAGTATACTATTAACCAGTCAAAAACGTGTTAGCATGAGACAGTAAGAAATTGCCCATGATGAGTATATGAGAATTTAACATAACAAAGTCATGTGAGGTATAATAATACAAGCTATTTACATAACCAATTTGAACTTAATACCTTAGAAATAATTGAGTAAAAATTCTTGTATTATTCAATCCTCCTGATCACAAAGAAAACAATAATTGCAATTTTGAATTGGTTCTAACAAACAAAAACAAAAGTTATGATTTATTAATTCCAAGCTAGACAGACAGATGACATACGGATGGACAGATGATGGAAGAAGTGATCACTAAGTGCCTCCGTGCCTTAATTGCAGGCTGTCAAAACAAAAAAGTTGTTTACTATAATCAGTATAATGTTTCTAAAGATGTAATCTCCTGCAATCAGGAAACAAAAGTCGGTTTGAAGAATGAAACTGTTTACCAAAATTCAAGGTCGCTACAACTAGTCACTACAGCCATTAATAAATTAGAAGTATGATAATCCTCTTAATTTTAGACTGCTACAGTCATTTATAAATAAGAAGTATATATGTATATCCCATTAATTTTAGGTCGCCGCTACAGTAAATTATAAATTAGAAATTCCATTTTTTTGCACTGTTTGTATCAATGTGTCGCATAACATGCACATTATGCAAATCAATATTTGGCCCTCAAACCCTATGTTGTGTGTGCTCAAAATAATCCTCTCACTGAGATGGTTCTTTCTATTAGTTGTGGAAAAGCAGCCAGTTGCTTGGAAAGAATGTTGTATAAAGTACTTGTGTGAGAAAGCTAAGAAACATATGAGTAGGTGAACTGGCCGCCGTGATATGACTGAAAAATTGTTGAAAACGGCGTTAAACCTCAATCAATCAATCAATCTTTCTATTAGTACTCACAACATAGGGTTTGGTTGGATAGTTAGAGAGATATTGCAGGGAATAGACAAGTTTATTTCATTTTACCCTTTCCCTCATATAGAGAGCCTTTCTGACACATCTGCAGCAGACAGCTTTTTGAAAACAGTGACAAAAGAAGAAATTGCTCAAAACGAGCAATTTCTCCTTTTGACACAATGTTTTCCACTTTAATTTTGTCATAGGTTATAAATCCATTAAATTTTAGAGATTTTCAGTTTTTGACAAAAAATGTTCAGTCGTCTGCTGCAGAATTGTCATATGAGGGAAATTTTAGCCCTGTCTTACCCACATGTATGTGCACTTTCTGACACCTCTGCTGCAAAACAACTTTAGGAGGCCTGACGTCTATCAACCCTTCCCCATACATCATACAAAGAGAAACCCTTTGATTGCATTTAGGTAGAAGCATTGCTTACAATAATGAAGACTGTAATCAAGAAAACACATCTTAATTTAACCCTTTAAAATAAATGACAAATCTGCAGCTATCAACATTAAAAACATTTAGGTTAAAATTTGTGAAGTCTCTAAAGATGAAAGACAAGAGAAAGTTGATGCAAGGCATCAATGTCGCCGGAAAAGACTGCATTGATTTATTTATGTATTCTTTACTTTCCTTAGTCTATTCAAACATTTGCTTATAAATTTTATATTCATACCTATACATTAGGGTATCTATAAAAAATTAACGAAATGTGTACACATTTATCTTGGCTTAAATTTAATTTTGCTGTTGTTACTTATTTAAATAATAGTATTCATTCATATAATTTCAATGTTTGTCAATCTTATTCGAATCACAAGGTAAATATCCTGGTATTGCTTTAAAGGGAGGTAATTTGAAGAAAACAAAAGTCTTCAAAAGGAGAAATATATCAGCATTACCGTCTACAGTTTAAATTGTTCTATTGTTTGTGGATTTAAAATGTTCTTTTTTTCTTATTTCTATATGTACAACGAAAAATTGCGGCTTCTCTTTGACGCTTTGCGTCAAACATTCGTCTTGTACTTGTCTAAAATAAAATAATATCACTCGCTTTTTCATATCGAAATGCGCATGCGCGAAAATCGATGTTAAAGGTCACGAAACTACACAACAGAATAGGGTCTATATTTAGCTTAGAAACAGTTCCTACTTTAGATATTCATGGATTAACATTATTAAATGAATTCTACACAAATCAAGACATCTTTTTGAACATGAAAACAACATTTAGTAAGTTAAAATTGCTATTAAAAGGAGAATCCGAAATTGACCTCAATGATGACACATAAGAGTCTGCATTAGGGGGTGTTAAATTCGCGTCTTGAAGGGACCACTTTTGTCTTCGTAAATAAGACAAAAAACTTAAATGCGAGTGAAATAAAAAAAACTGCAAACATTAAAAAATCAGAATATTTATTTCATTTTAGATGTGTCATTTATTAGTGTTCGTAAACAACCACAATTGTAATATGTTCAAATCAT
Source organism: Serripes groenlandicus (assembly GCA_031761405.1). Lineage (NCBI taxonomy): Eukaryota > Metazoa > Mollusca > Bivalvia > Cardiida > Cardiidae > Serripes > Serripes groenlandicus. Next base: position 5,914,258 of record JASEVX010000012.1, on the reverse strand, counting down.
CTAGATTTGTTTCTTTCTAATAATAAGCCGCCCTCCCATGTGATTTCCGAAAACCTATAAAAAATAGAAGTCGCGGGCTTCTGCCCAGCGACTAATTAATTACTGAATTGAGTTGAAAAAGGAGACGATTTCTGACGCCTCTGCAGCAGACAGCTTTTTGAAAACATACTGACAAAAGAAGAAATTGCTCAAATCGAGCAATTTCTCCTTTTGAAACAATGGTTTCCACTTTTAGTCATAGGTTATATTCATTCAATTATAGAGATTTTCTAATTTTTGACAAAATATGTTCAAAGTCGTCTGCTGCAGAATTGTCATATGAGGGAAAGGCTTAATGAGAAATTTGAATCAGTCCTGATAGCTAATGAGCATTACTTTAACCATTTCCCACATACAGACACATTCAGATGCCTCTGCAGCAGACAACTTTTGAAACCAAAGTGGCAAAAGGGGAAATTGCTCATAATGAACAATTTCTACTTTTGCCACAACGTTTTTCAATTCAATTCAATAATTAAACTTTCATTCGTTAGATACTTTCATTATATTTGCTTACATGTTTTCAAAGTCAGCTTCCACAGATTTGTTGCATTTGGAATGAATGAATGTATATTGTTTTATGGCGCATCGACAGCTAAGGTCATTTAGCGCGCAATTAAATTTAATTATTCATGATCCCTGGGTAAACAAACCAGTACTAGACTAGAAAATGTGCCTTGCCCAAGGGCACTCCACCATGACCGTAGTGCCGCGACTGGGGATCGAACCCGGGACACCCGGTTTCGAAATCCCCGACGCTAACCACTCGACCTGTTGCATTTGGAAAAGGGTTGAAATAAGTAGGTTTGCAGTAAACACTTCTCATGACAAACGCTTTTGGTGCCTCTGAAGCATGGACAACTTTTGAAAACATTGCAAACTTTTCCACATACAACAAATCAGCCGTTTGATGATCGAGGCTCCTCTGCAGCAGACAACTATAGAAATCATTGTTGGAAAAGAAGAAATAGCTCAAAAAAGATGGCAAACAAAACACCCCGAAAATATGGATAATCTCAAATACTGTTTGATTATTGAATAGTGTTTTAGGCCACTCTCAACATTATTTCAGTTATGTCACGGCAACCGTTCATTTATTCATGATCCCTGGGTAAACAAACCAGTACTAGGCTAGAAAACGTGCCTTGCCCAAGGGCACTCCACCATGACCGTCGTGCCGCGACTGGGGATAATACTGTAGAAAATATGATGAGCAATTTTTCTACAATGTTTTTAAAAGTTGTCTGCTGCTGTGAACTTTCGAATTAAGTGTCTGTATGTAGCACAGCCAGGGTTGAAAAACCGTATTCGGTAAACAAATGAATGAAAGCCGATGGATTCTTTTTCATAAAATGGCATAAAATAACTTGCGAGTAAAATAAAGGATATAATGAGAGAATGTTGTGCTACTTCCAAATAAAATCCTGTCTTTACGAGACATACTATAATCAGTAGGTGCCTTTGTCTCAGACTGATTGTAATAACTGATCGTAATTACTGATTGTTATTACTGATTTCCAACGCAATACTTATTGCTGGGCTCTCTTTAACTCTTTCCCTCATACAACAATTCTGCAGCAGACGACTTTGAACATATTTTGTCAAATAATGGAAAATCTCTATAATTGAACGGATAACCTTATAATGACTAAAAGTGGAAAACATTGTGACAAAAATGTTCAAGACATACTGATTGGTTGAAAAATATGGCAGTCAGGCAGCATCAGAAAAAGTGGCAAAATGACAAAATTTGAAAATTCCATTTCTTTTAAAGTGCTTGTCCGACTTTATAACCCTTTCAATTCTGCAGCAGACAACTTTGAACATATTTTGTCAAAAAATTGAGAATATCTATAATTGAATGGATAACCTACGATTAAAAGTGGAAAAATTGTGGCAAAAGGAGAAATTGCATGTTTTGTGCAATTTCTTCTTTTGTTTCTATGTTTTCAAAAAGCCGTCTGCTGCAGAGGCGTCAGAAAGCATCTATATGAGGGAAAGGGTTAAGTCAAACTTTATAAGTTATTACCGGAAATATGAAAGAAGTGATCATATTTCAGGGCAAACCCTGCAGTTTTCAAATGTAATTTATTACTTCTCAACACCTCCTCGAAGACCTCTACTGATATGACACAGAAAACTTTTGAAAACATTGTGGAATAAGGAGAAACTACTCATAATGAACAAATCCCCCCCCCCCCCATAATGAACAAATCCCCCCCCCCCCCCCCCCCTCATCAATATTTTTAATGCTGTATTAAATTAGACTTCCATATTTCATTTTTTTTATAAAAGATTTACGCAGATGTTTTCAAAATGGAGAATTTACTAAATCTGGTTTAGAATGACTAGACTGCATCCTGAAACTTTGAAAATATCTTAGTGAATATCTTAGTGAAAGAAAATATGGGGCGTCTCACGAAATGAAAGTATACAATTTTAGAATAGAGTAGAAAAAAACATTGTTGGAAAAGGAGAAATTGTCCATTATGAGCTAATTTTTTTATACCTCCTTTCTTATATTATTTTTAGCACTTTTCCACATGCAGACACCTTTTGATGTATATATAGGAGGTTAACTTTAAAATCATCATGTCAAAAGAAGAATTTACTCTTGATAAGCAATTTCTCTTTTTGTCACAAAGGAATCCTCTGTGGTCGAGTGGTTAGCGTCGGGGTTTTTGAAACCGGGTGTCCCGGGTTCGACCCCAGGTTGCGGCACTACGGTCATCAGGTGGAGTGCCCTTGGGCAAGGCACCTTTTCTAGCCTAGTACTGGTTTTTTTACCCAGTGATCATGAATAAGTTAACTATCGCCGTGATATAACTGATATAATGTTGAAAACGGCGTAAAACCTCAATAAAACAAACTTTTTAGCCACAATGTTTAACCCTTTCCCTCATACGACAATTCTGCAGCAGACGACTTTGAACATATTTTGTCAAAAAAGGGAAAATCTCTATAATTGAATGGAAACCAGGAAATGCATGAGTATAGGTGAACTGGCTGCCGTGGTATGACTGAGAAATTGTTAAAAATGGCGTTAAACCCCAATCAATCAATCCCACATAGAGACGCTTTCCGACACCTCTGCATAATTATAAAGAGCAGTTTCTCCTTTTGTCATAATGTTTTCAACTCTACAAGTATATTCTATGACAACTAGAACTATCACTGAAGATGATATTTAATACCCCCTAAACAGTACCTTGACCTACACCATAACTTAATAAGTAAAACGGCCATAAATTAACATGCAATTGTAACCCCTTTAGGATATGCACATCTCCTCTTGGTATAGAAGCTTCATGTAACATTTTATTGAATTCCACCCAGTGGTTTGTAAGAAATAGGCCAGACAAATTATGGCTTCCGACTGACAGACAGACAGACAGACAGCCCAACACAGTGACTCCTATATACCCCCTCTTCTTCGAAGGGGGTATAATTACTTTTCTTTCATAGAGATTTACCATATCAATCAATATCTAGATGTTTTCAAAGTCTTCTGCTGCAGATTAGTTGTATGTGAGAAAAGGGATAAATTGTACTTCAAACTTTCCACATTTTATCTTCAGATCTTTACGCCAGAAATATCATATCAGGAAAAGTGATAACCTTTCCCACTTGCAGATGTATTTGTGTGGAAGACAGTGGTACAGAGGAAAAGCGTCGGCCTCTTGGTACCAAAAGGTCCCTGGTTCGAATCCCATGATGAGCGGGTTCTGCCTTTTCTGATTTTTCCACACAAACAGCGCGAGTACTGGTGAAGTATCCAGGAAGCAGACATCGAGCGTGATTCATATAAGCTTAAAGCTAGTTTCTCAATTGATGTAAAAAATAAATAAGTCTAAACTAAGCTTTTGCAGCTGACTTTTAAAAACAAGAGGGCCATGAGGCCCAGTGGAATCGCTCACCTGAGAATGGGCTATTTAAGACATAACTCTCTCATGCTCAAGCCAAACATGTGGCTTCCAGAGTGTTAACAATATTTCCCTTAAATTTGGTCTAGTGACCTAGTTTTTGACATGACATGACCCATATTCGAACTTGGCCTAGATATCATCAGGACAAACTTTCTGATAAAGTTTCAACATGCTCAAGTTTAAAATGCGGCTTCAAGAGTGTTAACGAGATTTTCCTTAAATTTGGCCTAGTGACCTAGTTTTTGACCCAACATGACTCATATTCGAACTTGGCCTAGCTATTACTTAGACAAATATTCTGACAAAGTTTCAACATGCTCAAGCCAAAAATGTGGCTTCCAGAGTGTTAACAAGATTTTCCTTCAATTTGGCCTAGTGACCTATTTTTTGACCGGACATGACCCATATTCGAACTTGGCCTAGATATCATCAAGACAAACTTTCCGACAAAGTTTCAACATGGTCAAGTTTAAAATGTGGCTTCCAGAGTGTTAACAAGATTTTCCTTCAATTTGGCCTAGTGACCTAGTTTTTGACCCGACATGACCTATATTCGACCTTGGCCTAGATATCACTATGACAAACATTCTGACAAAGTTTCAACATGCTCAAGCCAAAAATGCGGCTTCAGGAGTGTTAACAAGATTTTCCTTAAATTTGACCAAGTGACCTAGCTTTTGACCCGACATGACCTATTTTCGAACTTGGCCTAGATATCACTAAGACAAACATTCTGACAAAGTTTCAACATGCTCAAGCCAAAAATGCGGCTTCAGGAGTGTTAACAAGATTTTCCTTAAATTTGACCTAGTGACCTAGCTTTTGACCCGACATGACCTATTTTCGAACTTGGCCTAGATATCACCAAGACAAACATTCTGACAAAGTTTCAACATACTCAAGCCAAAAATGCGGCTTCAGGAGTGTTAACAAGATTTTCCTTAAATTTGACCTAGTGACCTAGCTTTTGACCCGACATGACCTATTTTCGAACTTGGCCTAGATATCACTAAGACAAACATTCTGACAAAGTTTCAACATGCTCAAGCCAAAAATGCGGCTTCAGGAGTGTTAACAAGATTTTCCTTAAATTTGACCTAGTGACCTAGATTTTGACCCCACATGACCCAGTTTCGAACTTGGCCTAGAGTTGATCGAGATATATGTTCTGATAAACTTTTATAAAGATTGGATGCAAATTGAATTAACAAGCAAATGTTGACGACGGACGACGAACGACGAACGTCGGACGACGGACAAAGGCGATCACAATAACTCACCTTGAGCACTATGTGCTCTGGTGAGCTAACAAGAGCACCGCGTATGGCACAGATGCTCGACTGATAGAAAACAGAAAAAAAGCTGAGCTGAACAAAAAACTTTAAACCGGACGACCACGGCCGCTGCCAGAAGAAAAGCTGAGCTGAACAAAAAACCTTAACTGGACGACCATGCCGCCGGTGACGCCAGGGTCATGACAATAGCTCTCGTTTTTTCAAAAGTCGAGCTAACAAGTTGGGGAAATGATAGATTTGCTCATAAAGAGCAATTGCTTCTTTTTCAATACTGTTTTCTGAACTATGCAAAAAGTGTACTTAGGTTAAGAGATATTTGCCATATTTTCACTCAGATGATTTCAAAGTCAGCTGCAGATTTGTTAAATACATTGGAAAATAATGTATAACTATTGAATAGAGATAACAACACTGTAGAAAAAGGAGAAATTGCTCATCATGAACAATTTTTTCCTTTTGCTACAATGTTTTTAAACGTCGTTTTCTGAAGAGGCGTCAGTTAGCTTTTGTATGTGGGAAAGGGTTCAATTGACAGGCCATATTACTAACTATAAACCACTGGGACAACAGTTGGGACATTGCCACAATGTTTGTACGTGGGAAAGGGTTCATTTGACAGGCCATATTACTAACTATAAACCACTGGGACATTGCCTCAATGTTTGCATGTGGGAAACGGTTCAATTAACAACCATACTACTAGCTATAAACCTCTGGGACAACTGGGACATTGCCTCAATGTTTGCATGTGGGAAACGGTTCAATTAACAACCATACTACTAGCTATAAACCTCTGGGACAACTGGGACATTGCCTCAATGTATGTATGTGGGAAAGGGTTAAATGGCAGGCCATATTACTAACTATAATCCACTGGGACATTGCCTCAATGTTTGCATGTGGGATACGGTTCAATTGACAACCATACTACTAACTATAAACCTCTGGGACAACTGGGACATTGCCTTAATGTTTGCATCTGGGCAACGGTTCAATTGCCAACCATACTACTAACTATAAACCACTGGGACATTGCCTCAATGCTTGTATGTAGGAAAGGGTTAAATGACAGGCTATATTACTAACTTTAAACCTCTGGGACAACTGGGACATTGCCTCAATGTTTGAATGTGGGAAAGCATTCTATGACAAGCCATATTTCTAACTATAAACCATTGGGACAACTGGGACATTGCCTCAATGATTGTATGTGGGAAAGGGTTCAATTGACAACCATACTACTAACTATAAACCACTGGGACATTGCCTCAATGTTTGTATGTTGGAAAGTGTCCAATAACAACCATACCACAAACTATAAACCGCTGGGACAACTGGTACATTGCCTCAATGTTTGTACTTGGAAAAGGGTTAAATGACAACCATACTACTAACTATAAACCACTGGGACATTGCCTCAATGTTTGTATGTAGGAAAGGGTTCAATGACAACCATACTACTAACTATAAGCCACTGGGACAACTGGGACATTGCCTCAAAGTTTGTATGTGGGAAAGGGTTCAATGACAGGCCATACTTCTAACTATAAACCACTGGACAACTTAAACATTGCCTCAATGTTTTCATGTGGGAAAGGGTTCAATAACAACCATACTACAAACTACAAACCACTGGGACAACTGGGACATTGCCTCAATGTTTGTACTTGGAAAAGGGTTAAATGACAACCATACTACTAACTATAAACTACTGGGACATTGCCTCAATGTTTGTATGTAGGAAAGGGTTCAATTGACAACCATACTACTAACTATAAACTACTGGGACATTGCCTCAATGTTTGTATGTAGGAAAGGGTTCAATGACAACCATACTACTAACTATAAGCCACTGGGACAACTGGGACATTGCCTCAATGTTTGTACTTGGAAAAGGGTTAAATGACAATCATATTACTAACTATAAACCACTGGGACAACTGGGACATTGCCTCAATGTTTGTATACGGGGAAAGGTTTCAATGAGAGGCCATATTACCAACTATAAACCATTTGGGACATTGCAATCAAAGGACTTCTCCCTCCAAAATAGCAATCGACTATAAATATTGAATGAGCCTGCTGGCTAAAGGAAAGTCAACCTATCCCCTTCCCACATATGGACGCCTTCTGACGCCTCTGCTGCAGATGACATTTGAAAACATTGTGACAAAAGATGAAATTGCTTTAACACAATCAATTTCTCCGTTTGCCACAATGTTTTCAGTTCCTCTTAATGATTAACCCTTTCCCTCATATAAACGCTTTCGGACGCCTCTGCAACAGACGGCTTTTTGAAAACATAGTGACAAAAGAAGAAATTGCACAAAACGTGCAATTTCTCCTTTTGCCACAATGTTTTCCACTTTTAGTCATAGGTTATCCATTCAATTATTGAGATTTTCTATGTTTTGACAAAATATGTTCAAAGACGTCTGCTGCAGAATTGTCGTATGAGGGAAAGGGTTAAAGAACATTAACATTGCTCAGATATTTTCAAAGTTGTCTGCTGCAAAATGGTTTGTATAAGGGAAAGGGCAATGTTAAGATCCATAAATTGCAAGACAATTAAATGGTTAAGCTGTTGAAAGTCACAGATGCTGATCAATATGAAAACATTGCACAAAAAGGAGAAATTTCTCCTTTTTGTGCAATGTTTTCATATTGATCAGCCCTGTGGAACTTTCAAAAGCTAACCATTTAATTGTCTTGCAATTTTGGGTCTTAAATTACCCTTTCCCTCATATGGACGCTTCCCATACCTAGCTTTATGTTTAACCCTTTCCCTCATACGACAATTCTGCAGCAGACAACTTTGAACGTATTTTGTCAAAAAATAGAAAATCTCCATAACTGAATGGATAACCTATGACAAAAAGTGGAAAACATGGTGGCAAAAGGAGAAATTGCACGTTTTGTGCAATTTCTTCTTTTGTCACTATGTTTTCAAAACGCCGTCTGCTGCAGATCTATTTCAACCCATTGGTTCAAGGCGAATACATGTAACTCTGGTGACTTTTGTCAAACATTTGACAAGAGTAAATGGTCAGAACTTGGGTTTGCAACTACTAGATTGCAATCATTGAAGATCCTGATCTTAACCCTTACCCTTGTATTGGCGCTTTCTGACGCCTCTGCAGCAGACAGCTTTTTGAAAACATAGTGACAAAAGAAGAAATTGCTCAAAATGAGCAACTTCTCCTTTTTGCCACATTATGTTTGTTTTTCTACTTTTAGTCATAGGTTATCCATTCAATTATAGGGATTTTCTATTATTTGACAAAATATGTTCAAAGTCGTCCGCGACAGATTTGTTGTATTTGGGAAAGGGTTAATGTAGCTGCATAGTGTGAAGATACAGTGCAGTCTAAAGTGAATGTATACATACAGTCTTACCATATAACAGAGCTCTAGATAAGGAGCGTTTCACATGTTCTATAAAACCCTTATTTGACCCTCTAACCCTATGCTGTGGGTACTCAAAAGAATCGTCTCAATTCTTTTGAGTACCCATTATCATAGGGTTTGGTTGGATAATAAGAGAGATAGTGTAGGGCAAAGAGCTGTAATAGTTAATGCTCAGAACTGGGGTTCGCAACTACTAGATTGCAATCATTGAAGATCCTGTTCTTAATTATATTTACAAATATGTGTACACTGTCGACTAATCTTGCTCAATGCTGGTCAACAAATCATGCAGGAGATCTGTTTTAGGATGACATGGCCCCCCCCTTAATTTACGGTAAACAGATCGCTTTTAACTCCAATAAAGTTCTGAGTATCAATTCCTATAGAACATGTAGTTCCAAGAAATCTATGATGAATCTTGTTTGCAAACTAGGGCGAAAAATCGTGAAGAAAAACAATTTGATGAGCACTTCATCTTTTGAGCCATTTCACACAAAACGGGGCACCATGGATCTAATGGTTGCCTTGGCTGTTGATTTTTACCCCTATACTTATAACATCGTGCTATTTTAACAGTTTTTCACATGCAAATTTAAACAAAATTGTGACAAAAGGAGAAACTGCTCCTATTTCTTATGTTGCAACAACATTTTCTACATTAATCGATTGTCATACATGCACTTTTCATATATTTGCCTAGATGCCTTAACCATTTCCCACATATAGGCACTTTCTGACGCCTCTGCAGCAGACGGCTTTTTGAAAACACAGTGACAAAAGAAGAAATTGCTCAAAACGAGCAATTTCTCCTTTTGACACAATGTTTTCCACTTTTAGTCATAGGTCATCCATTCAATTATAGAGATTTTCTATTTTTTGACAAAATATGTTCAAAGTCGTCTGCTGCAGAATTGTCGTATGAGGGAAAGGGTTAATCATTTGTCAATTACATGCACGTCTTTTCACATATTTGCCTAGATGCTTCCAAGTTGTGTGCTGCATGCATAATCTATTATAGTTTCGAAAGGTGACTGATATCTTGTTGTTAGACTTGTCTTTATTCTTTCCCACATCAGGGGTTGTGAGTTTGAATCCCGGCTTGGCCAACTTTCTTTCTGAGGATTGACAAAAGTCAATGCGACATGTGTCATTCATCTTCCACCAATGGGCTATAAGTCTATGTGGAAAAGCAGCCAGTTGCTTGGGAAGATTCTTGTGTGGAGTACCGGTGTGAGAAAACCAGGAAATGCATGAGTAGGTGAACTGGCCGCCGTGATATAAATGAGAAATTGTTAAAACGGCGTTCAACCCCAATCAATCAATCAATCAATCACTCAATCAATCCATCAATCTTTCCCACATACAGTACAACAAATTTGCAGCAAAGAACTTTGAAAACATTTTGGCAATATATGAACAAGAGGGCCATGATGGCCTGGAATCGCTCACCTGATTTTTTTTTTCACTTTAGCTATATAAGCCCCGCCCCCTGGCAGCCATAGTTTTCGACCAATCAACTTGGCTTGAAGGAATCTGATAGGGGGTCACCCTAGGAACATTTCTACAAAATTATTTGAAAATCTGCCTGACACTTTCGGATAGCCCCGCTCCTCCTGGCAGCCATGTTTTTCGACCATTCAACATGGCTTGAAGGAATCTGATAGTGGGTCACTTAAGGAACATTTCTACAAAATTATTTGAAAATCTGCCAACCAGTTTGGAAGAAGAAGATTTTTTAAGTTTTCACATAGCCATATAAGGCAAAATAGCCCCGCCCCCATGGCGGCCATGTTTTTCGATCAATCAACATGGCTTGAAGGAATCTGATAGAGGGTCATCCAAGGAACATTTCTACAAAATTATTTGAAAATCAGCCTGACACTTTCGTCGGAGAAGATTTTTTAAGTTTTCACTATAGCCATATAAGGCAAAATAGCCCCGCCCCCTGGCGGCCATGTTTTTCGACCAATCAATATGGCTTGAAGGAATCTGATAGAGGGTCATCCAAGGAACATTTCTACAAAATTATTTGAAAATCTGCCAACCAGTTCTGGAGAAGAAGATTTTTAAAGTTTTTTTCATTTCGTTGCCATGGAAACCAGAATTATGCATGGATCCGAAAAATTTTAAGGAATTCTGGTGAGGTCAATGTGGGGATGCTTCCTGTGAAGTTTCATCCCAATTGACCCAATGGTTACTGAGGAGAAAAAGTTGACGGACGACGGACGAATTGGACGCCGGACGCCGGACAAAAGGCCATCACAATAACTCACCCTGAGCACTTCGTGCACAGGTGAGCTTAAAAGCTCCATAAATATGGGTACTTTATTTATCAAATGTAGTTAAAAACATTGTGGCAGAAGGAGAAATTGTTCATCATGAGCAATTTCTCTTTTTGTCAGAATTTTTTCAAAGGCCGTCTGCTGGAGATGTCAGAAAGCGTCTGTATGTGGGAAAGGTCAATGCAACAGTACAATCTCAACTGACTCATAGTGCCTATACCACAGACCACAGGGTTTGTATAATCCTGTCTGCTTTTCTAATCATGTTGTCAGATAAATAAAAAAAAGATTTATGAAAAGTGAAAAAATGTAAAAAGAAATGGCATTGATTTGTAATCACACTAGAGCCTTCCATATCTTTTCTTTTGTATTTTTGTTTACGCGGCTTTTAACAGTGATTCAGTTATATCACAACATTTCCCTGGTATTTAACCATTACTACCTGTATTATATATCCTGATACCAATGCTATCCCCGCAACCCTGAACTGCAAGGAGAGAAAGCTATTCATAAAGTCTATGGTATGACTATGCAAGGGATTGAACTTGCGACCATCTATACCCGGGGTGGACACCCGGTGTAGACACTCTACCACTAGATCACAGCAAAAAGATATGGCATTGATTTTAAATTATACTATAGTGTACGTAATATTGGTACATAGGTTAATATGTAACTATCATTATAACCACCCAATATGATATTTGTAGAATGCTCCATTAGTTAAAAGAATTTTAAGATCTAGATTATACACTAATTACCTTAGTCTTAGAAACCATACAAAAAAGAGGTGAAAAACACATAGCTTTAAGAAGTAGAAATTTCCCCCTGTTCCATGTTAAACAAACTTTGTTTACATAAGTCATCTGCTGCATTGTACAAAAGCATCACATGAAATGTATGTAGTTGATAAAGTGTTAAAGACAGAATTAACTCTTTCCCACATACAAGAAATCAGCAGCAGATGAGATTGTAAATATCTAGACAAAAATATTAAAAATCTCTATAAAAGAAAGTACATGTAGTGTTATATTAATTAATAAGAGCATTGTGACAAAAGTAGAAACTGCTCATTATGAGAAACTCCTTTTGCCAAAATGTGTTCAAAAGTCTTCTGCTGCAGAAGCCAACAAAATATGTCAACATTATTGGAAAAGATTAAAGAAATTGAAAGAATCTAAAGATCTGGGTTAGGGCCCAATTTTACATGAGAGGGGAGGTTTCATTGTTACATGCATCATTTGAGACCCACTTGTTGAGATGAGAGGGGAAAAATCAGTATTTGCTGGCATGATTACTTTTTTTTCATCCGATACTGCCCAAATTCAATTAGATCTATCAAATTATCCCTCTCATATAGTTCCCCTCATGTCACATATAAATCAACCTCCCGAGAGTTTTTCGAATTATTTTCACACTCTTAACCCTTTCCATTACGACAATTCTGCGGCAGACGACTTTGATCATATTTTGTCAAAAAATAGAAAATCTCTATAATTGAATGGATAACCTATGACTAAAAGTGGAAGACAATGTGGCAAAAGTAGAAATTGCTCATTTTGAGCAATTTCTTCTTTTGTCACTATGTTTTCAAAAAGCCGTCTGCTGCACTGCTGCAGAGGCGTCAGAAAGCATCTATATGAGGAAAGGGTTAATATATTATAATTGCAGGTAATTTAAAGGTCACACCCATTTTCAAAGACATTTCTCAGCATGTAGAGATGACTCACAGGGACAATAGAGATCAGAGGGAGCAGTTCGATCTAGATCTCTATTGTTTGTTACAACCCTTTCCCATATATATAGAAGCTTCTGCAGCAGATGTCTTTTGAAAACATTGTGACAAACGTAGAAATTGCTCAAATTGAGATATTTCTCCTTTTGCAACAATGTTTTCATCTCTTTCCAATAATTAAACATTTCCTTAACCCTTTCCCTCATATAGACGCTTTCTGACGCCTCTGCAAATTGTAATCTGACGAACAATTTCTCCTTTTGACACAATGTTTTCCACGTTTAGTCATAGGTTATCCATCCAATTATAGAGATTTTCTACTTTTTGACATAATATGTTCAAAGTCGTCTGCTGCAGAATTGTCGTATGAGGGAAAGGGTTAAAGAACATTTCCACAATTTCTCCTAGATGTTTTCAAAGTTGTCTGCTGCAGATTTGTTGTAAGTGGGAAAGGGTTAAGTGCCAAATACAACATCTCATTTGATATACAGGCAATGATAGCAATCAAGTTGATCTAGATCTTTTATTGCTGTTTGTTATAAGTGCCAAATGCAGTGTTTAATAATAGCACAGTGCATTGTTTCAGAATAACCCTGTCCAACATACAAAAAACAAATCTGCAGCAGATTTCTTTGAAATCATCTAAACAGAAGTATGGAAAATCTGTAATAATGAAATTAATAGAAGAGCATATATTTTATGGTAGCATACATTTGAGACCAAATGGAAAATGTTCTCCTTTTACCACAATATTTTCATAGTTTTTATATTTTAGCTCAACACTATCAAAGATATACTGTATGGATCCGTTTTGTCAAATTCTGCCACAGAGGCCTCAAAAGGTATATAGCAAGGGCTTGGCGTTAAACTGTTGTAACAAAAACAAGAGGCCCAAGAGGGCCAGTATCGCTCCACGGCCATAAGGCAAAAATAAAATCTCCAAACAGCCCTGCCCCGTGGTGGCTATTTTTTTTACCAACCACCATGGCTTAAAGGAATCTTGTAGAGTGTCACCAAAGGAATGTTTCTGCAAAATTATTTGAAAATATGCCTGACACTTTCGGAGGAGAAGATTTTTTAAGTTTTCACTATGGTCATATAAGTCAAAATAGCCCCGCCCTCTGGCGGCCATGTTTTTCGACCAATCAACATGGCTTGAAGGAATCTGATAGAGGGTCACCCAATGAACATTTCTACAAAATTATTTGAAAATCGGCTGAACACTTTCGGAGAAGAAGATGTTTTAAGTTTTCACTATAGCTATATAACGCAAAAAAGCCCCGCCCCCTGGCGGCCATGTTTTTCGCCCAATCAACATTTCTTGAAGGAATCTAATTAAGGTTCACACAAGGAACATTTCTACAAAATTATTTGAAAATCGGCCTGACACTTTTGGAGGAGAAGATTTTTTAAGTTTGCTCTTTAGCCATATAGGCAAAATAGCCCCGCCCTGTGACGGCCATGTTTTTTTACCAATCAACATGGCTTGAAGGAATCTGATAGAGGGTCACCCACGGAACATTTCTACATAATTATTTGAAAATCTGCTGAACACTTTTTGAGAAGAAGATTATTTAAGATTTCACTATAGCTATATAAGGCAAAAAAGCCCCGCCCCCTGGCGGCCATGTTTTTCGCCCAATCAAAATTTCTTGAAGGAATCTAATAAAGGGTCACCCAAGGAACATTTCTACAAAATTATTTGAAAATCGGCCTGACACTTTCGGAGAAGAAGATTTTTTAAGTTCTCACTATTTTTTTCTTTCGGTTGCCATGGAAACCAGAATTTTGAATGGATCAAAAAAAATTGAAGGAATTTAGTAGAGGACATTGAGAGGATGCTTCCCATGAAGTTTCAACCAAATTGGCCAAGTGGTTAGGGAGAAGAAGTCGTTTAAAGGAAAAAGTTAACGCACGCACGCACGACGGACAATTCGCCATGACATAAGCTCGACTGGCTTTCAGCCAGTGGAGCTAAAAATGGTATTTTTTTAACAAGGTTAATCACCTCGCCATAAAGTCTTTTAAAGCGTTAAATCATTTTTCTTGGTAAACAATGGAAATTTAGGTGCCATTGCTCGTTCGGAGCAATGGCACCTAAATTTGCATTGTTTACAAAGGGTCAAAATTGCCCCTAAACCAGGGTTTTCAAAAAAGGTTTATAGTTACAACCGTTTCACGCCAAGCCCTCAAATTATTATAGAGCTGTGTCAGAGAAATTGAGCTCTCTTTTACAGAATGCTCATTTTGAGCAATAATTTCTCCTTTTGTCACAATGTTTTAAAGAGGCATCTGCTGCAGAGGCGTAAGAAAGTAACTGTATGTTGGAAAGAGTTAACTCTTTCCCACGTACTTTCAATTCAACAGCCGGCAAGTTTGAAAACACCTACTACAATAAGGAATGTCTCAATAAATGAAAGTATATAATTATTGAATTGTGTTGACTTGCCTTGTGACAAATGGTGAACTTGCTCATAATGAGCAATTTTATCAGCTTTCTTCGGTTTTTCCACAATGTTTTTAAAAGTTGTTTGCTGTAGATGGCAGATGCATCCTATAATGGGTTCGCATATGGGATAGGACTAAATAACCCGCTTAAACAAATTATTACATAAGTGACCATGGCAAATTTAGTTGAAAACAAATTAGATCTACAATTTGGTTGGGAGCCATTTTTCATTTTCCCTGATCAAGTCCTGGACTTCTGACACATTTTTTTAAAAAGGCAGCAGACAGAGGACTTTTGAAAACATTGATGAAAAACTTTTGACATCATTGCAGCAGAAAAGATTTTGAAAACATTGTGAAAAAGAAAAGAATGAACTAATGACTTTCCTATTTTCCCACAAAGATTCAAACCCTGAATCCCTGTATTAGTTTATGTTAAACCCTTTTTCGGCCACATACAACAAACCTTCAGCAGACCACTTTGAAAACATTAAGCAATAAAAGGAAAAATCTCTGAAATGATAGTATACAAATTGCATTGAGTTAAAAATATTGTGGCAAAAGAAGAAATTGCTCATCTTGTTGTGACTGCTACCAAGAGGCACCTCCTTCATCTAGAAGAAGCCTTTTATACATAAACATTTACAAGGAGCGATGTTTCCTTTTCCAACAATGTTTTTAACTGATTCAGACGATTGTTCTGATGAACTTTCATGAAGATCAGATGCGAAATGTGGTTTCAAGAAAAAGTTAAAAAAAAAGGCAATTGATGTCGACGGACAAAAAGCACGTCTCGTCTCGTCTCAATCTAATTGAAATAGCACCATAATACTGCATGTTTATTGGATCTGATGACTTGACACTGCATAAAAAGTCATTTAATGGTGATTAGAAAGGCGGAATTGCTCGTAATAATGTTTTCTCTTTTTGCCACAATGTTTTCCACTGTATTGAATAATTATACTTCAACTTATAGATGTCAAATAATTTTTGTTAAGATTGTTTCAAAGTTGTCAAAGTTAATTTTGTTGTATGTACGAAAATGTACCAAGTCATATTCTATACAATCGAACACATGGCAAGCAAGGCACTTCACTATCTCATTTATTTATATGGGTTATCTCCCCTGTTTTGATTGCCTGACTCAAAGTTAAATCTGAGATACTCCTTTAACAGAAGGCAGTCATTAGATCTATTAACCCTTTCCCACCTGCAGACGCATTTTGAGGCAATAGCAGCAGACAACTTTAGAAAACATTGTGGCCAAAGGTGAAATTGCTCATGATGAGCAATTTCTCCTTTGGCCACAATGTTTTCAACTTTATTTAACAATTAAGCTTTTATGGAGATTTTTCAGGTTTTTGTCACAATGTTTTCAAAGTCGTCTGCTGATTTGTTGTATGTGGGAAAGAGTTAAATTTTAAAACTGCAGCGAATTAAGCTAACCTGGTCTTGTATTGATGTGATTGGGCTCACGTACTTGTCTGCATTTTTCTATGTTGCAGTTGATGTATGTTATGATGTTTCCCTCATACGACAAATCTGCAGCAGACGACTTTAAACATATTTTTTACAAAAAATAGAAAATCTCTATAAATGAATGGATAACCTATGACTTAAAATGGAAAACATTGGGGCAAAAGGAGAAATTGCTCGTTTTGAGCAATTTTTTCTTTTGTCACTATGTTTTCAAAAAGCCGTCTGCTGCAGGTGTCAGAAAGTGTAGACCTATATGAGGGAAAGGGTTAAATCTGAGATACCCCTTTAACAGGAGGCAGTATGATCAGATCTATACGATTGAATGGGGTTTAACGCCGTTTTTAACAATTGCTCAGTTATATCAGGGCGGCCAGTTCACCTACTCATGCATTTCCTGGTTTTCTCGCACCAGTACTCCACACAACAATCTTCCCAAGCAACTGGCTGCTTTTCCACATAGATTTAGCCCATTGGTGGAAGACGAATGAAGCATGTCGCATTGACTTTTGTCAATCGTCGGAAAGAAAGTTGGCCGAGCCGGGATTCAAACTCACAACCCCTGGATTGACAGCCCACGTCGCTACCGACTGAGCTACCGGGGCTCGGCTCAGATCTATACGAGCATTTGCTACTGCAGCAAAGCTAAGGTCTTGTATTAAAGAGATCGGGCTCACTTGCCTGCATTTTTCGATGTTGCGGTTGATGTATTAAACAAAATTGGTCTCCGAGACTTAAAACACAGACAATTATTCCCTTCATGCCCAATTATTCCCTTTATTTTAATCGATCACATAGAATTATCAAGATATTAATAGTTAAAGACCAACATTAGATTGCACATTTATTAATTCTGATCTTCATCAAATGAGAACTTTGAAAAGATCTAGGCAAAAATATGGAAATTCTCTATGAACCCGCTTTCCCACTTTTAACAACAAATCGGAAGCAGACTACTTTGAAATCATGATGACAAAAGAGCATACGATGATCAATCCCTAAAAAGAAGGTTATTAAATAAAGTTGAAAACATTGTGGCAAAAAAAGAAAATGCTCATCATGAGCATTTTCTACTTTTGCCGCAATGTTTTTCAAAGAATGTCTGCTGAAGAGGTATCAGAAAAATCTATATGTTGGAAAGGGTTGATATGTTAGGTATAATTATCAAATTAAGCTGAAAACATTGTGGCAATAGAAGAAATTGCTCATCAAGAGCTATCTCTCTTTTCAAAATGAATCATGTGCGTGATGAAAGCTATTTTCCCCTGCAATTCAAAATTGATCCCGATCAATTTAATTTAAACATGCAAGAGTTGATAGTATCAAATGAAGGGTAATTAGATTAAGATTTAAAACAAAGAAGACATTTATCAAGAATTCAATGGTTGCCATAGCAATGCGATTAATTTGTAAATAAAATTGCCAGATCGACAATTTTTGTCTCTGGAATTGTCAACAGTGATAGCCCCACGACTTTGAACATATTTTGTCAAAACATAGAAAATCTCTATAATTGAATGGATAACCTATGACTAAAAGTGGTAAACATTGTGGCAAAAGGAGAAATTGCTTGTTTTGAGGAATTTCTTCTTTTGTCACTATGTTTTCAAAAAGCCGTCTGCTGCAGAGGCGTCGGAAAGCGTCCAAGGGTTAACCCATTCCCACATACAACAAATTTGTATCAGGAGACTGTGAAAACATCTTGGCAAAAAGAGGAAAAACTCAATAAATGAAAGTAAAAGTTTTGGATAGATCTGAAAACATTGTCACATGATTGTGGAAGAAGATTAAATTGCTCATCACAGAGCCAACGCTCATCTCCATTTCTCTAAGTCAAAAATGTACTGAATAATTATTTAAGTCAAGAGTTATGTGACTTAGTATAGACATGTTTATTGTTCCGAAGAACATGACTGTGTACAAGTTTCATTTGAAAATACTGGAACAGTTTTTGAGTTATGAAGTTTTTTGAAAACGCCAAGGGACGTATTATAATACCCAGACTTTTTTTTTTCTAAAAACCAAACAAGCTCATAAACATTTCTAGATCAGTGTGCATTTCCCGTTGAATAATTTTGAGCCCCGGTAGCTCAGTCGGTAGCAACGCGGGCTGTCAATCCAGGGGTTGTGAGTTCGAACCCCAGCTCGGCCATCATTCTTTCCGACAATTGACAAAAGTCATTGCGACAACCGTCATTCGTCTTTCACCAATGGGCTTACAGTCTATGTGGAAAAACAGCCAGTTGCTTGGAAAGTATGTTGTGTGGAGTACTGTGTGAGAAAACCAGGTGAACTGGCCGCCGTGATATGACTGAGAAATTGTTGAAAACGGCGTTAAACCCTATTATAAATCAATCGACCTCCTTTGGTGAATAAGAAGCCCTTTCCAACACTTTATTAAGCAGAGCTTCAGAATACCCTCCTGTACACACATTAAGACGATCAATTTCTCCTTTTGCCACAATGTTTACAACTTCATCCAAGAATTGTTCTTTCATTTATAGAGATCCCATATTTTTGACTAGATGTCTTCAAAGTCGTCTGCTGCAGATTTGTTGTATGTGGGAAAGGGTTAATGGTATTGTTAACACTTTCCCTCATACAACAATTCTGCAGCACTCTGACGACTTTGAATATATTTTGTCAAAAAATAGAAAATCTCTATAATTGAATGGATAACCTTATAATGACTAAAAGTGGAAAAAAACATTGTGGCAAAAGGAGAAATTGCTCGTTTTGAGCAATTTCTTCTTTTGTCACTATGCTTTTCAAAAAGCCGTCAGGAGTGCTGCAGAGGTGTCAGAAAGCGTCTGTACGTGGCAAATGTTTAATGGCATTGCTAATACAGCTAAAATGTTACCCATCCAATATGTTTTTATTGATTACAGACTATTTGATGACAATGTCATATGGTTAGGTTACATTAACAGTTCCCTCATATAGACCCTTTCTCAATTGAAGACGCATTTTAACAGCAGGCAACATTTGAAAACTATCCGGCAAAAGGCGTAATTACTCATAATGAGCCATTTATCAGTTGGCTACAATTTTTTCAACAATTAATAATACATATATATATATATATATATATATGATACTTTGGAGATTTTCTATATTCATCTCCTGCAGATTTGTTGTATGCATATGTGGGAAAGGGTTAATGGTCCCCACAGTTGTTATGCATCTGCAGCAGACGACCTTTGAAAATATTGTGGCAAAAGGAGAAATTGCTCACAATGAGCAATTTCTCAATTTGCCACAATGTTTTCAACCCTATTCCAAAATTATACTTACTTTAACGGAATTTTTTCCATAGTTTTGCCTGTATGTTTATAAAGTTGTCTGCTGCAGGTTTGCTGTAGGTGGGAAAGGGTTTATGTTGTTGGTACTCAAAGAATCCATGAAACAATTTCTATCGTGTATGGTGTACCCCCAAAATAAGGTTTCGCAGGGTAATTTATTAAGGGAAATATTGTAAGAATTGATCGGTTTGTATTTAACGCTGTTTCAACAATTTTTTATTCATATCACAGCAACCAGTTCACCTTCTCATTTGTTTCCTGGCTTTGTCACGCCAGAACTCCACAAAAGATACTTTCCAAGAAACTGGCTGCTTTTCCACAAAGACTGTTAGCCCATTGGTGGAAGACGAACGCTGCTTGTCACAGTCAGACTTTTGTCAAACGTCAGAAAGCATTTTGGCTGAGCTATAGGGTTCGAACTCACAATCCCTGGATT
This sequence comes from Serripes groenlandicus, assembly GCA_031761405.1. Taxonomy (NCBI): domain Eukaryota; kingdom Metazoa; phylum Mollusca; class Bivalvia; order Cardiida; family Cardiidae; genus Serripes; species Serripes groenlandicus. The sequence goes on along the minus strand of JASEVX010000012.1, from coordinate 5,893,911 downwards.
GACAGTTTGCATCGCTACAGGGATTAACTCTTTCAGCGCCAAAGGCAATATTGAACTTTTGGCAAACAATACAGATTCAGGTGAGTCAGCTCGTAACGAGCTGTCTCATCTGAAATCTGCATTGTTTGGCTGTGAGTTATAGAAATATTCCAAAAATCCTATTACATGAAAATAGAGTCGTCCGCGTTTGAACATGGAAGAGTCTACTTTAAACAATTCGGCGCTGAAAGGGTTAAGGAAAAGAGTTCCAGGAAACCAAACTATTATTAGTTCCCGTTAGACAGGTGAGTCTACAATTTTCCTGTCAATGTTACAAAGTATTGCTCATAAATTCCACTTATAATTAACTCCCACTTAATAGGTTGCAAAGGCCTTAAACCCCTTTCCCTCATACTGCAATTCTGCAGCAGACGACTTTGAACATATTTTGTTAAAACATAGAAAATATCCATAATTGAATGGATAACCTATGACTAAAAGCGTCAGAAAGCGTCTATATTTCCCACCTGCTGACGCGTTTTGACGCAATATCAGCAGACAACTTTTGAAAACATTGTGGCCAAAGGTGAAATTGCTCATGATTTGGCCACATTGTTTTCAACTTTATATTACAATTGAGTGATCTTTTATGGAGATTTGTCAGGATTTTGTCACTATGTTTTCAAAGTTGTCTGCTGCAGATTTGCTGTATGTGGGAAAGGGTTAAACCCCTTTCCTGCATTTCGAAACACCTGCAAGAGAAAGACTTGAAAACTTTGCGGAAAAAGGCGAAATTGCTCATATTTTTGTTGTATGCTGAAAACTGTATTTACAGGATTGCTTCTGTGTGAGTGAGGGTCATTCTGGCTTTGAAAATGTTAGAGGCCAGAAGTGAAGCCTTTGATAAAAGAAACATGGAAATTAAAAAAAAAAAAAGATTTAACATTTAACTTTTTCAGACCTGCATAATTATGCAGCAAAAACATAATTTTTAATACATTTTGACAAAATGAGAAATTGCTGAAACTATTCAAGTACAATGTTTTCAACTCTATTCAATAAATAAATGTTCATTTTCAAATATAGAGATTTTCAAGGCATTGGCCTTTTTGCCTCGATGTTTAAAAAGGTGTTTGCTGTAGAATTGATGAATATGGAAAAGGGTTAAATACAGGGGTCTGGATAAAGGGCATTTGTCATGTTCTAAAATCTTTATTTGACACTCAAACCCCATGTTGTGAGTACTCAAAAGAATCATCTCACTGAGACGATTCTTTTGAGTTCCCACAACATAGGATTTGGTTGAGTCTTAAGAGAGATATTGTGGGAAAAAGACTGGTTTACTCCCCCTTATAATCTAGTCCTCAGTTAAATGTCTACAGTTTGCTGCCCGATCAGTTGACCAATAATCAGTGAGGATCAGCAGATTAAGGGGGAGTAATCTTAAATCTCTTTTCCCACCGTTATCTCCGTTATGACTCAACCAAACCCTATGTTGTGCTTATTCAAAAGATTTTTCAAATAAGTAATAAATACACATAGCTCTAGATAAGGAGCGTTTAACTTGTTTTAAAATCCTTATTTTATCCGCTAACCTTATGTTGTAGGTATTCAAAAAATCATGTTTTGACTCTATAACCCTTTGTTGTAGGTACTCAAAAGAAAAGATTCTTTTGAGTAACTACAACATAGGGTTTGGTTGGATAATTATAAAGAGAGATATTGTGGGAAAAAGAGCTGTAGAACCCCTCCTTATCAGGACCTCTGAATATACCACTTATCTACAGCTTTCAGAGAAATCTTATGTGAAACTGATCCCCCGATTTGTTTTGGTGAGCTATCACAACAAGTCTTATCAACCGTATAACTCATACTAGTGCTATTATAGAATAGAGTTGAAAACATCGTGCCAAAAGGAGAAATTGCTCATTATCACCAAGTTTTCAAAAGTCGTTCTCTAAATATGTACGTGTAGACGCAAGTGAGAAAGGGGAAATGTATCATAGAAATATGCTTGTTATAGTAGTGCCACATTGATCCTCTACACAAAATGTGCCGCAACTAGTAACCATGACATTGAACTTCTACACAAAATGCGCCGCAACTAGTAACCATGACATTGAACTTCTACACAAAATGTGCCACAACTAGAAGCTGTGACATTGATCCTCTACACAAAATGTGCCGCAACTAGTAACCATGACATTGAACTTCTACACAAAATGTGCCGCAACTAGTAACCATGACATTGAACTTCTACACAAAACGTGCCGCAACTAGAAGCCGTGACATTGATCCTCTACACAAAATGTGCCGCAACTAGTAACCATGACATTGAACTTCTACACAAAATGTGCCGCAACTAGTAACCATGACATTGAACTTCTACACAAAACGTGCCGCAACTAGAAGCCGTGACATTGATCCTCTACACAAAATGTGCCGCAACTAGTAACCATGACATTGAACTTCTACACAAAATGTGCCGCAACTAAAAGCTGTGATATTGATCCTCTACACAAAATGGTCAAACTTCCAAGGATAATCTCTTAACCCTTTCCCTCATACGACAATTCTGCAGCAGACGACTTTAAACATATTTTGTCAAAAAATAGAAAATCTCTATAATTGAATGGATAACCTATGACTAAAAGTGGAAAACATTGTGGTAAAAGGAGAAATTGCTTGTTTGAGCAATTTCTTCTGTTGTCACTAAGTTTTCAAAAAGCCGTCTGCTGCAGAGGCGTCAGAAAGGGTTAATTAATAAGGGTTGATAATTTTCGGATGACGTTGGGAATTTCTATCATATGGTGATCAGGGAGAAGAAGGCTGTCGATAGAAAAAGGTCAATTAGCTTCATTTATCCGTCTCGCGAGGTCTGACCTCCAAGTACTTGACTGTCGTTGACAAGACTAGATGTCCTTGGGTTTACGTTATAACTGTTCCCACATACAGACGCAATTTGACACCTCTGCAGCAGAAGACTTTTGAAAACCGTGTGACAAGAGGTGAAATTGCTCATTTATAATTAACCTTTTCCCTCATAATTACGACAATTCTACAGCAGACGACTTTGAACATATTTTGTCAAAAAGTAGAAAATCTCCATTATAAATTGAATGGATAACCTATGACTAAAAGAGGAAAACATTGTGGCAAAAGGAGAAATTGCACGTTTTGTGCAATTTCTTCTTTTGTCACTATGTTTTCAAAAAGCCGTCTGCTGCAGGTGTCAGAAAGTGTCTATATGAGGTAAAGGGTTAAATTAGCAATTACAAGTTTTGCCAGAATGTTTTCCACCTTATTAAAACTCTCCTACATAGACTAGAGTGTTTCCATAATGTTTCCAATATGTTTTCAAAGTCGTCTGCTGCAGCTAGATTTGTTGTATGTGCGAGAAAGGGTTTATAACTGTTTCCATATAATTCTAGAATTTCTCGCATCAACAACAAGAGATAGATAAATAGTTACACTAAGTCTTAATGATCGCGAAGTTTAATTGCTCACCCCTTTCCCTCATATAGACGCTTTCTGACGCCTCTCAAGTAGACGACTTTTTCCATATAATTCTAGAAATTCTCACATCAACAACAAGAGATATATAGATAAATAGTTTCACTTAATGTTTGCATCTTTACTGTTTCTTCATCCCTTTCCCTCATACAGACGCTTTCTGACGCCTCTCAAGTAGACGACTTTTTCCATATAATTCTAGAATTTCTCACATCAACAACAAGAGATAGATAAATAGTTTCACTTAATGTTTGCATCATTACTGTTTCTTCATCCCTTTCCCTCATACAGACGCTTTCTGACGCCTCTGAAGTAGACGACGTTTTCCATATAATTTTAGAATTTCTCACATCAACAACAAGAGGTAGATAAATAGTTTCACTTAATGTTTGCATCATTACTGTTTCTTCATCCCTTTCCCTCATACAGACGCTTTCTGACGCCCTCATCAACAACAAGAGATAGATAAATAGTTACATTTCATGGTTATATCTTTACTGTTTCCTCATTGCTTTCTGACGCCTCTGCAGCTGACGCCTTTGAAATCTTTGTGGCAAAAGAATTAATTGCTTATAAATGACATGAGCCACTATGTTTAGAACTCTATCCAATTAGTTATACTTTCATTTAATTAACGAGGTTCTGAATATTTCAAACACTTATTGCTATGACTTATAGTATGTGGAATAGGTTAAACTATATTGTTAGGATTGAGTATGACATTGTATTCATTGATTGATTAGTTGGTGTTTTATGCCATTTTTATTAAATTTTCATTTATATCACAGCATTTCCTGGGTAAGTTACCATGGCAGTACTACTCCAGTCAGCAGCTTGTCAGTCTTAACCCTTTCCTTCATATCATACAATAATTCTGCAGCAGACGTCTTTGAACATATTTTGTCAACAAAAATAGAAAATCCCTTATATAATAATTGAATGGATAACCTATGACTAAAAGTGGATAACATTGCGGCAAAAGGGGAAATTGCTTGTTTTGAGCAATTTCTTCTTTTGTCACTATGTTTTCCAAAAAGCTGTCTGCTACAGAGGCATCAGAAAGGGTCTTTATGAGGGAAAGGGTTAACTATATTGTTAGGGTTGAGTATAATTATGTACTTTGATTTGTTTGTATCCATGGTGCTTTACGCCACTTATATCAATGTTTCAGTTATATCACAGCGTTTCCTGGGTGAGTTACCAGTAACACTGGTCCGTTTATCCAGTCACCAGCGTGTCAGTCTTAACCCTTTCCCTCATATAGACGCTTTCTGACGCCTCTGCAGCAGACGGCTTTTTGAAAACATAGTGACAAAAGAAGAAATTGCACAAAACGTGCAATTTCTCCTTTTGCCACAATGTTTTCCATTTTTAGTCATAGGTTATCCATTTAATTATAGAGATTTTCCACTTTTTGACAAAATATGTTCAAAGTCGTCTGCTGCAGAATTGCCGTATGAGGGAAAGGGTTAATAATAATCCCACAATCCTACAAGGAGGGAAATGTCAAATGTCAAATGACGGAAAACATTGTCGCAAAATATAGAAATGTTCCTATTAAAGAGAAATTTCACCTTTAGCCACAATGTTTCTTAATTATCACTTCATTATTTATATCTTCATTTTCAGACTTCCATATTTTTTCGAATAGATTCCAAAATATGGGTTAACCCTTTTCTACATGCAACAAATCAGCGGCAGACAACTTTGAACACTGTTACATATAGGCGAAGTAAATTAAGGAAAATCTCTGCAAAGAAAGTAAAACGATTGATTAGAGTGGAAAACATTGTGACAATTGGAGAAATTGCTTATTGCCACAGCGTTTTCAAAAGTTTATCTGATGCAGGTGTCAGAAAGCGTTGGATACAGGTATCAGAAAGCGTTAACATGAGGGAAAGGGTTCAAAATGTTCTACCTGCCGTCAATTCCAAGATGGTTACTTACAATTTAGGACAAGAAGCTGACATTTCATCCATTTCCCACATGTATGCAACACATCTGCAGCAGACAAGTTTGAAAACATTGTGTCAAAAATATCATGAAAGAATTATTATTTAATAAAGATGAGTAGCATCGTGACAAAAAGGTGAAATTTGATCATCATGAACAATTTGTTCCTTTTCCACAGGATTTTCAAAAGTCATCTGCTGTAAGTAGAGAGTACCCTGTATACATCTGTATGTAGGATTTAAGGGCTGATATAACTCTTTCCCTCATATAGACGATTTCTGACGCCTCTGCAGCAGACGGCTTTTTGAAAACATAGTGACAAAAGAAGAAATTGCTCAAAACGAGCAATTTCTCCTTTTGCCAGAATGTTTTCCACTTTTAGTCATAGGTTATCCATTTAATTATAGATATTTTCTATTTTTTGACAAAATATGTTCAAAGTCGTCTGCTGCGGAATTGTCGTATGAGGAAAAGGTTGATATAAATACAATAACCTTTTCCAACATATAAATAATCTGCAGCAGATGACTTGTAAACATCTCAGGGTTGTGGAAAAGTTCTACAATAACATGTATAAAAGAATCTATGCATGATTAAATGTACCCATTGCCACATACAAGTAACAAATCTGTTGCAGAAGTCTGAAAACATCTATAGAGGCAAAAACATTATGGCAAAAGGAGAAATTGTCTGCTGCAAAGGTGTCAGAAAGCGACTGTATGTGGGAAAGGATTAAGAAGAATTTCCTCAAGATGCTGACTTTGACCAATTTTAAACGGCTTCATACAAAACGGTTGTAAATAAGACTTGGTAAGATATTAGTTTCAATTATTTTGCCTGAAGCCCACGATTTGTTTATAAACAGTAACTACATGTACTTCAGTCATCATCAGAGAAAACTGAAGAGAAAAATTGGTTCTGAAGAGGTTCTTCTTTGATCCTTTTGTTTTACAATTAAACCCTTTCCCACATACAAACCCACATTTTGACGAATAACAGCAGACGACGTTTCATGTTTCCTGACTTTCTCATACCTGTTTTTGTTTTATTGGGGTTTTACGCTGTTTTCAACATTATTTCAGTTATATCATGGCGACAGTTCACTTATTCATGATCCTTGGGTAAACAAACCAGTACTAGGCTAGAAAATGTGCCTTGCCAAAGGGCACTCCACCCTGACCGTCGTGCCACGACTGGGGATCGAAAACCTGGGACGCCCGGTTTCAAATCCCCGACGCTAACCACACGACCACGGCGGATTCCTCTCCACACAACATTATTCCCAGGCAATAGGGAGCTCATTATGAGCAACCAATTCCTCATTTTTCCACAAAGAAAAGATCTGCAAGTGGAAAGTAGGTAACCCTTTTCCACATAAAGACGCTTTCTGGCACCTCTGAAGCAGACGACTTTTGAAAGCACTGTGGCAAAAGGAGAAATTGCCTCTGAAAGTGTCTTTATGTGGAAAAAGGATAAAACTGCGGGGGGAAAAAAATCATGCACATTTCAATACCCAAAAATGTGAATTCTGTCAATCTAACTCTGACGATATGGCAAATCTAATTCTGGCGATATGGCAAAATAGCGGGATGTTAAGATAAAGAAAGGATCCCCAGTCTTGTAATTCAAAATTGGAACTTACATAATTATATGACTGTTATATTTATCACAACCCTGTTTAATTAACCCTTTTTAACCCTTTCCCTGATTTAAATGCTTTCTGGCGCCTCTCCGCAGACAGCCTTTTGAAACCATAGTAACAAAAGAAGAAATTGCTCAAAATGAGCAATTTCTCCTTTTGCTACAATGTTTTCCACTTTTAGTCATAGGTTATATTATATCCTTTCAATTATAGAGATTTTCTATTTTTTGACAAAAAATGTTCAAAGTCATCTGCTGCAGAATTGTTGTATGTGGGAAAGGGTTATTAGGAAGTGTTTATGTTCATAAACACTTTTTGGCTTTCAGTTGGCATGGACGTTTATTGATTTATTGGCATTAAATGTTGTTTTCAACAAATTTTCAGTCATACCATTGCAACCAGTTCACCTATCCAAATGTTTCCTGACTGCTTTTCCACATAGACTGTTAGCCAATTGGTGGAATAGGAATATTAGGCTTGTCACAAATGTCTGAAAGAATGTTGGCTGAGCTGGGGATTCAACACACAACCCCTGGATTGACCATCAATGTCACTACCAGGGCTCCGCAGAAGGAAATACTCCCGGTACTTTAGCTATTTAAGCTAGAAGTTTCTAGAAGGGAATGGGTTTTAGTAGTTGGTTGTGAAAATCATGGTATTGGTATCAAGCTGCACACTTTTTATACAACTAAATAGAAAATCTGCATAACTACATTTAAATTTTTACCTTAAATTTATTGTGACCCTGACCTTTTAACTACAAATTCACTAGGATGATTCTTTAGAATTATCAACTAAAGAATTTAAGGATTTTAAAGTATGTCCCTTTAATCTATAACTCTTTCATTAACCCTTTCCCACATGCAGACACCTTTTGAATAAATTGCAGCAAAAAGAGAAATGAACATCTTTTAAAAATTCTTCTTTTGTGATAATGTTTTCAGCTTTATTAAAATAGAAAATTGTACTTAGATTTGTTGTATGTTGGAAAGGGTTAAAACTTAAGTCATCAGAATTGTTGTATGTCATAGCTTTAGATTAGGTGAGTTTTTCAAATTCCAAAACGCTTACAGGTATTTGACATTCAAACCATAATTATGTGAGCCTTCCCACGAAAAAAAACAACATTATTGCCTATGCGTAGACTGATCTGGGCCGACGCATTCCGTCTCAGGGGAGATAGAGGTATAGAGTTATGATTCCAGAAACAGAAAATCCACAAGAGGCAAAAAGTATTTATCCGGGTAAACATGTACGGCATGCTTTAGCTGATCCGGGTCGATACTTTACCCACGATGTTGGTTTTTTCGTGGGACGGCTCTTGTTGTTTTTACTCGAAATAATCATTCCTTGGTGAGACGATGTTTTCGAGTACCACATTAATTAGAGTACCACAGCATAGGGTTTTGTTGAGTCATAAGAGAAGAGTAGGTGGAAAAAGACCAGTTTACACCTTCTTATGTATCGTATCTGGTTGGAAAGGGTTAACATAAATTTTGTCACCAGACATGTGGGTCCAGCATTCCCGTGCTTTCTCCTTGTAATATCAAATATTGCCAATTGACAGAATGGGAGGACATGGCAAGCTAATTTAGTTCACTTAACCCTTTCCCACATACAAAATGCGTCTGTGGGAAAGGGTTAATAGTCGTCTGCTACAGATTTCTTGTAAGTGGGAAAGGGTTTAAAGGCTGCACAGGCCTACCTAAGTTTTCACTGCGCACACATTTGTAATAGGATCGGATCGCTAGATGCGGCTCATATGTTCATAGGGAGGAGAACCATGCTGTATACAAATTGTCACATTATATAACTCTTATCTCCCCATGTATAATCAATACAGCACCAAGAATGAGTTAACCCTTTCCCTCATATAGACGCTTTCTGACGTCTCTGCAGCAGACAGCTTTTTGAAAACATAGTGACCAAAGAAGAAATTGCTCAAAACGAGCAATTTCTCCTTTGGACACAAGGTTTTCCACTTTTAGACATAGGTTATCCGTTCAATTATAGAGATTTTCTTTTTTTTGACAAAATATGTTCAAAGTTGTCTGCTGCAGAATTGTTGTATGAGGGTGAGGGTTAACCCTTTCCCACTTTTTGACGCCTTCTTATGTGTTGGCGGCAGAGGAATTGTTAACCCTTTCCCTCATACGACAATTCTGCAGCAGACGACTTGGAACATATTTTGTCAAAAAAAAAAGAAAATCTCTAATTTAATGGTTATCCTATGACTTAAAGTGGAAAACATTGTTTTGAGCAATTTCTTCTTCTGTCACTTATGTTTTCAAAAAGCTGTCTGCAGAATTGTTGTATGAGGGAAAGGGTTAACTGACAACACAAGTCCTCATATAGATCTCACCTACCCACTCCTATTCACAGAATTTGATCTAAGTCACATGAAAACTGAAATCAGATTTGTGACATAACAAGATCGAGTGTTACAAAGAATACTTGAGTGGCCTTCCCCGAGCCCCGGTAGGGATTCTTTTCGGCCTAAAAAAATAATAGTCTTGTTTCTGGTCACCCTACCGACCCTCCATTTTAAGCCCTGACTGCTTTTTTTTTTAGCACAAAGTATGATTTTGTCACGCAAAACTCGCATTCGCAGTACCAGAGCCGAAAAAAATTGTTCTTAAGTTTGTTTTGATAGTAAATTTAATAAAATTGGTAATTTTAGGCATCAAAAGTGTCTTTATGAGGGAAAGGGTTTAAAAAAAAATAGAAAAAAATAAAATCCCTACCTACCGACCCTGTTGAATTTTGAGACCCGTGACCAGAAACAAGACTATTTTTTTTTAGGCCTAATCCCAGTGTTTGACAAAATGCAATGTGACGAGCGTTAGTCATCTTCCCTCAAAAGACAGGTCTATGTAGACAAGCAGCCAGTTGCTTGGAAAGCCTGAAGAGTGGGTTACCTGTGCGAGGAAACACTTGGGTAGGTGAACTGGTCGTCAAAATATGACAAATTGTTGAAAATGGCATAAAACCAAAATCAATCAATCAATCATTCAAACAAAACATGTCGAGTTACCTTCAGGAAGGCAAGTCAGATATGATTACTTACCCTTTCCACATACGGAATCTTTTTTACTCCTCAGCAGCAGAATACTTTTAAAAACATTGCGGTAAAAGGAGAAATTGCTCATTATTAGCAATTTTTCCTTTTGTCAAAATGCTTTCAACCCTTTCAATAATAATACTTCATTAAAACAAAAATTATTTCATGTTAAGAACTTTACAGGTTTATATTTTTAAAGTCGTTTGCTGCAGATTTGTTTTATATGGGAAACGGTTAACATGTAAGTATGACAAACCCATGTCAAAGTATGATTGACAGACAGACCGTTAACGAGAACCCTTTCCCACCTGCAGATGCATTTTGACGCAATAGCAGCAGACGTCTTTTGAAAACCTTGTGGCCAAAGGTGAAATTGCTCATGTTGAGCAATCTCTCCTTTGGCCACAATGTTTTCAACTTTATTTAACAATTAAGCTATCTTTTATGGAGATTTTTCAGGTTTTTGTCACTATGTTTTCAAAGTCGTCTGCTGCAGATTTGTTGTATGTGGGAAAGGGTTAACCCCCCCCTACCCAATTGATGACAAATCAAGACTTTGAAAACATCTATACAATACTATGGAAAATCTGTATAAATGAACAGAAAGTGTGATTTTTTAATAACTTTAGTTGAAACATTGTTGCGCAAGGAGCAATTGCTCATTATGTTTTCAAAAGTTGTATGATGCCGAGGTGTCCCAACATGTATACATGTGGGAAAAAGGGACAACTACAAATTTAATGAGGGCAGTTATACACTACTGTTTCTTCAAAAAGCTGTCCACTTCAAAGAAAGTGTTAATGGAAAAGGAGCCTTTTCTCCTCATCAACAGAGGTCCGGATAAGGAGGGGTTTTCAGCTCTTTTCCCCACAATTTCTCTCTTATTATTAAAGCAAACCATATGTTGTGGGTACTCGAAAGAATCGTCTCAACGAGACGATTCTTTTGAGTACCCACAACATAGGGTTAGAGTGTCAAATAAGGATTTTAGAACATGCAAAATGCCCCTTATCTGGAGCTCTGCGTCAAACATTAAAAATTGTCTATTTATAATGCAAACCCCCACATCTGTATCCAGAAAAGGGTAGTTAATCTCTAGATCTCTAGATAAGGTGTGTTTTGCATGTTCTAAATTCCTTATTTGACCCTATAACCCTTTGTTGTAGGTACTCAAAAGAATCGTCTCATTGAGAGGATTCTTTTGAGTACCCACACCATAGGGTTTGGTTGGATAAAAAGAGCAACATCGTGGAGAAAAGAGCTGTTATACCCCCCTCCTTATCGGGACCTGTGTAATAATTGCTACAAAATTCCTCTGTATAAATTCAGACCCCATGGGTGGAGAATCAATTTGTTCATTAATTTAAAATCGTTTAATTGCAATCCATCTCTAATGGACGACCAGTAGAGTTAGGATTAGATCATGGAGGTTACTTTACTATTGACCTTTACCCACATACAACAAACTTGCAGCAAAAAACTTTGAAAAATTCTAGGTAAAAATATGCTTAATCTCCATAAATCATAAATGAGACTTTCAAGAAAGTATAATTATCAAAAAGAAGAGCGGAAAACACTATGAGCAATATCTCCTTTTGCCACAATAATTTTCAAAAGTTGTCTGCTGCAGATGTGTTAACCCTTTCCCTCATATAGACGCTTTCTGACGCCTCTGCAGCAGACGGCTTTTTGAAAACATAGTGACAAAAGAAGAAATTGCTCAAAACAAGCAATTTCTCCTTTTGCCACAATGTTTTCCACTTTAAGTCATAGGTTATTGAATGGATAACCTAATTTTTGACAAAATATGTTCAAAGACGTCTGCTGCAGAATTGTGATATGAGGGAAAGGGTTAAACTTTATCTTGAATTCCACTGCATTCCTAGAACCACTATCATCAGCCCTGAGTTCTTGACTAGTTATTGTTTAACCCTCTCCCTCATACATTTATAAAAGTGAACAATGTAGACCAATGTTAGACTTCAGTAATGTGCAGGATGATCTTGGCCTACATCTTTCGTAAAAAAGAAACATTTTTTAAAATTGCAAGAGAAGAGCAGCTCTTGCAACTTTAAATAATGTTTCTGTTTTATGAAATGCATGACTTTTATCGCTTACATGATATTCCAAGCTTTGGTGTGTCCATGGTTAAATTCAAAGATTCCAAGGTTTTCTTTTTAGTTTTCTTAGAATTTTAACAACCAAATATATAATATATTTGAGCAGAAAGTTTTGCTGGAAAAAACTTATAAGTACTGTAGTCTGCAGCAATTGACTTTGAAAAATATTTGGCAAAAAAAAGGAAAATCTCGCTAATTTAATTAATGTGCAATTACTGGAAAGAGTTGAAAACATGGTGACAAAGACATTATGAGCATTTTAAATAAATATGTTACCCTTTTCCATTAACCCTTTCCCTCATATAGATTTGCAGCAGACATTTCTGATGCCTCTGCAGCAGACAGCTTTTTGAAAACATAGTGACAAAGTTTCAAAATGCAACCTCAAGATTTTCCTTCATTTGGCCTTGTGACCAATCTTTTTTAAACCTGATAAGACCCATATTCGAACAAGGACTAGATATATCATCAAAAAAAACATTCTAACAAAGTTTCAACTTGCTCAAAGTAAAAATGTGGCCTCTGGAGTGTTAACAATATTTTCCCACAATTTGGCCTAGTGACCTAGTTTTTGACCTGGCATGACCCATATTTGAACTTGGCCTAGATATAATTTAATAAAATAACAAATCTGACCAAATCTTAAGCTGCTGAGGCTTAACATGCAGCTTCTACAGTGTTAACAAGAAGTTCCTTCAATTTGGCCTTGTGACCTAGTTTCTGACTCAATATGACCTATATTCAAACTTGACCCTAGACTTCATTCTGACAAAATTTCTAACTGATGAAGCAAAAACTGTGGTCTAGAGTGCTAACAAGATTTTCCTTCAATTTGACCTGGTGACCTAAATTTTGACCTGACATGACCCTCTTTCGAACTTGGCCTACATAAACATTCTGACTAGCTCAAGTTGAAAATGTGGCCCCCAGAGTGTTATCAAGATTTCCCTTTCATTTGACCTAGTGACCTAGTTTTTGACCACATATGGCGCAGTTTCGAACTTGTCCAAGATTAGATGGAAATAAATGTTTTTATAAATTTTCATGAATATCGGATTCAAAATGTAGCCTGTAGGGTGTTAACAAGGCAAATGTTGACGACAGATGACACACAACGGATGGACGCCATACAAAATGTGATCACAATAGCTCACCTTGAGCACTTCGTGCAGAAATGAGCTAAAAACCCCTAGTCTATAATTGAAAGTGTTCATTACTACAAAAAAAAATTGAAACTTTGTGGCAAAAGGTTATTCTTCTTTTGCCACAATGTTTTCAAAAGTCTTCTGTTGTAACTGTGTCAGAATGTGTCTGTAAGTGGGATTTGAGAGAGGGCTAGATACGTATTAAGGGGCATTTTTCATGTCCTAAATCAATCTTTATTTGACACTCAGCGTGAAGTACACAGCATGCCCATTCACGCAAAATGTTGCGTGAATCACGTAAAATAATCAGCATGCACGTAAAAGTTCTGATGTTGAGGGGTACATGCACGTAAAATTAATATGAAGAAATAAGACACTCTATTCTATTATTTTTATTGTTGTTGCCTTTCAATTTTCGGCTTCAAGTCTTTCAACTATGAAAATATACGATCGGGCTGAATCGGCCATTTGTGGATCGGAAAACCCATCTTTATCGAAACTGCATCGGATCGTTTCGTCACATCTCAACTGTTCTTTAATTTATTATATGGAAATATCCGATTGAACAATCGGTTGTCATCGTTCAACTTCGACAAGCCAATAAGCAATGTACAAACTGGTCACATGATCAGTAAGTCAAATATGACGTAAACAGCCAAGCAGGGCACAGCTCATTATCGAGAAGTTGCGATTTGGGAAGGGCGATTACGTATCCAAAATGTTGCATCGTCTGCGCGGGCGAAATGAACAAAAAAAGACAATAAAAAGCTTCTTCCAACCGATAAACAGTAAGCGAAGATATTAAAATAAAATAAAATGTCCTATTTTAAAAAGCTAGTCATTAATAAGTCCCGTTACGATTAAAAATCGAAATATGATGAAGTGAAACTAGAGTAAAACTAGACGTATATTCGGACGCGCTTTTTTCGGATACTTTTTATGGCAAAGTAACCATCGTATCTTTTATTTTTCAAATTGAATTTAAAGACATTTGATAGTGACGCAAGTTCTTTTTACATGATTACACAGTGGTATTTGCCGATTCATATTGGCATGCTTTACTTTGCAGAAAATAAAACATCACCAGACAAGCAGGTTGCCGCAGTACATCAACAGAGCCTGAATTGAAGAGAACAGAATGCAGATGTTCTGTTTGTCCTTTGCAGATATTTTTCTTTTTGTCTACAACAGACACATTTTAAATACACTGTGGGAGAGGGATATATTGCTCATACTTTTATCTACTCTCAATGATAATCTTAATTTGTACTTTCTCTTTAATTACAGTCAATCTGTTAAGTTTTTGTCTTTTCCTTGAATGTGGAGAGGGAGATGATAAAAAAGAACAAAATCAACATTTCCTTGTTTATTATATCTGTACCCCTTATTGTTACTGTGTACCCCAAATTTCCAAAGGCAGTGGGTACATGTACCCAAAATCTCAGAACTCAGTGGGCATGCTGAGTACATGCATGAAAGTGAATTTGTTTACGTAGCATTTTACGTGATTGGGAACACTGATCTTTAGGACTATAAAGTGACCAGTGTGTCAATAAAGCAGAGCGCCAGTAGCTCAGTCGTCAGTGATGCGGGCTGTCAGGGGTTGTAAGTTTCAACCCCCATCTCACCCAATGTTCTGGCCAACGTTTGACAAAAGGGCTAACAGTCTTTGAGGAAAATCAGCCAGTTGTTTGGAAAGACTGTTGTGTATTACTCGTAACTGGTGTGATACAAAGCCTAGAAATACATGGGCAGATGAACAGTCCAGTACATCAAGATCAACTTGCTACATGGTTCATGCACCAAACTGATTTGCAAAGATTCATTAATTTGTCTGTCAAATAAGCTTACAAAACTATAATATAATTCCTTTAGCCAACATGATACAGACATTATTTAATGACTTTGCAGCAACAATTGTTTTAATGCAATGTGAGAAAAGGAGAAATAAATTACTTGTCAATTTATGCTTTTCCTAAAATCTTTTCAATTATTTATCAGACAACATATTTACATTTATAATAGTTATCATGTAAAACCCTTGTTTTCTCACGGGTTGAATGGGTGACGGTCAAAACGTCGAATGACCCAAACGTCGAATTGATAAACAAGAACATAATGGGAGTCAAAACGTCGAAATGGGAGTCAAAACGTCGAAAAGGAAAATATAGAGGCCATATATTAATAAACGTCGAAAAGGAAAATATATTGTCTATTTTCTATAATTATGTATATACTATGCCATTATAAACAGTGTGTATTATTTGTAGTTAATTGAAGTGATATTTGTAATATTTAATAATTGTGTAATTAAATAAAAAGAATAAAGCGAGGGCATAATGAATTTGTTTGTTGCAGTTTTAAAAAATAAATTGTTGTGGCAATTATGAATATTATATGTGTTATAAGTGGTTCTTTATATTGTTGTACCCTTTATTAAAATGTGTAATGTTTGTTGCAGCTTTGAAAATAAATTGTTTAATCTATTATGAAATTACGTTTATGTTGCCGTTCCGTCATTAAATAGTTTATTTGAAGTAAAAAGTTGTGTTTTCAGCAGTTTGCATAGAGTACATGAATCTATAATATATAAGGGCATGTGAAACGCAATCTTTCATAAATGTAAAAAATGGATGTGTATTTGTGTTTGAGTTGTGATTGTAGAGTAACGCCTCGGATGCATGCAATATGCTGTGACAGCTGTGGTAGATGGCAGCACAGAGTCTGCAAATCAGGTAAGAAATAAAAAATAATTTTATATATGATTTTCCCCAGTACTTTTACCCTTTCTGATTTATATGCAGAATTATCGTAGCTAGCCGAAAAATATGCAACATCTCTTGACTCGATAAGCTCGCCTATTTTTTTTAAAAAGAAAAGACGGGCTATTGTTGTCAATTACAAAACTTTATCATTTGAAATTCTGCAGCAGATGACCTTAAACAAAGACGATGACATGACAACGTCGCAGCTGCTCAGAACTTGCAGTGTTATCGTTGGCTTGGGGCCAATGCAATCAACGGACCGGGTACACGATGAGGAACTATAAATAAAAATATAAAAAATTGTAAATAAAACCATAAAAAAACCTCAACAATGTATATAAGTTATAATATATGATGCTTTAATATAAGATAAAATTAAAAGTTAATCATTTATTGATGTGTTCTTGTTTATTCCGATTATTTCAATTTGAATATATATTCAAATGCCCTTTTATTTAATTTCTCCTTTATAATTGCATTGACAGAAAAGGTTCGAAAACGTAGTGGTCCGTAATGTTCCGTATATGACTAAACATATATTATTAAATTGTATTATTATCTACCTTGTGCGGTAAAACTTGAAAAAACAGCATAATAACTATTCTATACATTTCCGTATATATTTTCCTTTTCGACATTTTGACTCCCATTTTGTTCTTGTTTATCAATTCGACGTTTGGGTCATTCGACGTTTTGACAGTAATTCTTTTCTCACAATCCTAAATATTTTAGTATGTATCAAAATGATTCTTCTTATTTTATACATACTATATTTTTTTAGTTAATGTTTTACTCTTTAATCAATAAATGTTCTCCATAATCATTTTATGATTTATTGTTTCCATATAAATTTGTTTTACTAAATGTTTGCAAAGTAGTTTGCTGCAGATTTTTTACATGTGGAAAAAGGGTTAACTGGTTATTAGGCATCTGTTGTCAGTTCTTTGTTTACATTTGGGACGGCCCACAAGTTTTCTGGGAAGTTTAAGAGAAATCATTGATAGATTCTAGAACTGTTTACGGCGTAGTAGATCACCTTTTATTTAAGCAAGTTGTTGCTTTCGACTGTTGACTCCAGTCTGAACTGTTAATTAACAATCAAGATAAATTGATCGAGATCTTTGTTACTAATTAAGTCAATGTTTAAAGCTAACTGAACATGACTCACAAAAGCTAAAAGCGATATTGATTTTTCTGTGAACTCTCTCTCGTATCATTTAGGGAAAACATTTCCCACATCCGGCCAAAGAAAAAGGAGAAAAAACAAACCTTCTCTCATTGTCACTTTAGAATAACTCCTTCTATTTTCTGTCGCCATGGTATCTATTTCGTCCAATCCATTTAAATTCCGGATGACATCATGTAAAAGATTAACGTGAAATTATCCTTTCATTTTTGTGGGTCACTCGATCACTTGTCAAAATACACGGAAATCTGAATCTTTCAGACGCTTATTGTCTGAGTGCTGTACTTTACCGAACTGTAATCCAAGTGCATCGAGCGATTACCGTAAGGTTCGCTACTGGTCGATTTCGTTTCTGAGAATTTCGATACTCTGGTGAATTACAGCAATAAAACGCTCTTTCAGATCAATAAGTCATTATTCCCATGCAATATTAGATCTACCATTTTAAAATAAATAAAAGTAACACGCTTTATGTTGATATACTCAGTTGAAGTTACGACAAGCGGTTCCAAATAAAATATAGTTTTTCTTTTCTTTTACTATTCTTTTGAAAGTCCAGGGGCGCAGCGTGATCAAAATTAAATTTACTCAATGGGGGGTAGGTGAGTTGGGGGGTACAGCAAGAATTTTAATAAATCAAACTGTTGTTTTGGTAGGATAGAAATAAACATTAATTAAACATAAATCTTTCAATCAAAATTTACAAATAATTGAAGTAAATCAAAAGAAAATGTAACAAGAGGCCCAAGAGGGCCAGTATCGCTCCACTGCCATTAGGCAAAAACTAACTCTCCAAACAGCCCCGCCCCCTAATCGCCATGTTTCCAATCAACATGGCTTGAAGGAAGCTGATAGAGGGTCACCCAAGGAACATTTCTACAAACTTATTTGAAAATCGGTATTGACACTTTCGGAGGAGAAGACTTTTTAAGTTTTCACTATAGCCATATAATGCAAAATAGTCCCGCCCTCTGGTGGCCATGTTTTTCAACCAATCAACATGGCTTGAACGAATCTGATAGAGGGTCACCCTAGGAACATTTCTACAAAAAATATTTGAAAATCGGCCTGACACTTTTGGAGAAGAATCTACACTGTTAAAGAAAGCCAACCTGATCCTTTTCCAATGGCTTTATCTTTCTCTTACCGTTTACCACAATGTTTTAAACTCGGCACCAAAAATACTTAAAAAAAAAAAAAATCCCATTTGTACACATTATGTTTATTGGGTTAAAGAAATCATTTGTGTAAAGAAAGTAGATAGAAATCCGCCGAGGTCGAGTGGGTAGTATCGGGGATTTGAAACCGGGCATCTCGGGTTCGATCCCCAGGCACGCCGTTCACGTTGGTGTGTCATTGGGCAAGGCACATTTCCTAGTCTAGAACTGGTTTGTTTACCCAGGTATCATGAGTAAATGAACTGTCATCGTGATATAACTGAAATAATGTTGAAAACTGCATAAACCCAAATAAAACAAACACATACAAAACAAAGAAAGCAGACAGCTAATATTGGCTTTGACCTGCGTTATCAGGTTGTATCAATTTTAGTGATAATGTTTGCACGGTTAATCGTGGACAACGCAAAACTCGATTTGCAAGTGCATGAGTTGTTCAACATGTACCACTTTTTGTAATTTGTAACAAAACAAATTGAGTATGCCAAGAATACCCAATCATTTACACTAACGTGCGATTGGCATGCTTGCTGCTGGCTTGTCGACAGAAGACGCTGCATGGCATGTTGGGAGTTCTAGTCGAGCGCTACGAAAATCGCATTGTCAAGACCACTTTTTCAGGAACACTCATTTGCGCAATCGATTCCAAACTTCCATTCTTACTGCTGCTAACACACGGGCTTCATAATAACCGTAACAGTGGTTAAACTGTTCGTAAACGTCTGCGGGAGAACGGTTTAAACGGACGACGTCCAACGCGGTGATAGCAGGGTGCGCGTCTACTGTAGGAGAAATGAACGCTTTGCTGAATGTTGTATACTTGAATCAGATCGTTTCGGGACTGGGATTGGCCAGCCATTGCCCATGTTTATCGTTCCATATAGTATAGACGTCATTAATGGCAATTTCAATGCTCAACGTTTCTGCGATGCCACCCTCGCTCATGACGTCATTCCTTTGTTCCATAACAACGCCAATATCTCGATTTTCAGCATGGTAATTCCACATCTCATGCAGCTAAAGACAATTTATTTTTCTTATTTTACATAACATTGATTTCATTGATGACTGGCCCGCCAAAGGTCCTGATCTCAACCCATCAGAGCACCTCTGGGATATTCCGGACAGACGAATGAGGCGTCATCCCATCCCACTTGCTAACGTCAAAGAATTTCGTCAAGCGCTTATTCAGGACTGGAACAATATTCCACATGCAGAAATCAACACTTTAGTCAATTCTAAGCGCCGGAGATGCACTGCAGTTGTCAACTTAACGGATAATCATAAACGTTATTAAGCGTTATTTTTCTTTTTAACCCCTATCTCATTTGCTTAAAATTTCCCCAGTATTCTGTTGACCTTTGACCATCATTTTTGCACCAAACGATGTATCATGGAACACCCTTTAAACGAATATATAACAATGATTCCACCGATTTGATTTTTTTTTTAGCTATAATCAAGCAAACTTAGCGGAAGTTTATTGTTTTGTTTAATATACAATTAAATGATCTCTTCTCTATCTCTCTTTCCTTTGCCACCATGTTTTGAACCATTTGATAGAAGGTGTTCATATTCGTGCGTAATGTTTTCAAAACTGTCTATTGCAAAAAGAGGTAGCTGGTTTTCAACATTTTTTATTAAGCTGCTAAAAAACATTTTTGCCGACCGTGCTCTTATTTTAGTTGACAATAAGACCACCTTAAATAATATAAGAGTATTAAATATTAATTATGTGCATGCGTTTTCCTGTTTATACAAACTGAAATAAGTTAAAACCGACAATTTGATGCATTCAAATTTGTTTCGTAGAAAAACCGAAAGACACCTGAAATGAATGTAGTGTAATTTAATTATACATTAAAAAGAGCCTGTTTGGGGTAAATACACCTATTATGACTTATCTGCACCACTAGTCAATCGCCAAATTAATTAGTTAATAAATCAATACAGGCACCAAAAGACACGTGGAATTCAGTGTGCGTTTTTATACTAAATACAACTGTTTTTTGGAGTGGAGTAAGGTCGGTGTGAACATGCGGCCTTCTTTGACTTACCTTCCCACTATAACCAAACAGTCAATTAATAAATCCACCTTTTTCTGTCATACATTCCTTTTATCAATGGTTCAAACGTCCGTTGGCTACTCTGCAAACAACCCCTTCAAAATTGGGATTTAAAATAAATTAAAAAGCATTGCATTTAATTTTTCACCTATGCTTTGTGAAACCCAATAAGAAAAAGATTAGCTTGTGTGTATGATTTTGTACGTTGCTTTTAACATTATCTTAGTTACATCACGCCGTAGATATAAATGAAAAAAATGAAGAATACACAGGAATTTATGTTTGCTTAGGTACTAGAATTAGGCTCTCAATTTATTTCTCAGTATTAGGCAGAGACCTTTGTTTAATTTTGATATGTCATGTTTATTTGTTTATTGCATAAATCAAATCAAGTAACGACTAAAATCCATTGTAGATGTGCTAAACAGGAATACTCAAGGAACTATCAAGATAACAGTTGTGCATAATTAAGCGAAGTAGTTTGTGTCAAATTTTAGTTCATAGGTAGACTCCGTAAAGTATTTTCGTTCAATTTCTAAATCCTTCAATATATGGAGATAGCAAATTGCAATTGTAAAGTGTTCTTGTTAGACTTTAAGGATCAGTAATTACATGTCCATATATAATCTGCAGTTAGCCACTTGCTGTCAGCACTTTCAGTGCTTTGATTAAGAGAAGCCAGGGCTATAGTTAAAACGGAATGTGTTTTACGGGGCAAATGATACATACTGGGAAAAGGAGATATTACTCATTCTGAACCATTTATTTTACAACAACGGAGTTTCTTTTACGAGGGCAAAGATACATCCTTGGACATATTGGGAAAAAGAAATATAACTCATTCTGCACCATTTCTTTTCAACTGTTTCTAATATAACTTGCTCTTGGGGTCGAAAGGGTTAGACAAATTAAAGTACATTTTAAATCCCCACATGCATATGTATTTTAAAACATTGTGACAAAAGGAGAAATGACACATTATGAGTATCTTTTTCTGTTTGTCACACTGTATTGAAATTTTAACAGTTACTCTTCTGTTATTATTCGTTCATGCGTTTTCTGATGTTTCGAAAGCTGTCTACTGCAAATTTGCTAAAGGGGGAAAAGAGTTATTTAGAGTGAGAACTTTTCACTCTTTCGTGATCTGAACATTTGATCTCCTACTATGCTGTGTGTTGGAGTCGTTGTCTAACGTTTGTTAAAATTGAAAACACTTACTATACTAGCAGAGGTAAGTTTTTTATTATTTTTACTTTATGCAATATCAACAATAGTCATCTGTTCTGATACTGAACAAAGAAATTAATGTATGTCACAGAAAACTAAACATGCAGAACGTATGTTTTTTTTATTGATTCATAATTAGAGACATTGTGGACAATTTAGTAACTTGCTCGTATTTGAAAAAATTAGCCCGTATAAGGGAAATTGTTCAATTGATTACATACAAACAGTTCACTCTCTGTGCCCAGCTCTCTCCTCTCTGCGACTCGTTCAGACTTTCTTTCCGAAAGTCATTGTGGTACTCAGTTCCCTTTGAAGATTCGACGTGGCGCTGCTTAAGAAAACCAGAATCACATGTTGGGTGAGTTTAACGATAGGAGAATGTGCTATAACCAGATAGTTGTAAACGACTGGAATGGATTACCACAAACAGTAATAGAAGGACCCACGCTAAACATATTTAAGGCAAGGTTGAATAATCACTGGATATGTAAATCTAAATGCCAGGCTCGTTGCTATACACCTTTCTAAATAAACAGAATTAAGTTAAGTAGAACAACATAGTGTAGGAACACACTTAAAAGTTAATTTACTACAATTTGGTACATTAAACTTAATATGTAAATATGTTTTGAAATATTACGAAAGAGACTTTACTTTTAAATGAACAAGAACACACCTCCAAATGGGTGTAAACAAATATAGAAATATGGACGATCATAGTATAATGATCAAGAAAACAACCATTAAATAAACTGAAACCTGAAGTCACAAATAAACAATTCACATTTATGGAAAAACATCTCCTAAAAGGACCTATAGAAGCTAACGCTTATGTACATAAAGTACAATTGGTCTCTAAAACTAATACTATATAATTAATATTAATAGAAATGAAATTCTGTTGAGAACGGCGTTCATCTCCGATCGATCAATCAAAGCAACTATGTTCTGACGCTGTTAGAATTTGACCTGTCGGGTTCAGATGGATTTCTTGTTTTTTATTTACATCAACTTGAAATTCAAATATATCTGTTGAAAAAAAAAAAGAGAGTGTGAGTAGTTGAAAACATGCACTATATACGTAAACAAATACTTATACTTGGAAAATTGCCATTATTTGAAAAAGGAATAACCTGAAATCGGATATTGATTTCTGATTCGAAAAACGAATATATTCGAATAAGCAAAACGAATATTCGAATATAGTTTTCAGTATTCGTTACCATCCCTAATATATATATATATATATATTATTATGCAAAAAATATGTACAATCTATCAGCATTCTTGTATGAATGCATTTGACAATTTAACATTTTCCGGCCGAATAAAAGAATAAACCAGAGAGAATGGCCATCCATAACCCTCACACTGCTGCCTGCTGAAAAAGGAGGGTTTTTGAAAACAGGATTACTTTAGATGGGATTGCTCGTGACGAGTTGTCGTATCTGAGCTGGCATCGCCTTAAACCCAACTAGTGTACATGGAAAAAACGCTAACCGATACTGTACTTGGAATATCCCAACATGAATAGCATGAGGGTCCATTTTTAAGGCTCGGCAGTGTAAAGGTTATTACCTGATCAGCCTCTCCCTTCGATATACAACATGTGTATGCGTGTACGTATATATATATATATATATATAGATAATGCTGATATATGTGTACAGAGACAATATTCAAACAAATGTTCTGTTTCCAATTTGACATGATACCATGTGTACATTTGATGTTCAGAAATAAAAATGTCGGGTCTTCTCTTAACACAATTGAGTATAAAATTCGTTTGAGTGAAGGCGTGCAAGTACTTACCAGATTAAAGCATGAAGACATGCTTTTCTGTGTTTTTAGTTTTTCGGCAATTAAGTACCACTTTAAAATAATCAGGAAATGAACGGCCAAATATTTTTTAATAAAGTATATTGAACTTGAAACTATTTTAATTCTATTTTGCGATTTACATGTGAATATTCTAAGTTAGTTTGTCTAATTGTATGTATTATTCTAAGTTGTATTTTTGGCTAATGATAGAAGTGTGTTAAGAGAAACGCATTTATACAACGAAGTCAGTGTAGATTATGAATCCACTGTTAATGAATTTTGCATTTTCTGCTCTTGTTTTTTGCTGCATGTCAATTCTTCCCCCTTTGCTCGCTCTCTCTCAGATTCGTCTCTATACAGGAACTGGTTAAACGTGGATCTCGTCACACTATAACAGACCTTTAAGTCAACGCAACTTTAGTTGTATAAGATTCATATGTCCGTCTTCGTATGTTCTACTTATTTAATGCCGAGCATCTGTAGCTCAATCGGTAGCAACGCGGGCTGTCAATCCAGGGATTGAATATGAATAGCCTGGGTACCGAGGATGTGCAATAGAGTATATCCTGGTCTTTTAGAACAGTATATAATCTGACCAATTTGAGCATTCGCACAGTTTGATTTAGATCTACACTTTGGCAAAGTACTAACACAAGCTTTTGAACCTTCTGATGCGTTGTGAAGATTTCGATCAAGCTGAACAGATACAAGGCTGATCTGAACATGACTATTCACAAATTCCAACTTGCATGGACAGGTTCTTATAATCATAGTGGTTTGTTTGACATTTATGTCGGTTTTGACGCGTGCTGTCAATCCAGGGGTTGTGAGTTCGAACCCCAGCTCGGCCAATATACTTTACGACGTTTGACAAAAGTCATTGTGACAAGCGTCATTCGTCTTCCACCAATTGCCTATCAGTCTATGTGGAAACGCAGCCTGTTGCTTGGAATAAATGTTGTATGAAGTACTGGTGTGAGAAAGCCAAGAAACATATGAGTAGGTGAACTGGCAGCACCCCAATTAATCAATCAATCAATCAATCAATCAATCAATCAATTGACTTTTATGGACTTCATTAGTGGTAATCAAACTTTATACAATTGACACTGAATCAGGTTTTTATACACCTATAATCTTGTTCTATGATTTTCAAAAAGGGTTTTTCTGCAGGTCATCACATCAATATATGCACGAGGACAGGTCTGGCTAAAGTAAGAGTAGACCCTCCCATGTGCCTAAGATTGATCTCCCCACGAAGTTTCCATTGTTAATGCAGAAATATGTCTTTCTGTATTTTAGTTTAGGCTGTGTCTTTATTCTAAGGCCCAGCTATAGGGATATTAATCATCTCACGTGAACGATTTTCGACGCCTGCAGCACTTTAGACGGTCTTCTAAAACATTTAAGGAAAGGGAGATATATATGGCTCAAAACGAGAAATTTCTCCTTTTTTACTGCATTGTTCTATGTCCATGTATTCAAACTCTTATCATGATTGTTTACAACAAAATAACAATTTAATAACTCTTTAACCGTTTACAACAAATCTGACTAGGCAACTGAAACATCTAGTTTAATGCAAATTCATAAATGAATGAATCAGTATAGTGTCAGAAACATTTTTGAAATATCACATTGCTCCGATTGATGGCAAATGTTTGCTTTTACCACAATGCTTTCAATCGTTGACTACTGCAGATGCGTCTTCATCTGGAAAAGGGTCATGAGCTTCAGACGTCATATAAGGAGAAGGTTTGAAAACAGCTCACTATTTTTCGAGTTTTCGAGGCGTCGAGCACATTTTCTATTATCGCCACTAACACGTGCATGCTTTTATCGAGTGACCGACCACGTGCCGCCTTAAATTGAACGATTAACACGTTTTTCATTGGTTAACGGCAGTTGTATTACTCTAGCAGATGTAAATGACAAAACATGTTTATGTTCATATTCGTGTGTTTGTAAGGTTGTAATATACAAGATGGACATTTTGTCTTTTGTGAATAAAATCTATCTATTAGATTTCGGTGGTTGATTTTACACTCGGGTGGCTAACTTGGATACCTATTCATGTATGTGTTCGTCCCTGTCTTCATTTCTTTCGTTGTTTCTTTCTTTCTTTCTTGAGTTATGCAAGTTATGTTTAATAGATAGGCTTTTCATCAAGATGCCCAACACGTAAGCTTGATATATAAATATCATACAGTATTTGGATGGCTGCTATCATTTATCAGAACTATTTTAAGTTGTACGTATCTGAATTTGGTTGAACCAGGAACACTATATTAGTTTACATATAGTGTCCCTGGTTGAACATAGCTTCTTTTAATTTTTGGGATAGGGGCGTTTCGCCACTATCCCATAGCGAAGCTGCTTTCGAAAAGTCGGATTAAAGCTGCAACCACAGTCCACATGTGTATACCTACACCAAAACCGAGTTTTGATTGGTTTTAATCTGCCTTTTCAACGATTTCATTGGTTTGACCGAATCACGAAACCCTCCGCTTGCATAAATTTATGAGACAAAATAGTTTCTATGAATGAAACACACTCTGAACTATGGTTGACCTCAATGTCAGTAGTGTGAGGTAACGTCGACCGTTCTGTGACCCCATTAGTTTACAACAGTCGACTTATAGAGAAATGTGCAAAGCACTGTAAATAAAATTATTGAAAGGAGTTGAAACCATTGTGGCAAAAGTAGAAATTGCCTACGAAAAGCAATTTCCCCTTTTGTCACAATGTTTTCGATTGTCGTCTGCTGCACATGCGTCTGTAAGCGTCTGTAGGCGGAAAATGGTTACATTCTTCCCATGGAAGCGGAACCCTTTCCATGATACTATAACAGTTCGAATATTTAAAAAATATTGTTGAAAATGGAGCTATTGCTGACAATGAGCAATTCCTCCTTTTCACACAATGATTTCAAACACGTTATAAATTAATTATTTTCATATTTAAACGTTTTACTATGGACGTTCTTTCCCTCTTTCTCCCTTCCGGACACATTTTGAATAACATGCTAGAGATGAATGATTACGAGCAATTTTGCCTTACATCAAGGGGAAAAATATATAGTTGAAACCTTTGTGGAAAAAGAGGAAATGGGTCATGATAAACAATTCTGCAGCCGTCTGCTGCACATGCGTCAAAAAGCGACTGTAAGCGGGAAAGGGTTGAACCGTTCCCGTTATAGCTACTTAGTTACAAACAAATGTTGAAATTATATTTGCAGACGGAGCAATTGCTGACAATTAGCAATTCCTCCTTTTCAAACAATGCTTTGAAACATGAATCAATTTGTTTTTATAACCTAGATAACGAAAACATTTGTCTACAGTTATTATTTTAACCTTTGCCCCTTTTAGACACATTTGACTAACCTTAACAGATAAACGATAATCAACAAGTTTGTCTTTTTCCACAATGTTTTCATCACTATTCAAAATCATACTTTTATTAATTCAGGTCAATAGTTATGCCTTAGTTCAATGTTGTTTGCTGTATATTTAGTCTATGTGGTCAAGGTTAAGGAATACTGTAAACAAACTTGTTACAACATAATTCGTCCAAAGAGAGAGGTCCTACTGTGTATACATGCCATGAAATAATGTTACAAACGGTCTCACCGCTACTGGGGAATTGTTGGTAAAACAGGTCGCGTTTTGTGTTGAATATTCTCATGTGTCGCTGTATGTAGACCCTACTAGGAAATAGAAATTAAATCTACAAATTATAGATAAGTTAATTTCAACATTGATTGATTGGGGTTTTAACGCCGTTTTTAACATTTCTTCAGTCATATCACGGCGGCCAGTTCACCTACAAATGTATTTCCTGGTTTTCTCAAACCAGTACTCCTCACAACAATCTTCACAAGCAACTGGCTGCGTTTCCACATAGACTTAGCCCATTGGTGAAAGACGAATGACGCATGTCGCATTGACTTTTGTCAAACGTTGGAAAGAAATTTGGCCGAATTTGTCAACACATCCGAGTTATAACCGCAAGGTCATTATTTATTTTATAATTGAGAAGCTTCTAGCGATTTTGGGACTCAAATTATAATGTATATGCATTTGCGTTAATTGAAGACTCAACGTTCATCAACGTGTAATATAGTCCTAGATGTATCTGTTGACAAATAAACTAGAAATGTAGTCTAAATAGGTTTTTGAAAATTAACCTTGACGGTCCGGTCCCGTTTCGGAGATACAATTAAATTGCAAATACTTTACAAATACCATAATCTAAGCTGACGTGTTTTGACGCATCGAACCAGTCTTCTGTAATCAATACTTTATGAGTTGTCTCCGTCTGTAAAGCTTGGAGGTATAATCCGGCGTCCGGCCGGCTGTCTGCCTGAATGTGCATTCGTCCGTCCGTCATGGATTGCATGTATTGGTTAACACGTTGTTTCTGTATGGCAGATTTATTTCAAAGTGGTCACAATTATACCCGTGTGATCAGGAGAACGGCAAAGTACTAGGTACATAACTCTGGTCTGTTTTTTCAGTTATCTCCATTTTTCCTTATTTAGTTCAGCGATTGTCTCAATTAACTTTCATTGTATCAATTTCAAACTTGGTTTGTAGGTAACTTATGACCTACAGATTTGCAGTGCACCATTACCATAAATTTAGCATGCTGCGTTTGGAGTGTGTATATTTTTGTCTTTCAATGTTCTCACTTATTATATGCAACACATGCGTTCCGTGAAATTCCCTTTTTCGTTAATGAGTGCTTCCCCAAGCTTTGTACTTCGTCAAATCTAATCTGTTTTTTAGGTGTAAACTCAATTTTTTCATTTCTTCGGTTATTGTCTCAATATATGTCCAATATATCAATTTAAGACTTGGTGTATAGGAAACTCAGAGCTGCAATTGTGCAGTGCAAAAGAAACATAACTCTATCATGCTTTCGATCGTCTTTCATTTATCAGCATGATTACAATATACATTGTGGATCTTTAGTGATTTCTGAACTAGAAATATTTTAATTAAGGGTAGCTGCTCGGTTTTTTTTTGTCAATCTTTTGTCCTTCGATATTTTGTTTATACAAGAAAAGGGTAACACTTTGACAAATGAGGTATATGTTATTGGCAGGCAATATGTGTTGCTTCAAACATTTTTGGTTTGGTTTGTTTAAAGGTCATTGTTTCATTGTTTCAACAATGTTTGTCCATATGATCTATGCCATTTGTTTTCAACTTACATATGCCCCCTATACCATCAGCGCTTTCAGCGCTTTGATTACATTTCCTGCGTTAACTTTTTAGCACATATCAGAAATAGTGGATGTACAATTGAAAACATTGTGGTTTAAAGAAGCAGTGTAAATTTGAAGTTCTATCTTTCCTAAATGTTTTTGAATTATTTCATTTTGGCGGTAGCTTTCTTGGTCACATGGCTAGAGAAGGAATTATTTTCAATTCGTGGACTAGTTAATTCGTCAAATTACTTTAGTTTAATAATTTATTCTAATAATGAAGTTACGTACCAATGCATTTACGTGCTTTGAAATATTTGTACGTAGTAATAATTTGATATACAATCCAATCAGTATTAAAAAATATTTCCTAAATAGGGACGAAAGTCTCTTAAGCACTTTATATCAATTGAAATATTTGTACATAGAAATAATTTGATATACAATCCAATCAGTATTAAAATATATTTCCTAAATAGGGACGAAAGTCGCTTAAGCACTTTATATTAATACAATTTTTTGATTTTCAAATTTTTGACCACTTGCTCTTCATCATGATTAAAAAAAAAACACCCACGGAAATGTAAGTGCAGTCCAGATTGGTGTTAAAAAGTTCAGATTGTGATCAGGAGACGTCGTAATGACGTATCGAGTCGTCCAAGGGGAAGCACGTCAGTAAAACACTAGAACTATTATGTCTTACAACACCAAAATAAGCTGTACTTAAACGAAATTCAATCTTGATGAAAACCAATTGATCGAAAGTTTGTTAATTAAAGATTGATAATAATTATCTTAACAATGCTTTTATCTTAACCCTTCCCGACGCCTCTGCAGCAGACGACTTTTGAAAATATTAAGACAAAAGGAGGAGTAATTTCTCCTTTTTCACAATCTTTACAGCTCTTTTCAGTTGTATATCTAAACATGAAGATTTATCATTACTTTGCTTAAAGGATAAAGTTTAGTTCATATTATTTTCAGTACAATTTTTAAAACTAAAAGTGGACCTTATGAAAGTTTATAAAAAGTTATTTTCAAACTTTAATTTAACCCTTTTCCACTTGCAGATTGTTCTTAAGAAGAACTATATTTACCGTACGCTCGCCTTGAAGATAGCTTGAAACAACATTTCGTTCAACATTAGGTTCTAACCTGAATTGCAAATTATGTACTGCCATCCAGCACAACTGTCAGGACATACCACATGTTCAAATCCATTATAAATATAAGATGTATTGAGTTTACACATGATGACCCTCCCTGTCTATCATGGATTCACTAATTGTATACAAACTACAGCAATTTTATATGATTGTTATGCTTCTTTTTCAAAACTGTATTTACAGGATGAGAATTTCAGATGAGAGACGATCGACCAACGATTGATTAACTATATGAAAGGAACAATTGATGTTATTTGTGTGGTAAGAATTTGTCTTTTATTGTTTTGCATATTTTAATAATTCTTAAACATGCACTATTAATTGGGTTCCATTTCAATTCTGAATTTCAAACATGTTTCTATCATTTTCCAGCTCGGCCAACATTCTTTCCGACGTTTGACAAAAGTCGCTGTGACCTGCGTCATTCGTCTTTCACCAATGGGCTGTTTAACAGTCTATGTTGAAAAGTAGTCAGTTACTTGTAAAGTATGTCGTGTGGTGTACTGGAGTGGGAAAACCAGGAAACACATGAGTAGGTGAACTGGTCGCCGTGATACGACTGAAAAATTGAAGATAATTTGAAACAACATTTCGTTCAACATTAGGTTCTAATCTGATTCGCAAACTAGGTACTGCCACCTAGCACAAATGTCATAGGATACAACATGATTTTGCTCCGTAGCTGAGCTTTACTAACACAGCTCAAACACAAGTACGCATTCATTATAAGTATAAGAAGTATTGAGTTTACAATGACCCTGTATATATTGGATTCACTAATTTGTATGGAATGCCTTTACTGTCTTAGTATGTTATATTGTATTATAAGCAGTACATTTTCATGTATGTAAGGTACATATTTCAGTTGACATGGTACTTTGTTCATGATATGCAGTGTATTTTTTTTATAATATATGGTGGTTATTTAACAATATGCAGTGCAACATTGTGTAAATGCAGTAGAATAACCATTATATGTTATGCAAATACCGTCATATGCAATACAAACAACATTATATGCAGTCAGTGTGTCAATACATGTGGTGCTATTTTGATTAAATACAGTACGTGTACCTTTATACGCGGTGCATTTTTAGTGTGGATGATCATACTTTCCGACTTTCTCCGATAATTTACGGAAAATACCAAGTATGACAAAAGATATTAACATTAACAACCGTCTAGTCCATTTAAAACAATATATAATAGAAATATATACATTTTTAGCTCGACTGGCTGAAAGCTTATGTCATGGCGAATTGTCCGTCGTGCGTGCGTGCGTGCGTGCGTGCGTGCCTGTGTGTGTGTGTGTGTGCGTGTGTGTGCGTGTGTGTGTGCGTGTGTGTGTGCGTGTGTGTGTGCGTGTGTGTGTGTGTGTGTGTGTGTTTATATATGAAGATTTATATGAAGATTTATATGAAGATTTATATGAAGATTTGCAGTGCGGCGATTTGATTTACACTAAAGTTAATTAGCACTAGTGTGATACCGGCATGTGAAAATATTCGAATGGGCTTTGGTCTTTTTGTTGAATATAGTGATCCAAGCCGAACAAATGGTACGGTTGGATAGAGGAGAGTTCCTTCTACCATCAAATGCCAAAACAACCTAGGCTCGGGCTACTTTTGAACGTTTGCGAGGGGAACGAAAACGGAATACGCACATTTGCGATCCATTTGGGTATCACACTGGTGTACTTTCTCCTAAATGAATGTTTATATATACTGGCAGGTTATACCTTTTTTCAACGATGTTTTATACCACTTTCCAAACTACTACATGTTAGCGTGTTTCTTTTCAATGGTGTTTTGTGTCACTTTCCACAATGTTTCCGTCATATCACTGTGTCAGAACAGAACAGAACAGAACAAAACAGAATATAAGCTTTATTGAAAAGATTTAGATTATACATGTGCATATGAAACATATCAGACGATGGCAATTGGTGAATATGTGCCTTTCTGAATGTATGTCTATCTGAGTGTATGTCTATCTGTATTTATGTCTCTATATTTATGTATATATGTATGTATGTCCGTCGATCTCTACGTCTATCTTTTGGTGTAACTGTCAATCTGCCCGTTTGTCTGTATGCATGCACATCCATGTGAAGGTCAATCTGTGTGTTTATCTGTCCATGCGTTTGTATTTCTACCTGTTTATGTATGCCATCATCATGTATGTATGTCATGGAGTCTCTATCAGTATGTATGTGTATCTGCATGCATTCATGTGTCTCTGAATGTATGCTTTTCTGAATTGATGTCTATCTGAGTGTATGTCTATCTGTATTTATGACTATGTTTATGTGTATATGTATGTATGTATGTATGTCCGTCTATCTCTCCGTCTATCTGTTGGTGTAACTGTCCATCTGCATGTTTGTCTGTATGCATGTACATTCATGTGAAGGTCAATCTGTATGACTATCTGTCTATGCGTTTGTAAGTCTATCCGTCTATGCATTTGTATATCGATCTGTCAATGTATGCCTATCATCATGTATGTCTCTCATCTAATCTCTATCATTATGTATGTTGTCTATCACTAGGTATGTACAAAGTAGTTTTGAATATGTGTTTGCCTTCCATTTGCTAAACTATGTTCGGATTTGGTTCCAGATATAAAAAAAACACCGAGATGACAGAGATGCGCCTTCACAGATGAAAACACAGATGAAAACACAGATGAAAACACAGATCACCGCCCCCCACCGTCAGAGCCTACAACCGACTAGGTAAGCATTAATTACTTGCTCGTTTAGAATAATTGTGGCATAAGGAGCAACTATTCATTTTGAACCATGTCTTCCGATGTCACAATGTTTTCAAAAACCCGCATCATATGCATCAAACCGCGTCTACATGTGGGAAAGGGTTAAGAAGTGTGTTGAGCATTTTCTACTTTTGTCACTAGGTTGTCAAAACTCGACTGCTGAAATTGCACCAAAATGCGTCTACATGAGAGAACGGGTCAAAATGGTTCTTAGAACAGAAGCTTTATTCATATATGATTGATGTTCAAACTATTTGCAATATACGAATTATGTGTTAGTTTTCTCCACATGCTAACCATGTTCCGTTTTTGTTCCAGATGATACAACACCGAGATGATAGAGACCCGCTTGGATAGACGACTACACATGGATCAACGCACACTGGACTTCGGAACTACACTCCTGAATTCGGTATACTATTAACACTTTTTTTTACTTTCTACAAAGAAGAATGGACCAACACAGCAAGCATCAAAGATATGGGATCCCACACTCTTAGACTAAGTAACAAATACACCTTTACATTATTGTTAGAATAGATGAATAGATGAATACATGTACACGGAAAATAAAGAATTTGGATTTTAGACTTAACAACACGTCCGGCCGGACTCCTAAAAGATGACAGTTTTACTTTATAGTTTTGAATATGTGTTTGCCTTCCATTTGCTAAACTATGTTCGGATTTGGTTCCAGATATAAAAAAAACACCGAGATGACAGAGATGCGCCTTCACAGATGAAAACACAGATGAAAAAACAGATGAAAACACAGATCACCGCCCCCCACCGTCAGAGCCTACAACCGACTAGGTAAGCATTAATTACTTGCTCGTTTAGAATAATTGTGGCATAAGGAGCAACTATTCATTTTGAACCATGTCTTCCGATGTCACAATGTTTTCAAAAACCCGCATCATATGCATCAAACCGCGTCTACATGTGGGAAAGGGTTAAGAAGTGTGTTGAGCATTTTCTACTTTTGTCACTAGGTTGTCAAAACTCGACTGCTGAAATTGCACCAAAATGCGTCTACATGAGAGAACGGGTCAAAATGGTTCTTAGAACAGAAGCTTTATTCATATATGATTGATGTTCAAACTATTTGCAATATACGAATTATGTGTTAGTTTTCTCCACATGCTAACCATGTTCCGTTTTTGTTCCAGATGATACAAAACCGAGATGATAGAGACCCGCTTGGATAGACGACTACACATGGATCAACGCACACTGGACTTCGGAACTACACTCTTGAATTCGGTATACTATTAACACTTTTTTTACTTTCTACAAAGAAGAATGGACCAACACAGCAAGCATCAAAGATATGGGATCCCACACTCTTAGACTAAGTAACAAATACACCTTTACATTATTGTTAGAATAGATGAATAGATGAATACATGTACACGGAAAATAAAGAATTTGGATTTTAGACTTAACAACACGTCCGGCCGGACTCCTAAAAGATGACAGTTTTACTTTATAGTTTTGAATATGTGTTTGCCTTCCATTTGCTAAACTATGTTCGGATTTGGTTCCAGATATAAAAAAAACACCGAGATGACAGAGATGCGCCTTCACAGATGAAAACACAGATGAAAACACAGATGAAAACACAGATGAAAACACAGATCACCGCCCCCCCCCCCCCCCCACCGTCAGAGCCTACAACCGACTAGGTAAGCATTAATTACTTGCTCGTTTAGAATAATTGTGGCATAAGGAGCAACTATTCATTTTGAACCATGTCTTCCGATGTCACAATGTTTTCAAAAACCCGCATCATATGCATCAAACCGCGTCTACATGTGGGAAAGGGTTAAGAAGTGTGTTGAGCATTTTCTACTTTTGTCACTAGGTTGTCAAAACTCGACTGCTGAAATTGCACCAAAATGCGTCTACATGAGAGAACGGGTCAAAATGGTTCTTAGAACAGAAGCTTTATTCATATATGATTGATGTTCAAACTATTTGCAATATACGAATTATGTGTTAGTTTTCTCCACATGCTAACCATGTTCCGTTTTTGTTCCAGATGATACAAAACCGAGATGATAGAGACCCGCTTGGATAGACGACTACACATGGATCAACGCACACTGGACTTCGGAACTACACTCCTGAATTCGGTATACTATTAACACTTTTTTTACTTTCTACAAAGAAGAATGGACCAACACAGCAAGCATCAAAGATATGGGATCCCACACTCTTAGACTAAGTAACAAATACACCTTTACATTATTGTTAGAATAGATGAATAGATGAATACATGTACACGGAAAATAAAGAATTTGGATTTTAGACTTAACAACACGTCCGGCCGGACTCCTAAAAGATGACAGTTTTACTTTATAGTTTTGAATATGTGTTTGCCTTCCATTTGCTAAACTATGTTCGGATTTGGTTCCAGATATAAAAAAAACACCGAGATGACAGAGATGCGCCTTCACAGATGAAAACACAGATGAAAAAACAGATGAAAACACAGATCACCGCCCCCCACCGTCAGAGCCTACAACCGACTAGGTAAGCATTAATTACTTGCTCGTTTAGAATAATTGTGGCATAAGGAGCAACTATTCATTTTGAACCATGTCTTCCGATGTCACAATGTTTTCAAAAACCCGCATCATATGCATCAAACCGCGTCTACATGTGGGAAAGGGTTAAGAAGTGTGTTGAGCATTTTCTACTTTTGTCACTAGGTTGTCAAAACTCGACTGCTGAAATTGCACCAAAATGCGTCTACATGAGAGAACGGGTCAAAATGGTTCTTAGAACAGAAGCTTTATTCATATATGATTGATGTTCAAACTATTTGCAATATACGAATTATGTGTTAGTTTTCTCCACATGCTAACCATGTTCCGTTTTTGTTCCAGATGATACAAAACCGAGATGATAGAGACCCGCTTGGATAGACGACTACACATGGATCAACGCACACTGGACTTCGGAACTACACTCTTGAATTCGGTATACTATTAACACTTTTTTTACTTTCTACAAAGAAGAATGGACCAACACAGCAAGCATCAAAGATATGGGATCCCACACTCTTAGACTAAGTAACAAATACACCTTTACATTATTGTTAGAATAGATGAATAGATGAATACATGTACACGGAAAATAAAGAATTTGGATTTTAGACTTAACAACACGTCCGGCCGGACTCCTAAAAGATGACAGTTTTACTTTATAGTTTTGAATATGTGTTTGCCTTCCATTTGCTAAACTATGTTCGGATTTGGTTCCAGATATAAAAAAAACACCGAGATGACAGAGATGCGCCTTCACAGATGAAAACACAGATGAAAACACAGATGAAAACACAGATGAAAACACAGATCACCGCCCCCCCCCCCACCGTCAGAGCCTACAACCGACTAGGTAAGCATTAATTACTTGCTCGTTTAGAATAATTGTGGCATAAGGAGCAACTATTCATTTTGAACCATGTCTTCCGATGTCACAATGTTTTCAAAAACCCGCATCATATGCATCAAACCGCGTCTACATGTGGGAAAGGGTTAAGAAGTGTGTTGAGCATTTTCTACTTTTGTCACTAGGTTGTCAAAACTCGACTGCTGAAATTGCACCAAAATGCGTCTACATGAGAGAACGGGTCAAAATGGTTCTTAGAACAGAAGCTTTATTCATATATGATTGATGTTCAAACTATTTGCAATATACGAATTATGTGTTAGTTTTCTCCACATGCTAACCATGTTCCGTTTTTGTTCCAGATGATACAAAACCGAGATGATAGAGACCCGCTTGGATAGACGACTACACATGGATCAACGCACACTGGACTTCGGAACTACACTCCTGAATTCGGTATACTATTAACACTTTTTTTACTTTCTACAAAGAAGAATGGACCAACACAGCAAGCATCAAAGATATGGGATCCCACACTCTTAGACTAAGTAACAAATACACCTTTACATTATTGTTAGAATAGATGAATAGATGAATACATGTACACGGAAAATAAAGAATTTGGATTTTAGACTTAACAACACGTCCGGCCGGACTCCTAAAAGATGACAGTTTTACTTTATAGTTTTGAATATGTGTTTGCCTTCCATTTGCTAAACTATGTTCGGATTTGGTTCCAGATATAAAAAAAACACCGAGATGACAGAGATGCGCCTTCACAGATGAAAACACAGATGAAAAAACAGATGAAAACACAGATCACCGCCCCCCACCGTCAGAGCCTACAACCGACTAGGTAAGCATTAATTACTTGCTCGTTTAGAATAATTGTGGCATAAGGAGCAACTATTCATTTTGAACCATGTCTTCCGATGTCACAATGTTTTCAAAAACCCGCATCATATGCATCAAACCGCGTCTACATGTGGGAAAGGGTTAAGAAGTGTGTTGAGCATTTTCTACTTTTGTCACTAGGTTGTCAAAACTCGACTGCTGAAATTGCACCAAAATGCGTCTACATGAGAGAACGGGTCAAAATGGTTCTTAGAACAGAAGCTTTATTCATATATGATTGATGTTCAAACTATTTGCAATATACGAATTATGTGTTAGTTTTCTCCACATGCTAACCATGTTCCGTTTTTGTTCCAGATGATACAAAACCGAGATGATAGAGACCCGCTTGGATAGACGACTACACATGGATCAACGCACACTGGACTTCGGAACTACACTCTTGAATTCGGTATACTATTAACACTTTTTTTACTTTCTACAAAGAAGAATGGACCAACACAGCAAGCATCAAAGATATGGGATCCCACACTCTTAGACTAAGTAACAAATACACCTTTACATTATTGTTAGAATAGATGAATAGATGAATACATGTACACGGAAAATAAAGAATTTGGATTTTAGACTTAACAACACGTCCGGCCGGACTCCTAAAAGATGACAGTTTTACTTTATAGTTTTGAATATGTGTTTGCCTTCCATTTGCTAAACTATGTTCGGATTTGGTTCCAGATATAAAAAAACACACCGAGATGACAGAGATGCGCCTTCACAGATGAAAACACAGATGAAAACACAGATGAAAACACAGATGAAAACACAGATCACCGCCCCCCCCCCCACCGTCAGAGCCTACAACCGACTAGGTAAGCATTAATTACTTGCTCGTTTAGAATAATTGTGGCATAAGGAGCAACTATTCATTTTGAACCATGTCTTCCGATGTCACAATGTTTTCAAAAACCCGCATCATATGCATCAAACCGCGTCTACATGTGGGAAAGGGTTAAGAAGTGTGTTGAGCATTTTCTACTTTTGTCACTAGGTTGTCAAAACTCGACTGCTGAAATTGCACCAAAATGCGTCTACATGAGAGAACGGGTCAAAATGGTTCTTAGAACAGAAGCTTTATTCATATATGATTGATGTTCAAACTATTTGCAATATACGAATTATGTGTTAGTTTTCTCCACATGCTAACCATGTTCCGTTTTTGTTCCAGATGATACAAAACCGAGATGATAGAGACCCGCTTGGATAGACGACTACACATGGATCAACGCACACTGGACTTCGGAACTACACTCCTGAATTCGGTATACTATTAACACTTTTTTTACTTTCTACAAAGAAGAATGGACCAACACAGCAAGCATCAAAGATATGGGATCCCACACTCTTAGACTAAGTAACAAATACACCTTTACATTATTGTTAGAATAGATGAATAGATGAATACATGTACACGGAAAATAAAGAATTTGGATTTTAGACTTAACAACACGTCCGGCCGGACTCCTAAAAGATGACAGTTTTACTTTATAGTTTTGAATATGTGTTTGCCTTCCATTTGCTAAACTATGTTCGGATTTGGTTCCAGATATAAAAAAAACACCGAGATGACAGAGATGCGCCTTCACAGATGAAAACACAGATGAAAAAACAGATGAAAACACAGATGAAAACACAGATCACCGCCCCCCCCCCCACCGTCAGAGCCTACAACCGACTAGGTAAGCATTAATTACTTGCTCGTTTAGAATAATTGTGGCATAAGGAGCAACTATTCATTTTGAACCATGTCTTCCGATGTCACAATGTTTTCAAAAACCCGCATCATATGCATCAAACCGCGTCTACATGTGGGAAAGGGTTAAGAAGTGTGTTGAGCATTTTCTACTTTTGTCACTAGGTTGTCAAAACTCGACTGCTGAAATTGCACCAAAATGCGTCTACATGAGAGAACGGGTCAAAATGGTTCTTAGAACAGAAGCTTTATTCATATATGATTGATGTTCAAACTATTTGCAATATACGAATTATGTGTTAGTTTTCTCCACATGCTAACCATGTTCCGTTTTTGTTCCAGATGATACAAAACCGAGATGATAGAGACCCGCTTGGATAGACGACTACACATGGATCAACGCACACTGGACTTCGGAACTACACTCTTGAATTCGGTATACTATTAACACTTTTTTTACTTTCTACAAAGAAGAATGGACCAACACAGCAAGCATCAAAGATATGGGATCCCACACTCTTAGACTAAGTAACAAATACACCTTTACATTATTGTTAGAATAGATGAATAGATGAATACATGTACACGGAAAATAAAGAATTTGGATTTTAGACTTAACAACACGTCCGGCCGGACTCCTAAAAGATGACAGTTTTACTTTATAGTTTTGAATATGTGTTTGCCTTCCATTTGCTAAACTATGTTCGGATTTGGTTCCAGATATAAAAAAAACACCGAGATGACAGAGATGCGCCTTCACAGATGAAAACACAGATGAAAACACAGATGAAAACACAGATGAAAACACAGATGAAAACACAGATGAAAACACAGATGAAAACACAGATCACCGCCCCCCCCCCCCACCGTCAGAGCCTACAACCGACTAGGTAAGCATTAATTACTTGCTCGTTTAGAATAATTGTGGCATAAGGAGCAACTATTCATTTTGAACCATGTCTTCCGATGTCACAATGTTTTCAAAAACCCGCATCATATGCATCAAACCGCGTCTACATGTGGGAAAGGGTTAAGAAGTGTGTTGAGCATTTTCTACTTTTGTCACTAGGTTGTCAAAACTCGACTGCTGAAATTGCACCAAAATGCGTCTACATGAGAGAACGGGTCAAAATGGTTCTTAGAACAGAAGCTTTATTCATATATGATTGATGTTCAAACTATTTGCAATATACGAATTATGTGTTAGTTTTCTCCACATGCTAACCATGTTCCGTTTTTGTTCCAGATGATACAAAACCGAGATGATAGAGACCCGCTTGGATAGACGACTACACATGGATCAACGCACACTGGACTTCGGAACTACACTCCTGAATTCGGTATACTATTAACACTTTTTTTACTTTCTACAAAGAAGAATGGACCAACACAGCAAGCATCAAAGATATGGGATCCCACACTCTTAGACTAAGTAACAAATACACCTTTACATTATTGTTAGAATAGATGAATAGATGAATACATGTACACGGAAAATAAAGAATTTGGATTTTAGACTTAACAACACGTCCGGCCGGACTCCTAAAAGATGACAGTTTTACTTTATAGTTTTGAATATGTGTTTGCCTTCCATTTGCTAAACTATGTTCGGATTTGGTTCCAGATATAAAAAAAACACCGAGATGACAGAGATGCGCCTTCACAGATGAAAACACAGATGAAAAAACAGATGAAAACACAGATCACCGCCCCCCACCGTCAGAGCCTACAACCGACTAGGTAAGCATTAATTACTTGCTCGTTTAGAATAATTGTGGCATAAGGAGCAACTATTCATTTTGAACCATGTCTTCCGATGTCACAATGTTTTCAAAAACCCGCATCATATGCATCAAACCGCGTCTACATGTGGGAAAGGGTTAAGAAGTGTGTTGAGCATTTTCTACTTTTGTCACTAGGTTGTCAAAACTCGACTGCTGAAATTGCACCAAAATGCGTCTACATGAGAGAACGGGTCAAAATGGTTCTTAGAACAGAAGCTTTATTCATATATGATTGATGTTCAAACTATTTGCAATATACGAATTATGTGTTAGTTTTCTCCACATGCTAACCATGTTCCGTTTTTGTTCCAGATGATACAAAACCGAGATGATAGAGACCCGCTTGGATAGACGACTACACATGGATCAACGCACACTGGACTTCGGAACTACACTCCTGAATTCGGTATACTATTAACACTTTTTTTACTTTCTACAAAGAAGAATGGACCAACACAGCAAGCATCAAAGATATGGGATCCCACACTCTTAGACTAAGTAACAAATACACCTTTACATTATTGTTAGAATAGATGAATAGATGAATACATGTACACGGAAAATAAAGAATTTGGATTTTAGACTTAACAACACGTCCGGCCGGACTCCTAAAAGATGACAGTTTTACTTTATAGTTTTGAATATGTGTTTGCCTTCCATTTGCTAAACTATGTTCGGATTTGGTTCCAGATATAAAAAAAACACCGAGATGACAGAGATGCGCCTTCACAGATGAAAACACAGATGAAAAAACAGATGAAAACACAGATCACCGCCCCCCACCGTCAGAGCCTACAACCGACTAGGTAAGCATTAATTACTTGCTCGTTTAGAATAATTGTGGCATAAGGAGCAACTATTCATTTTGAACCATGTCTTCCGATGTCACAATGTTTTCAAAAACCCGCATCATATGCATCAAACCGCGTCTACATGTGGGAAAGGGTTAAGAAGTGTGTTGAGCATTTTCTACTTTTGTCACTAGGTTGTCAAAACTCGACTGCTGAAATTGCACCAAAATGCGTCTACATGAGAGAACGGGTCAAAATGGTTCTTAGAACAGAAGCTTTATTCATATATGATTGATGTTCAAACTATTTGCAATATACGAATTATGTGTTAGTTTTCTCCACATGCTAACCATGTTCCGTTTTTGTTCCAGATGATACAAAACCGAGATGATAGAGACCCGCTTGGATAGACGACTACACATGGATCAACGCACACTGGACTTCGGAACTACACTCTTGAATTCGGTATACTATTAACACTTTTTTTACTTTCTACAAAGAAGAATGGACCAACACAGCAAGCATCAAAGATATGGGATCCCACACTCTTAGACTAAGTAACAAATACACCTTTACATTATTGTTAGAATAGATGAATAGATGAATACATGTACACGGAAAATAAAGAATTTGGATTTTAGACTTAACAACACGTCCGGCCGGACTCCTAAAAGATGACAGTTTTACTTTATAGTTTTGAATATGTGTTTGCCTTCCATTTGCTAAACTATGTTCGGATTTGGTTCCAGATATAAAAAAACACACCGAGATGACAGAGATGCGCCTTCACAGATGAAAACACAGATGAAAACACAGATGAAAACACAGATGAAAACACAGATCACCGCCCCCCCCCCCACCGTCAGAGCCTACAACCGACTAGGTAAGCATTAATTACTTGCTCGTTTAGAATAATTGTGGCATAAGGAGCAACTATTCATTTTGAACCATGTCTTCCGATGTCACAATGTTTTCAAAAACCCGCATCATATGCATCAAACCGCGTCTACATGTGGGAAAGGGTTAAGAAGTGTGTTGAGCATTTTCTACTTTTGTCACTAGGTTGTCAAAACTCGACTGCTGAAATTGCACCAAAATGCGTCTACATGAGAGAACGGGTCAAAATGGTTCTTAGAACAGAAGCTTTATTCATATATGATTGATGTTCAAACTATTTGCAATATACGAATTATGTGTTAGTTTTCTCCACATGCTAACCATGTTCCGTTTTTGTTCCAGATGATACAAAACCGAGATGATAGAGACCCGCTTGGATAGACGACTACACATGGATCAACGCACACTGGACTTCGGAACTACACTCCTGAATTCGGTATACTATTAACACTTTTTTTACTTTCTACAAAGAAGAATGGACCAACACAGCAAGCATCAA
Source organism: Serripes groenlandicus (assembly GCA_031761405.1). Taxonomy (NCBI): domain Eukaryota; kingdom Metazoa; phylum Mollusca; class Bivalvia; order Cardiida; family Cardiidae; genus Serripes; species Serripes groenlandicus. Next base: position 5,851,130 of record JASEVX010000012.1, on the reverse strand, counting down.
AGATATGGGATCCCACACTCTTAGACTAAGTAACAAATACACCTTTACATTATTGTTAGAATAGATGAATAGATGAATACATGTACACGGAAAATAAAGAATTTGGATTTTAGACTTAACAACACGTCCGGCCGGACTCCTAAAAGATGACAGTTTTACTTTATAGTTTTGAATATGTGTTTGCCTTCCATTTGCTAAACTATGTTCGGATTTGGTTCCAGATATAAAAAAAACACCGAGATGACAGAGATGCGCCTTCACAGATGAAAACACAGATGAAAAAACAGATGAAAACACAGATCACCGCCCCCCACCGTCAGAGCCTACAACCGACTAGGTAAGCATTAATTACTTGCTCGTTTAGAATAATTGTGGCATAAGGAGCAACTATTCATTTTGAACCATGTCTTCCGATGTCACAATGTTTTCAAAAACCCGCATCATATGCATCAAACCGCGTCTACATGTGGGAAAGGGTTAAGAAGTGTGTTGAGCATTTTCTACTTTTGTCACTAGGTTGTCAAAACTCGACTGCTGAAATTGCACCAAAATGCGTCTACATGAGAGAACGGGTCAAAATGGTTCTTAGAACAGAAGCTTTATTCATATATGATTGATGTTCAAACTATTTGCAATATACGAATTATGTGTTAGTTTTCTCCACATGCTAACCATGTTCCGTTTTTGTTCCAGATGATACAAAACCGAGATGATAGAGACCCGCTTGGATAGACGACTACACATGGATCAACGCACACTGGACTTCGGAACTACACTCTTGAATTCGGTATACTATTAACACTTTTTTTACTTTCTACAAAGAAGAATGGACCAACACAGCAAGCATCAAAGATATGGGATCCCACACTCTTAGACTAAGTAACAAATACACCTTTACATTATTGTTAGAATAGATGAATAGATGAATACATGTACACGGAAAATAAAGAATTTGGATTTTAGACTTAACAACACGTCCGGCCGGACTCCTAAAAGATGACAGTTTTACTTTATAGTTTTGAATATGTGTTTGCCTTCCATTTGCTAAACTATGTTCGGATTTGGTTCCAGATATAAAAAAAACACCGAGATGACAGAGATGCGCCTTTACAGATGAAAACACAGATGAAAACACAGATGAAAACACAGATGAAAACACAGATCACCGCCCCCCCCCCCACCGTCAGAGCCTACAACCGACTAGGTAAGCATTAATTACTTGCTCGTTTAGAATAATTGTGGCATAAGGAGCAACTATTCATTTTGAACCATGTCTTCCGATGTCACAATGTTTTCAAAAACCCGCATCATATGCATCAAACCGCGTCTACATGTGGGAAAGGGTTAAGAAGTGTGTTGAGCATTTTCTACTTTTGTCACTAGGTTGTCAAAACTCGACTGCTGAAATTGCACCAAAATGCGTCTACATGAGAGAACGGGTCAAAATGGTTCTTAGAACAGAAGCTTTATTCATATATGATTGATGTTCAAACTATTTGCAATATACGAATTATGTGTTAGTTTTCTCCACATGCTAACCATGTTCCGTTTTTGTTCCAGATGATACAAAACCGAGATGATAGAGACCCGCTTGGATAGACGACTACACATGGATCAACGCACACTGGACTTCGGAACTACACTCCTGAATTCGGTATACTATTAACACTTTTTTTACTTTCTACAAAGAAGAATGGACCAACACAGCAAGCATCAAAGATATGGGATCCCACACTCTTAGACTAAGTAACAAATACACCTTTACATTATTGTTAGAATAGATGAATAGATGAATACATGTACACGGAAAATAAAGAATTTGGATTTTAGACTTAACAACACGTCCGGCCGGACTCCTAAAAGATGACAGTTTTACTTTATAGTTTTGAATATGTGTTTGCCTTCCATTTGCTAAACTATGTTCGGATTTGGTTCCAGATATAAAAAAAACACCGAGATGACAGAGATGCGCCTTCACAGATGAAAACACAGATGAAAAAACAGATGAAAACACAGATGAAAACACAGATCACCGCCCCCCCCCCCACCGTCAGAGCCTACAACCGACTAGGTAAGCATTAATTACTTGCTCGTTTAGAATAATTGTGGCATAAGGAGCAACTATTCATTTTGAACCATGTCTTCCGATGTCACAATGTTTTCAAAAACCCGCATCATATGCATCAAACCGCGTCTACATGTGGGAAAGGGTTAAGAAGTGTGTTGAGCATTTTCTACTTTTGTCACTAGGTTGTCAAAACTCGACTGCTGAAATTGCACCAAAATGCGTCTACATGAGAGAACGGGTCAAAATGGTTCTTAGAACAGAAGCTTTATTCATATATGATTGATGTTCAAACTATTTGCAATATACGAATTATGTGTTAGTTTTCTCCACATGCTAACCATGTTCCGTTTTTGTTCCAGATGATACAAAACCGAGATGATAGAGACCCGCTTGGATAGACGACTACACATGGATCAACGCACACTGGACTTCGGAACTACACTCTTGAATTCGGTATACTATTAACACTTTTTTTACTTTCTACAAAGAAGAATGGACCAACACAGCAAGCATTAAAGATATGGGATCCCACACTCTTAGACTAAGTAACAAATACACCTTTACATTATTGTTAGAATAGATGAATAGATGAATACATGTACACGGAAAATAAAGAATTTGGATTTTAGACTTAACAACACGTCCGGCCGGACTCCTAAAAGATGACAGTTTTACTTTATAGTTTTGAATATGTGTTTGCCTTCCATTTGCTAAACTATGTTCGGATTTGGTTCCAGATATAAAAAAAACACCGAGATGACAGAGATGCGCCTTCACAGATGAAAACACAGATGAAAACACAGATGAAAACACAGATCACCGCCCCCCCCCCCCCCCCCCCCCCACCGTCAGAGCCTACAACCGACTAGGTAAGCATTAATTACTTGCTCGTTTAGAATAATTGTGGCATAAGGAGCAACTATTCATTTTGAACCATGTCTTCCGATGTCACAATGTTTTCAAAAACCCGCATCATATGCATCAAACCGCGTCTACATGTGGGAAAGGGTTAAGAAGTGTGTTGAGCATTTTCTACTTTTGTCACTAGGTTGTCAAAACTCGACTGCTGAAATTGCACCAAAATGCGTCTACATGAGAGAACGGGTCAAAATGGTTCTTAGAACAGAAGCTTTATTCATATATGATTGATGTTCAAACTATTTGCAATATACGAATTATGTGTTAGTTTTCTCCACATGCTAACCATGTTCCGTTTTTGTTCCAGATGATACAAAACCGAGATGATAGAGACCCGCTTGGATAGACGACTACACATGGATCAACGCACACTGGACTTCGGAACTACACTCCTGAATTCGGTATACTATTAACACTTTTTTTACTTTCTACAAAGAAGAATGGACCAACACAGCAAGCATCAAAGATATGGGATCCCACACTCTTAGACTAAGTAACAAATACACCTTTACATTATTGTTAGAATAGATGAATAGATGAATACATGTACACGGAAAATAAAGAATTTGGATTTTAGACTTAACAACACGTCCGGCCGGACTCCTAAAAGATGACAGTTTTACTTTATAGTTTTGAATATGTGTTTGCCTTCCATTTGCTAAACTATGTTCGGATTTGGTTCCAGATATAAAAAAAACACCGAGATGACAGAGATGCGCCTTCACAGATGAAAACACAGATGAAAAAACAGATGAAAACACAGATCACCGCCCCCCACCGTCAGAGCCTACAACCGACTAGGTAAGCATTAATTACTTGCTCGTTTAGAATAATTGTGGCATAAGGAGCAACTATTCATTTTGAACCATGTCTTCCGATGTCACAATGTTTTCAAAAACCCGCATCATATGCATCAAACCGCGTCTACATGTGGGAAAGGGTTAAGAAGTGTGTTGAGCATTTTCTACTTTTGTCACTAGGTTGTCAAAACTCGACTGCTGAAATTGCACCAAAATGCGTCTACATGAGAGAACGGGTCAAAATGGTTCTTAGAACAGAAGCTTTATTCATATATGATTGATGTTCAAACTATTTGCAATATACGAATTATGTGTTAGTTTTCTCCACATGCTAACCATGTTCCGTTTTTGTTCCAGATGATACAAAACCGAGATGATAGAGACCCGCTTGGATAGACGACTACACATGGATCAACGCACACTGGACTTCGGAACTACACTCTTGAATTCGGTATACTATTAACACTTTTTTTACTTTCTACAAAGAAGAATGGACCAACACAGCAAGCATCAAAGATATGGGATCCCACACTCTTAGACTAAGTAACAAATACACCTTTACATTATTGTTAGAATAGATGAATAGATGAATACATGTACACGGAAAATAAAGAATTTGGATTTTAGACTTAACAACACGTCCGGCCGGACTCCTAAAAGATGACAGTTTTACTTTATAGTTTTGAATATGTGTTTGCCTTCCATTTGCTAAACTATGTTCGGATTTGGTTCCAGATATAAAAAAACACCGAGATGACAGAGATGCGCCTTCACAGATGAAAACACAGATGAAAACACAGATGAAAACACAGATGAAAACACAGATCACCGCCCCCCCCCCCACCGTCAGAGCCTACAACCGACTAGGTAAGCATTAATTACTTGCTCGTTTAGAATAATTGTGGCATAAGGAGCAACTATTCATTTTGAACCATGTCTTCCGATGTCACAATGTTTTCAAAAACCCGCATCATATGCATCAAACCGCGTCTACATGTGGGAAAGGGTTAAGAAGTGTGTTGAGCATTTTCTACTTTTGTCACTAGGTTGTCAAAACTCGACTGCTGAAATTGCACCAAAATGCGTCTACATGAGAGAACGGGTCAAAATGGTTCTTAGAACAGAAGCTTTATTCATATATGATTGATGTTCAAACTATTTGCAATATACGAATTATGTGTTAGTTTTCTCCACATGCTAACCATGTTCCGTTTTTGTTCCAGATGATACAAAACCGAGATGATAGAGACCCGCTTGGATAGACGACTACACATGGATCAACGCACACTGGACTTCGGAACTACACTCCTGAATTCGGTATACTATTAACACTTTTTTTACTTTCTACAAAGAAGAATGGACCAACACAGCAAGCATCAAAGATATGGGATCCCACACTCTTAGACTAAGTAACAAATACACCTTTACATTATTGTTAGAATAGATGAATAGATGAATACATGTACACGGAAAATAAAGAATTTGGATTTTAGACTTAACAACACGTCCGGCCGGACTCCTAAAAGATGACAGTTTTACTTTATAGTTTTGAATATGTGTTTGCCTTCCATTTGCTAAACTATGTTCGGATTTGGTTCCAGATATAAAAAAAACACCGAGATGACAGAGATGCGCCTTCACAGATGAAAACACAGATGAAAAAACAGATGAAAACACAGATCACCGCCCCCCACCGTCAGAGCCTACAACCGACTAGGTAAGCATTAATTACTTGCTCGTTTAGAATAATTGTGGCATAAGGAGCAACTATTCATTTTGAACCATGTCTTCCGATGTCACAATGTTTTCAAAAACCCGCATCATATGCATCAAACCGCGTCTACATGTGGAAAGGGTTAAGAAGTGTGTTGAGCATTTTCTACTTTTGTCACTAGGTTGTCAAAACTCGACTGCTGAAATTGCACCAAAATGCGTCTACATGAGAGAACGGGTCAAAATGGTTCTTAGAACAGAAGCTTTATTCATATATGATTGATGTTCAAACTATTTGCAATATACGAATTATGTGTTAGTTTTCTCCACATGCTAACCATGTTCCGTTTTTGTTCCAGATGATACAAAACCGAGATGATAGAGACCCGCTTGGATAGACGACTACACATGGATCAACGCACACTGGACTTCGGAACTACACTCTTGAATTCGGTATACTATTAACACTTTTTTTACTTTCTACAAAGAAGAATGGACCAACACAGCAAGCATCAAAGATATGGGATCCCACACTCTTAGACTAAGTAACAAATACACCTTTACATTATTGTTAGAATAGATGAATAGATGAATACATGTACACGGAAAATAAAGAATTTGGATTTAGACTTAACAACACGTCCGGCCGGACTCCTAAAAGATGACAGTTTTACTTTATAGTTTTGAATATGTGTTTGGCCTTCCATTTGCTAAACTATGTTCGGATTTGGTTCCAGATATAAAAAAAACACCGAGATGACAGAGATGCGCCTTTACAGATGAAAACACAGATGAAAACACAGATGAAAACACAGATGAAAACACAGATCACCGCCCCCCCCCCCCCCACCGTCAGAGCCTACAACCGACTAGGTAAGCATTAATTACTTGCTCGTTTAGAATAATTGTGGCATAAGGAGCAACTATTCATTTTGAACCATGTCTTCCGATGTCACAATGTTTTCAAAAACCCGCATCATATGCATCAAACCGCGTCTACATGTGGGAAAGGGTTAAGAAGTGTGTTGAGCATTTTCTACTTTTGTCACTAGGTTGTCAAAACTCGACTGCTGAAATTGCACCAAAATGCGTCTACATGAGAGAACGGGTCAAAATGGTTCTTAGAACAGAAGCTTTATTCATATATGATTGATGTTCAAACTATTTGCAATATACGAATTATGTGTTAGTTTTCTCCACATGCTAACCATGTTCCGTTTTTGTTCCAGATGATACAAAAACCGAGATGATAGAGACCCGCTTGATAGACGACTACACATGGATCAACGCACACTGGACTTCGGAACTACACTCCTGAATTCGGTATACTATTAACACTTTTTTTACTTTCTACAAAGAAGAATGGACCAACACAGCAAGCATCAAAGATATGGGATCCCACACTCTTAGACTAAGTAACAAATACACCTTTACATTATTGTTAGAATAGATGAATAGATGAATACATGTACACGGAAAATAAAGAATTTGGATTTTAGACTTAACAACACGTCCGGCCGGACTCCTAAAAGATGACAGTTTTACTTTATAGTTTTGAATATGTGTTTGCCTTCCATTTGCTAAACTATGTTCGGATTTGGTTCCAGATATAAAAAAAACACCGAGATGACAGAGATGCGCCTTCACAGATGAAAACACAGATGAAAAAACAGATGAAAACACAGATCACCGCCCCCCACCGTCAGAGCCTACAACCGACTAGGTAAGCATTAATTACTTGCTCGTTTAGAATAATTGTGGCATAAGGAGCAACTATTCATTTTGAACCATGTCTTCCGATGTCACAATGTTTTCAAAAACCCGCATCATATGCATCAAACCGCGTCTACATGTGGGAAAGGGTTAAGAAGTGTGTTGAGCATTTTCTACTTTTGTCACTAGGTTGTCAAAACTCGACTGCTGAAATTGCACCAAAATGCGTCTACATGAGAGAACGGGTCAAAATGGTTCTTAGAACAGAAGCTTTATTCATATATGATTGATGTTCAAACTATTTGCAATATACGAATTATGTGTTAGTTTTCTCCACATGCTAACCATGTTCCGTTTTTGTTCCAGATGATACAAAACCGAGATGATAGAGACCCGCTTGGATAGACGACTACACATGGATCAACGCACACTGGACTTCGGAACTACACTCTTGAATTCGGTATACTATTAACACTTTTTTTACTTTCTACAAAGAAGAATGGACCAACACAGCAAGCATCAAAGATATGGGATCCCACACTCTTAGACTAAGTAACAAATACACCTTTACATTATTGTTAGAATAGATGAATAGATGAATACATGTACACGGAAAATAAAGAATTTGGATTTTAGACTTAACAACACGTCCGGCCGGACTCCTAAAAGATGACAGTTTTACTTTATAGTTTTGAATATGTGTTTGCCTTCCATTTGCTAAACTATGTTCGGATTTGGTTCCAGATATAAAAAAACACACCGAGATGACAGAGATGCGCCTTCACAGATGAAAACACAGATGAAAACACAGATGAAAACACAGATGAAAACACAGATCACCGCCCCCCCCCCCCACCGTCAGAGCCTACAACCGACTAGGTAAGCATTAATTACTTGCTCGTTTAGAATAATTGTGGCATAAGGAGCAACTATTCATTTTGAACCATGTCTTCCGATGTCACAATGTTTTCAAAAACCCGCATCATATGCATCAAACCGCGTCTACATGTGGGAAAGGGTTAAGAAGTGTGTTGAGCATTTTCTACTTTTGTCACTAGGTTGTCAAAACTCGACTGCTGAAATTGCACCAAAATGCGTCTACATGAGAGAACGGGTCAAAATGGTTCTTAGAACAGAAGCTTTATTCATATATGATTGATGTTCAAACTATTTGCAATATACGAATTATGTGTTAGTTTTCTCCACATGCTAACCATGTTCCGTTTTTGTTCCAGATGATACAAAACCGAGATGATAGAGACCCGCTTGGATAGACGACTACACATGGATCAACGCACACTGGACTTCGGAACTACACTCCTGAATTCGGTATACTATTAACACTTTTTTTACTTTCTACAAAGAAGAATGGACCAACACAGCAAGCATCAAAGATATGGGATCCCACACTCTTAGACTAAGTAACAAATACACCTTTACATTATTGTTAGAATAGATGAATAGATGAATACATGTACACGGAAAATAAAGAATTTGGATTTTAGACTTAACAACACGTCCGGCCGGACTCCTAAAAGATGACAGTTTTACTTTATAGTTTTGAATATGTGTTTGCCTTCCATTTGCTAAACTATGTTCGGATTTGGTTCCAGATATAAAAAAAACACCGAGATGACAGAGATGCGCCTTCACAGATGAAAACACAGATGAAAAAACAGATGAAAACACAGATCACCGCCCCCCACCGTCAGAGCCTACAACCGACTAGGTAAGCATTAATTACTTGCTCGTTTAGAATAATTGTGGCATAAGGAGCAACTATTCATTTTGAACCATGTCTTCCGATGTCACAATGTTTTCAAAAACCCGCATCATATGCATCAAACCGCGTCTACATGTGGGAAAGGGTTAAGAAGTGTGTTGAGCATTTTCTACTTTTGTCACTAGGTTGTCAAAACTCGACTGCTGAAATTGCACCAAAATGCGTCTACATGAGAGAACGGGTCAAAATGGTTCTTAGAACAGAAGCTTTATTCATATATGATTGATGTTCAAACTATTTGCAATATACGAATTATGTGTTAGTTTTCTCCACATGCTAACCATGTTCCGTTTTTGTTCCAGATGATACAAAACCGAGATGATAGAGACCCGCTTGGATAGACGACTACACATGGATCAACGCACACTGGACTTCGGAACTACACTCTTGAATTCGGTATACTATTAACACTTTTTTTACTTTCTACAAAGAAGAATGGACCAACACAGCAAGCATCAAAGATATGGGATCCCACACTCTTAGACTAAGTAACAAATACACCTTTACATTATTGTTAGAATAGATGAATAGATGAATACATGTACACGGAAAATAAAGAATTTGGATTTTAGACTTAACAACACGTCCGGCCGGACTCCTAAAAGATGACAGTTTTACTTTATAGTTTTGAATATGTGTTTGCCTTCCATTTGCTAAACTATGTTCGGATTTGGTTCCAGATATAAAAAAAACACCGAGATGACAGAGATGCGCCTTCACAGATGAAAACACAGATGAAAACACAGATGAAAACACAGATCACCGCCCCCCCCCCACCGTCAGAGCCTACAACCGACTAGGTAAGCATTAATTACTTGCTCGTTTAGAATAATTGTGGCATAAGGAGCAACTATTCATTTTGAACCATGTCTTCCGATGTCACAATGTTTTCAAAAACCCGCATCATATGCATCAAACCGCGTCTACATGTGGGAAAGGGTTAAGAAGTGTGTTGAGCATTTTCTACTTTTGTCACTAGGTTGTCAAAACTCGACTGCTGAAATTGCACCAAAATGCGTCTACATGAGAGAACGGGTCAAAATGGTTCTTAGAACAGAAGCTTTATTCATATATGATTGATGTTCAAACTATTTGCAATATACGAATTATGTGTTAGTTTTCTCCACATGCTAACCATGTTCCGTTTTTGTTCCAGATGATACAAAACCGAGATGATAGAGACCCGCTTGGATAGACGACTACACATGGATCAACGCACACTGGACTTCGGAACTACACTCCTGAATTCGGTATACTATTAACACTTTTTTTACTTTCTACAAAGAAGAATGGACCAACACAGCAAGCATCAAAGATATGGGATCCCACACTCTTAGACTAAGTAACAAATACACCTTTACATTATTGTTAGAATAGATGAATAGATGAATACATGTACACGGAAAATAAAGAATTTGGATTTTAGACTTAACAACACGTCCGGCCGGACTCCTAAAAGATGACAGTTTTACTTTATAGTTTTGAATATGTGTTTGCCTTCCATTTGCTAAACTATGTTCGGATTTGGTTCCAGATATAAAAAAAACACCGAGATGACAGAGATGCGCCTTCACAGATGAAAACACAGATGAAAAAACAGATGAAAACACAGATCACCGCCCCCCACCGTCAGAGCCTACAACCGACTAGGTAAGCATTAATTACTTGCTCGTTTAGAATAATTGTGGCATAAGGAGCAACTATTCATTTTGAACCATGTCTTCCGATGTCACAATGTTTTCAAAAACCCGCATCATATGCATCAAACCGCGTCTACATGTGGGAAAGGGTTAAGAAGTGTGTTGAGCATTTTCTACTTTTGTCACTAGGTTGTCAAAACTCGACTGCTGAAATTGCACCAAAATGCGTCTACATGAGAGAACGGGTCAAAATGGTTCTTAGAACAGAAGCTTTATTCATATATGATTGATGTTCAAACTATTTGCAATATACGAATTATGTGTTAGTTTTCTCCACATGCTAACCATGTTCCGTTTTTGTTCCAGATGATACAAAACCGAGATGATAGAGACCCGCTTGGATAGACGACTACACATGGATCAACGCACACTGGACTTCGGAACTACACTCTTGAATTCGGTATACTATTAACACTTTTTTTACTTTCTACAAAGAAGAATGGACCAACACAGCAAGCATCAAAGATATGGGATCCCACACTCTTAGACTAAGTAACAAATACACCTTTACATTATTGTTAGAATAGATGAATAGATGAATACATGTACACGGAAAATAAAGAATTTGGATTTTAGACTTAACAACACGTCCGGCCGGACTCCTAAAAGATGACAGTTTTACTTTATAGTTTTGAATATGTGTTTGCCTTCCATTTGCTAAACTATGTTCGGATTTGGTTCCAGATATAAAAAAAACACCGAGATGACAGAGATGCGCCTTCACAGATGAAAACACAGATGAAAACACAGATGAAAACACAGATGAAAACACAGATCACCGCCCCCCCCCCCACCGTCAGAGCCTACAACCGACTAGGTAAGCATTAATTACTTGCTCGTTTAGAATAATTGTGGCATAAGGAGCAACTATTCATTTTGAACCATGTCTTCCGATGTCACAATGTTTTCAAAAACCCGCATCATATGCATCAAACCGCGTCTACATGTGGGAAAGGGTTAAGAAGTGTGTTGAGCATTTTCTACTTTTGTCACTAGGTTGTCAAAACTCGACTGCTGAAATTGCACCAAAATGCGTCTACATGAGAGAACGGGTCAAAATGGTTCTTAGAACAGAAGCTTTATTCATATATGATTGATGTTCAAACTATTTGCAATATACGAATTATGTGTTAGTTTTCTCCACATGCTAACCATGTTCCGTTTTTGTTCCAGATGATACAAAACCGAGATGATAGAGACCCGCTTGGATAGACGACTACACATGGATCAACGCACACTGGACTTCGGAACTACACTCCTGAATTCGGTATACTATTAACACTTTTTTTACTTTCTACAAAGAAGAATGGACCAACACAGCAAGCATCAAAGATATGGGATCCCACACTCTTAGACTAAGTAACAAATACACCTTTACATTATTGTTAGAATAGATGAATAGATGAATACATGTACACGGAAAATAAAGAATTTGGATTTTAGACTTAACAACACGTCCGGCCGGACTCCTAAAAGATGACAGTTTTACTTTATAGTTTTGAATATGTGTTTGCCTTCCATTTGCTAAACTATGTTCGGATTTGGTTCCAGATATAAAAAAAACACCGAGATGACAGAGATGCGCCTTCACAGATGAAAACACAGATGAAAAAACAGATGAAAACACAGATCACCGCCCCCCACCGTCAGAGCCTACAACCGACTAGGTAAGCATTAATTACTTGCTCGTTTAGAATAATTGTGGCATAAGGAGCAACTATTCATTTTGAACCATGTCTTCCGATGTCACAATGTTTTCAAAAACCCGCATCATATGCATCAAACCGCGTCTACATGTGGGAAAGGGTTAAGAAGTGTGTTGAGCATTTTCTACTTTTGTCACTAGGTTGTCAAAACTCGACTGCTGAAATTGCACCAAAATGCGTCTACATGAGAGAACGGGTCAAAATGGTTCTTAGAACAGAAGCTTTATTCATATATGATTGATGTTCAAACTATTTGCAATATACGAATTATGTGTTAGTTTTCTCCACATGCTAACCATGTTCCGTTTTTGTTCCAGATGATACAAAACCGAGATGATAGAGACCCGCTTGGATAGACGACTACACATGGATCAACGCACACTGGACTTCGGAACTACACTCTTGAATTCGGTATACTATTAACACTTTTTTTACTTTCTACAAAGAAGAATGGACCAACACAGCAAGCATCAAAGATATGGGATCCCACACTCTTAGACTAAGTAACAAATACACCTTTACATTATTGTTAGAATAGATGAATAGATGAATACATGTACACGGAAAATAAAGAATTTGGATTTTAGACTTAACAACACGTCCGGCCGGACTCCTAAAAGATGACAGTTTTACTTTATAGTTTTGAATATGTGTTTGCCTTCCATTTGCTAAACTATGTTCGGATTTGGTTCCAGATATAAAAAAAACACCGAGATGACAGAGATGCGCCTTCACAGATGAAAACACAGATGAAAACACAGATGAAAACACAGATCACCGCCCCCCCCCCCACCGTCAGAGCCTACAACCGACTAGGTAAGCATTAATTACTTGCTCGTTTAGAATAATTGTGGCATAAGGAGCAACTATTCATTTTGAACCATGTCTTCCGATGTCACAATGTTTTCAAAAACCCGCATCATATGCATCAAACCGCGTCTACATGTGGGAAAGGGTTAAGAAGTGTGTTGAGCATTTTCTACTTTTGTCACTAGGTTGTCAAAACTCGACTGCTGAAATTGCACCAAAATGCGTCTACATGAGAGAACGGGTCAAAATGGTTCTTAGAACAGAAGCTTTATTCATATATGATTGATGTTCAAACTATTTGCAATATACGAATTATGTGTTAGTTTTCTCCACATGCTAACCATGTTCCGTTTTTGTTCCAGATGATACAAAACCGAGATGATAGAGACCCGCTTGGATAGACGACTACACATGGATCAACGCACACTGGACTTCGGAACTACACTCCTGAATTCGGTATACTATTAACACTTTTTTTACTTTCTACAAAGAAGAATGGACCAACACAGCAAGCATCAAAGATATGGGATCCCACACTCTTAGACTAAGTAACAAATACACCTTTACATTATTGTTAGAATAGATGAATAGATGAATACATGTACACGGAAAATAAAGAATTTGGATTTTAGACTTAACAACACGTCCGGCCGGACTCCTAAAAGATGACAGTTTTACTTTATAGTTTTGAATATGTGTTTGCCTTCCATTTGCTAAACTATGTTCGGATTTGGTTCCAGATATAAAAAAAACACCGAGATGACAGAGATGCGCCTTCACAGATGAAAACACAGATGAAAAAACAGATGAAAACACAGATCACCGCCCCCCACCGTCAGAGCCTACAACCGACTAGGTAAGCATTAATTACTTGCTCGTTTAGAATAATTGTGGCATAAGGAGCAACTATTCATTTTGAACCATGTCTTCCGATGTCACAATGTTTTCAAAAACCCGCATCATATGCATCAAACCGCGTCTACATGTGGGAAAGGGTTAAGAAGTGTGTTGAGCATTTTCTACTTTTGTCACTAGGTTGTCAAAACTCGACTGCTGAAATTGCACCAAAATGCGTCTACATGAGAGAACGGGTCAAAATGGTTCTTAGAACAGAAGCTTTATTCATATATGATTGATGTTCAAACTATTTGCAATATACGAATTATGTGTTAGTTTTCTCCACATGCTAACCATGTTCCGTTTTTGTTCCAGATGATACAAAACCGAGATGATAGAGACCCGCTTGGATAGACGACTACACATGGATCAACGCACACTGGACTTCGGAACTACACTCTTGAATTCGGTATACTATTAACACTTTTTTTACTTTCTACAAAGAAGAATGGACCAACACAGCAAGCATCAAAGATATGGGATCCCACACTCTTAGACTAAGTAACAAATACACCTTTACATTATTGTTAGAATAGATGAATAGATGAATACATGTACACGGAAAATAAAGAATTTGGATTTTAGACTTAACAACACGTCCGGCCGGACTCCTAAAAGATGACAGTTTTACTTTATAGTTTTGAATATGTGTTTGCCTTCCATTTGCTAAACTATGTTCGGATTTGGTTCCAGATATAAAAAAAACACCGAGATGACAGAGATGCGCCTTCACAGATGAAAACACAGATGAAAACACAGATGAAAACACAGATCACCGCCCCCCACCGTCAGAGCCTACAACCGACTAGGTAAGCATTAATTACTTGCTCGTTTAGAATAATTGTGGCATAAGGAGCAACTATTCATTTTGAACCATGTCTTCCGATGTCACAATGTTTTCAAAAACCCGCATCATATGCATCAAACCGCGTCTACATGTGGGAAAGGGTTAAGAAGTGTGTTGAGCATTTTCTACTTTTGTCACTAGGTTGTCAAAACTCGACTGCTGAAATTGCACCAAAATGCGTCTACATGAGAGAACGGGTCAAAATGGTTCTTAGAACAGAAGCTTTATTCATATATGATTGATGTTCAAATTATTTGCAATATACGAATTATGTGTTAGTTTTCTCCACATGCTAACCATGTTCCGTTTTTGTTCCAGATGATACAAAACCGAGATGATAGAGACCCGCTTGGATAGACGACTACACATGGATCAACGCACACTGGACTTCGGAACTACACTCTTGAATTCGGTATACTATTAACACTTTTTTTACTTTCTACAAAGAAGAATGGACCAACACAGCAAGCATCAAAGATATGGGATCCCACACTCTTAGACTAAGTAACAAATACACCTTTACATTATTGTTAGAATAGATGAATAGATGAATACATGTACACGGAAAATAAAGAATTTGGATTTTAGACTTAACAACACGTCCGGCCGGACTCCTAAAAGATGACAGTTTTACTTTATAGTTTTGAATATGTGTTTGCCTTCCATTTGCTAAACTATGTTCGGATTTGGTTCCAGATATAAAAAAAACACCGAGATGACAGAGATGCGCCTTCACAGATGAAAACACAGATGAAAACACAGATGAAAACACAGATGAAAACACAGATCACCGCCCCCCACCGTCAGAGCCTACAACCGACTAGGTAAGCATTAATTACTTGCTCGTTTAGAATAATTGTGGCATAAGGAGCAACTATTCATTTTGAACCATGTCTTCCGATGTCACAATGTTTTCAAAAACCCGCATCATATGCATCAAACCGCGTCTACATGTGGGAAAGGGTTAAGAAGTGTGTTGAGCATTTTCTACTTTTGTCACTAGGTTGTCAAAACTCGACTGCTGAAATTGCACCAAAATGCGTCTACATGAGAGAACGGGTCAAAATGGTTCTTAGAACAGAAGCTTTATTCATATATGATTGATGTTCAAACTATTTGCAATATACGAATTATGTGTTAGTTTTCTCCACATGCTAACCATGTTCCGTTTTTGTTCCAGATGATACAAAACCGAGATGATAGAGACCCGCTTGGATAGACGACTACACATGGATCAACGCACACTGGACTTCGGAACTACACTCTTGAATTCGGTATACTATTAACACTTTTTTTACTTTCTACAAAGAAGAATGGACCAACACAGCAAGCATCAAAGATATGGGATCCCACACTCTTAGACTAAGTAACAAATACACCTTTACATTATTGTTAGAATAGATGAATAGATGAATACATGTACACGGAAAATAAAGAATTTGGATTTTAGACTTAACAACACGTCCGGCCGGACTCCTAAAAGATGACAGTTTTACTTTATAGTTTTGAATATGTGTTTGCCTTCCATTTGCTAAACTATGTTCGGATTTGGTTCCAGATATAAAAAAAACACCGAGATGACAGAGATGCGCCTTCACAGATGAAAACACAGATGAAAACACAGATGAAAACACAGATCACCCCCCCCCCCCCACCGTCAGAGCCTACAACCGACTAGGTAAGCATTAATTACTTGCTCGTTTAGAATAATTGTGGCATAAGGAGCAACTATTCATTTTGAACCATGTCTTCCGATGTCACAATGTTTTCAAAAACCCGCATCATATGCATCAAACCGCGTCTACATGTGGGAAAGGGTTAAGAAGTGTGTTGAGCATTTTCTACTTTTGTCACTAGGTTGTCAAAACTCGACTGCTGAAATTGCACCAAAATGCGTCTACATGAGAGAACGGGTCAAAATGGTTCTTAGAACAGAAGCTTTATTCATATATAATTGATGTTCAAATTATTTGCAATATACGAATTATGTGTTAGTTTTCTCCACATGCTAACCATGTTCCGTTTTTGTTCCAGATGATACAAAACCGAGATGATAGAGACCCGCTTGGATCGACGACTACACATGGATCAACGCACACTGGACTTCGGAACTACACTCCTGAATTCGGTATACTATTAACACTTTTTTTACTTTCTACAAAGAAGAATGGACCAACACACCAAGCATCAAAGATATGGGATCCCACACTCTTAGACTAAGTAACAAATACACCTTTACATTATTGTTAGAATAGATGAATAGATGAATACATGTACACGGAAAATAAAGAATTTGGATTTTAGACTTAACAACACGTCCGGCCGGACTCCTAAAAGATGACAGTTTTACTTTATAGTTTTGAATATGTGTTTGCCTTCCATTTGCTAAACTATGTTCGGATTTGGTTCCAGATATAAAAAAAACACCGAGATGACAGAGATGCGCCTTCACAGATGAAAACACAGATGAAAAAACAGATGAAAACACAGATCACCGCCCCCCACCGTCAGAGCCTACAACCGACTAGGTAAGCATTAATTACTTGCTCGTTTAGAATAATTGTGGCATAAGGAGCAACTATTCATTTTGAACCATGTCTTCCGATGTCACAATGTTTTCAAAAACCCGCATCATATGCATCAAACCGCGTCTACATGTGGGAAAGGGTTAAGAAGTGTGTTGAGCATTTTCTACTTTTGTCACTAGGTTGTCAAAACTCGACTGCTGAAATTGCACCAAAATGCGTCTACATGAGAGAACGGGTCAAAATGGTTCTTAGAACAGAAGCTTTATTCATATATGATTGATGTTCAAACTATTTGCAATATACGAATTATGTGTTAGTTTTCTCCACATGCTAACCATGTTCCGTTTTTGTTCCAGATGATACAAAACCGAGATGATAGAGACCCGCTTGGATAGACGACTACACATGGATCAACGCACACTGGACTTCGGAACTACACTCTTGAATTCGGTATACTATTAACACTTTTTTTACTTTCTACAAAGAAGAATGGACCAACACAGCAAGCATCAAAGATATGGGATCCCACACTCTTAGACTAAGTAACAAATACACCTTTACATTATTGTTAGAATAGATGAATAGATGAATACATGTACACGGAAAATAAAGAATTTGGATTTTAGACTTAACAACACGTCCGGCCGGACTCCTAAAAGATGACAGTTTTACATTATAGTTTTGAATATGTGTTTGCCTTCCATTTGCTAAACTATGTTCGGATTTGGTTCCAGATATAAAAAAAACACCGAGATGACAGAGATGCGCCTTCACAGATGAAAACACAGATGAAAACACAGATGAAAACACAGATGAAAACACAGATCACCGCCCCCCACCGTCAGAGCCTACAACCGACTAGGTAAGCATTAATTACTTGCTCGTTTAGAATAATTGTGGCATAAGGAGCAACTATTCATTTTGAACCATGTCTTCCGATGTCACAATGTTTTCAAAAACCCGCATCATATGCATCAAACCGCGTCTACATGTGGGAAAGGGTTAAGAAGTGTGTTGAGCATTTTCTACTTTTGTCACTAGGTTGTCAAAACTCGACTGCTGAAATTGCACCAAAATGCGTCTACATGAGAGAACGGGTCAAAATGGTTCTTAGAACAGAAGCTTTATTCATATATGATTGATGTTCAAACTATTTGCAATATACGAATTATGTGTTAGTTTTCTCCACATGCTAACCATGTTCCGTTTTTGTTCCAGATGATACAAAACCGAGATGATAGAGACCCGCTTGGATAGACGACTACACATGGATCAACGCACACTGGACTTCGGAACTACACTCTTGAATTCGGTATACTATTAACACTTTTTTTACTTTCTACAAAGAAGAATGGACCAACACAGCAAGCATCAAAGATATGGGATCCCACACTCTTAGACTAAGTAACAAATACACCTTTACATTATTGTTAGAATAGATGAATAGATGAATACATGTACACGGAAAATAAAGAATTTGGATTTTAGACTTAACAACACGTCCGGCCGGACTCCTAAAAGATGACAGTTTTACTTTATAGTTTTGAATATGTGTTTGCCTTCCATTTGCTAAACTATGTTCGGATTTGGTTCCAGATATAAAAAAAACACCGAGATGACAGAGATGCGCCTTCACAGATGAAAACACAGATGAAAAAACAGATGAAAACACAGATGAAAACACAGATGAAAACACAGATCACCGCCCCCCACCGTCAGAGCCTACAACCGACTAGGTAAGCATTAATTACTTGCTCGTTTAGAATAATTGTGGCATAAGGAGCAACTATTCATTTTGAACCATGTCTTCCGATGTCACAATGTTTTCAAAAACCCGCATCATATGCATCAAACCGCGTCTACATGTGAGAAAGGGTTAAGAAGTGTGTTGAGCATTTTCTACTTTTGTCACTAGGTTGTCAAAACTCGACTGCTGAAATTGCACCAAAATGCGTCTACATGAGAGAACGGGTCAAAATGGTTCTTAGAACAGAAGCTTTATTCATATATGATTGATGTTCAAACTATTTGCAATATACGAATTATGTGTTAGTTTTCTCCACATGCTAACCATGTTCCGTTTTTGTTCCAGATGATACAAAACCGAGATGATAGAGACCCGCTTGGATAGACGACTACACATGGATCAACGCACACTGGACTTCGGAACTACACTCTTGAATTCGGTATACTATTAACACTTTTTTTACTTTCTACAAAGAAGAATGGACCAACACAGCAAGCATCAAAGATATGGGATCCCACACTCTTAGACTAAGTAACAAATACACCTTTACATTATTGTTAGAATAGATGAATAGATGAATACATGTACACGGAAAATAAAGAATTTGGATTTTAGACTTAACAACACGTCCGGCCGGACTCCTAAAAGATGACAGTTTTACTTTATAGTTTTGAATATGTGTTTGCCTTCCATTTGCTAAACTATGTTCGGATTTGGTTCCAGATATAAAAAAAACACCGAGATGACAGAGATGCGCCTTCACAGATGAAAACACAGATGAAAAAACAGATGAAAACACAGATCACCGCCCCCCACCGTCAGAGCCTACAACCGACTAGGTAAGCATTAATTACTTGCTCGTTTAGAATAATTGTGGCATAAGGAGCAACTATTCATTTTGAACCATGTCTTCCGATGTCACAATGTTTTCAAAAACCCGCATCATATGCATCAAACCGCGTCTACATGTGGGAAAGGGTTAAGAAGTGTGTTGAGCATTTTCTACTTTTGTCACTAGGTTGTCAAAACTCGACTGCTGAAATTGCACCAAAATGCGTCTACATGAGAGAACGGGTCAAAATGGTTCTTAGAACAGAAGCTTTATTCATATATGATTGATGTTCAAACTATTTGCAATATACGAATTATGTGTTAGTTTTCTCCACATGCTAACCATGTTCCGTTTTTGTTCCAGATGATACAAAACCGAGATGATAGAGACCCGCTTGGATAGACGACTACACATGGATCAACGCACACTGGACTTCGGAACTACACTCTTGAATTCGGTATACTATTAACACTTTTTTTACTTTCTACAAAGAAGAATGGACCAACACAGCAAGCATCAAAGATATGGGATCCCACACTCTTAGACTAAGTAACAAATACACCTTTACATTATTGTTAGAATAGATGAATAGATGAATACATGTACACGGAAAATAAAGAATTTGGATTTTAGACTTAACAACACGTCCGGCCGGACTCCTAAAAGATGACAGTTTTACTTTATAGTTTTGAATATGTGTTTGCCTTCCATTTGCTAAACTATGTTCGGATTTGGTTCCAGATATAAAAAAAACACCGAGATGACAGAGATGCGCCTTCACAGATGAAAACACAGATGAAAACACAGATGAAAACACAGATCACCGCCCCCCCCCCCCCCCCCCCCCCCCACCGTCAGAGCCTACAACCGACTAGGTAAGCATTAATTACTTGCTCGTTTAGAATAATTGTGGCATAAGGAGCAACTATTCATTTTGAACCATGTCTTCCGATGTCACAATGTTTTCAAAAACCCGCATCATATGCATCAAACCGCGTCTACATGTGGAAAAGGGTTAAGAAGTGTGTTGAGCATTTTCTACTTTTGTCACTAGGTTGTCAAAACTCGACTGCTGAAATTGCACCAAAATGCGTCTACATGAGAGAACGGGTCAAAATGGTTCTTAGAACAGAAGCTTTATTCATATATGATTGATGTTCAAACTATTTGCAATATACGAATTATGTGTTAGTTTTCTCCACATGCTAACCATGTTCCGTTTTTGTTCCAGATGATACAAAACCGAGATGATAGAGACCCGCTTGGATAGACGACTACACATGGATCAACGCACACTGGACTTCGGAACTACACTCCTGAATTCGGTATACTATTAACACTGTTTTTACTTTCTACAAAGAAGAATGGACCAACACAGCAAGCATCAAAGATATGGGATCCCACACTCTTAGACTAAGTAACAAATACACCTTTACATTATTGTTAGAATAGATGAATAGATGAATACATGTACACGGAAAATAAAGAATTTGGATTTTAGACTTAACAACACGTCCGGCCGGACTCCTAAAAGATGACAGTTTTACTTTATAGTTTTGAATATGTGTTTGCCTTCCATTTGCTAAACTATGTTCGGATTCGGTTCCAGATATGAAAAAACCGAGATGACAGAGATGCGCCTTCACAGATGAAAACACAGATCACCGCCCCCCACCGTCAGAGCCTAAAACCGACTAGGTAAGCAATAATTACTTGCTCGTTTAGAATAATTGTGGCATAAGGAGCAATTATTCATTTTGAACCATGTCTTCCGATGTCACATTGTTTTCAAAAACCGCATCATATGCATCAAACTGCGTCTACATGTGGGAAAGGGTTAGGAAGTTTGTTGAGCATTTTCTACTTTTGTCACTAGGTTGTCGAAACTCGACTGCTTCAATTGCACCAAAATGCGTCTACACATGAGAGAACGGGTCAAAATGGTTCTTAGAACAGAAGCTTTATTCATATATGATTGATGTTCAAACTATTTGCAATATACGAATTATGTGTTAGTTTTCCACATGCTAACCAAGTTCCGTTTTTGTTCCAGATGATACAAAACCGAGATGACAGAGATGCGCCTTCACATATGAAAACCCAGATCACCGTCCCCACCGTCACAGCTACAACCCCCGACAAGGTAAGAATTAATTACTAGCTCGTTTAGAATAATTGTGGCATAAGGAGCAACTATTCATTTTGAACCATGTCTTCCGATGTCACAATGTTTTCATAAACCGCATCATATGCATCAAACTGCGTCTACATGTCGGAAAGGGTTAAGAAGTTTGTTGAGCATTTTCTACTTTTGTCACTAGGTTGTCAAAACTCGACTGCTGAAATTGCACCAAAATGCGTCTACATGAGAGAACGGGTCAAAATGGTTCTTAGAACAGAAGCTTTATTCATATATGATTGATGTTCAAACTATTTGCCTAGGGTGCAATATACGAATTATGTGTTAGTTTTCCACATGCTAACCATGTTCCGTTTTTGTTCCAGATGATACAAAACCAAGATGATAGAGACCCGCTTGTATAGACGACTACACATGGATCAACGCACACTGGACTTCGGAACTACACTCCTGAATTCGGTATACTATTAACATTTTTTTTACTTTCTACAAAGAAGAATGGACCAACACAGCAAGCAGCGAAGATATGGGACCCCACACTCTTAGACTAAGTAACAAATACACCTTTACATTATTGTTAGAATAGATGAATACACGGAAAATAAAGAATTTGTATTTTAGACTTAACAACACGTCCGGCCGGACTCCTAAAAGATGACAGTTTTACTTTATAGTTTTGAATATGTGTTTGCCTTCCATTTGCTAAACTATGTTCGGATTCGGTTCCAGATATGAAAAAACCGAGATGACAGAGATGCGCCTTCACAGATGAAAACACAGATCACCGCCCCCACCGTCAGAGCCTAAAACCGACTAGGTAAGCAATAATTACTTGCTCGTTTAGAATAATTGTGGCATAAGGAGCAATTATTCATTTTGAACCATGTCTTCCGATGTCACACTGTTTTCAAAAACCGCATCATATGCATCAAACTGCGTCTACATGTGGGAAAGGGTTAGGAAGTTTGTTGAGCATTTTCTACATTTGTCACTAGGTTGTCGAAACTCGACTGCTTCAATTGCACCAAAATGCGTCTACACATTAGAGAACGGGTCAAAATGGTTCTTAGAACAGAAGCTTTATTCATATATGATTGATGTTCAAACTATTTGCAATATACGAATTATGTGTTAGTTTTCCACATGCTAACCAAGTTCCGTTTTTGTTCCAGATGATACAAAACCGAGATGACAGAGATGCGCCTTCACATATGAAAACCCAGATCACCGTCCCCACCGTCACAGCTACAACCCCGACAAGGTAAGAATTAATTACTAGCTCGTTTAGAATAATTGTGGCATAAGGAGCAACTATTCATTTTGAACCATGTCTTCCGATGTCACAATGTTTTCATAAACCGCATCATATGCATCAAACTGCGTCTACATGTAGGAAAGGGTTAAGAAGTTTGTTGAGCATTTTCTACTTTTGTCACTAGGTTGTCAAAACTCGACTGCTGAAATTGCACCAAAATGCGTTTACATGAGAGAACGGGTCAAAATGGTTCTTAGAACAGAAGCTTTATTCATATATGATTGATGTTCAAACTATTTGCCTAGGGTGCAATATACGAATTATGTGTTAGTTTTCCACATGCTAACCATGTTCCGTTTTTGTTCCAGATGATACAAAACCAAGATGATAGAGACCCGCTTGCATAGACGACTACACATGGATCAACGCACACTCGACTTCGGAACTACACTCCTGAATTCGGTATACTATTAACATTTTTTTTACTTTCTACAAAGAAGAATGGACCAACACAGCAAGCAGCGAAGATATGGGACCCCACACTCTTAGACTAAGTAACAAATACACCTTTACATTATTGTTAGAATAGATGAATAGATGAATACACGGAAAATAAAGAATTTGGATTTTAGACTTAACAACACGTCCGGCCGGACTCCTAAAAGATGACAGTTTTACTTTATAGTTTTGAATATGTGTTTGCCTTCCATTTGCTAAACTATGTTCGGATTTGGTTCCAGATATAAAAAAAAACGAGATGACAGAGATGCGCCTTCACAGATGAAAACACAGATGAAAACACAGATGAAAACACAGATCACCGCCCCCCACCGTCAGAGCCTAAAACCGACTAGGTAAGCAATAATTACTTGCTCGTTTAGAATAATTGTGGCATAATGAGCAACTATTCATTTTGAACCATGTCTTCCGATGTCACAATGTTTTCAAAAACCGCATCATATGCATCAAACTGCGTCTACATGTGGGAAAGGGTTAGGAAGTTTGTTGAGCATTTTCTACTTTTGTCACTAGGTTGTCGAAACTCGACTGCTTCAATTGCACCAAAATGCGTCTACATGAGAGAACGGGTCAAAATGGTTCTTAGAACAGAAGCTTTATTCATATATGATTGATGTTCAAACTATTTGCAATATACGAATTATGTGTTAGTTTTCCACATGCTAACCAAGTTCCGTTTTTGTTCCAGATGATACAAAACCGAGATGACAAGAGATGCGCCTTCACAGATGAAAACCCAGATCACCGTCCCCACCGTCACAGCTACAACCCCCGACAAGGTAAGAATTAATTACTAGCTCGTTTAGAATAATTGTGGCATAAGGAGCAACTATTCATTTTGAACCATGTCTTCCGATGTTAAAATGTTTTCAAAAACCGAATATACGAATTATGTGTTAGTTTTCCACATGTTTACCATGTTTCGTTTTTGTTCCAGATATGAAACACCGAGATGATAGAGACCCGCTTGCATAGACTACTACACATACACAAGGAGAATGGATCAACGCACACTGGACTTCGGAACTATATGAAAGGAACAATTGATGCTATTCATGTGGTAAACAATTTAATCATTTATTGTTTTGCACATTTTAATAACTCTTAAACATGTTTGTCACAAACAAATTCAACCCGAGAAGTTAAAATGAAAAGCTCCAACTATATGGATTTATGTCGGACAGGTTTTTATTATTGTGTTTATATTTTAGATATCATGTTAATGTCTTGCGAATTGTAGGGAAGAGATGGTTTATCGAAAGCTTTGGATGTCGAGTGTACCTCAAAATCCCCTAGCTCATAATCCCCTAGGTCCAAACATGGCTAGGTAGTCAAACTCCCCTAGGTGTAAAATACAGGGTACTCAAAATCCCCTAGATGATATTTTCAGGGTACTCAAAATCCCCTAGACAGAAAGTTCAAAGTAGTCAAAATCCCCTAATTTTGTTGATTAAAGGATATAATATAGACATAATTGTTACTTATCGTTATGAAGGTGTCCGTAAAAGAGCTGTTTTAACTATTTCAACACTCTGATCTGCCAAAAGACATTAGTTAGATCTGCCCGTATTTTATGTTACAATTCTTCAATTCTAGGGGATTTTGACTACCTTGAACTTTCTGTCTAGGGGATTTTGAGTACCCTGAAAATATCATCTAGGGGATTTTGAGTACCCTGTATTTTACACCTAGGGGATTTTGACTACCTAGCCATTTTTGGACCTAGGGGATTATGAGCTAGGGGATTATGAGCTAGGGGATTATGAGCTAGGGGATTTCGAGTGGCACCCTTGGATGTCATCTGAATTCAAATGGTACGTTGAATCAGGGACGTACATCTACGTACCTGGTTGCATTGAATCATCAGTTGTATATTGTCTGCTGCAGATTTTTCATATCTTAAGTATTTACATGAATAACATCATTAAAGAAATAATTCGTTTCGGTGCAATTGCTTAAAACCTTGTCAGAAAAGGTGAAAATATGCATAATGAGTAGTCTCTCCTTCCTTTTGACATTGTTTGTAAGTGAAAGTAGATAATGGCCCGAATCGGTCAAAAGTTAGTAAAATTAGGTTAGATCACACAATATTTTGAGGGAATGAATGAATGTATATTGTTTTATGGCGCATCGACAGCTAAGGTCATTTAGCGCGCAAATAAATTAAATTATTAATGATACCCGGGTAAACAAACCAGTACTAGGCTAGAAAATGTGCCTTGACCAAGGGCACTCCACAATGACTGTAGTGCCGCGGCTTGGGATCGAACCCGGGACACCCGGTTTCGAAATCCCCGACGCTAACCACTCGACTAAAGCGAATTTCCCGAATATATTTATAAGAGAAAGTTTAATCATTGTTGAAAAAGGAGAAAAAGCCATCTGCTGTGAAGGTGTCAAAATATGTCTACATGTGTGAATTACGACTGACTCGCTGGTCAGGATAAATGGAGTAATGGCAACTTACACAGGAAACGCCGTGATATATCTGAAACCCTGTTTAAAGCGGCGTTAAATACCATACAAACACATTACATCTTACACAGGAAACGCCGTGATATATCTGAAACCTTGCTGAAACCGGTGTTAAATACCATACATACACATTACATCTTACACAGGAAACGCCGTGATATATCTGAAACCTTGTTGAAAGAAGTGTTAAATACCATACAAACACATTACATCTTACACAGGAAACGCCGTGATATATCTGAAACCTTGTTGAAAGAAGTGTTAAATACCATACAAACACATTACATCTTACACAGGAAACGCCGTGATATATCTGAAACCGTGTTGAAAGCAACGTTAAATACCATACAAACACATTACACCTTACACAGGAAACGCCGCGATATATCTGAAACCTTGTTGAAAGCGGCGTTAAATACCATACAAACACATTACATCTTACACAGGAAACGCCGTGATATATCTGAAACCTTGTTGAAAGCAACGTTAAATACCATACAAACACATTACATCTTACACAGGAAACGCCGCGATATATCTGAAACCTTGTTGAAAGCGGCGTTAAATACCGTACAAACACATTACAACTTACACAGGAAACGCCGTGATATATCTGAAACCTTGTTGAAAGAGGCGTTAAATACTATACAAACACATTACAACTTACACAGGAAACGCCGTGATATATCTGAAACCTTGTTGAAAGCGGCGTTAAATACCATACAAACACATTACATCTTACACAGGAAACGCCGTGATATATCTGAAACCGTGTTGAAAAAGGGGTTAAATACCATACAAACACATTACATCTTACACAGGAAACGCCGTGATATATCTGAAACTTTGTTGAAAGCGGCGTTAAATACCATACAAACACATTACATCTTACACAGGAAACGCCGGGATATATCTGAAACTTTGTTGAAAGCAGTGTTAAATACCATACAAACACATTACATCGTTCACAGGAAACGCCCTGATATATCTGAAACCTTGTAGAAGGCGGCGTTAAATACCATACAAACACATTACAACTAACACAGGAAACGCCGTGATATATCTGAAACCTTGTTGAAAGCGGCGTTAAATACCATACAAACACATTACATCTTACACAGGAAACGCCGTGATATATCTGAAACCGTGTTGAAAGAGGCGTTAAATACCATACAAACACATTACAACTTACACAGGAAACGCCGCGATATATCTGAAACCGTGTTGAAAGAGGCGTTAAATACCATACAAACACATTACAGCGTACACAGGAAACGCCGTGATATATCTGAAACCTTGTTGAAAGCTGTGTTAAATACCATACAAACACATTACATCTTACACAGGAAACGCCGTGATATATCTGAAACCTTGTTGAAAGCGGCGTTAAATACCGTACAAACACATTACATCTTACACAGGAAACGCCGTGATATATCTGAAACCTTGTTGAAAGCAACGTTAAATACCATACAAACACATTACACCTTACACAGGAAACGCCGTGATATATCTGAAACCTTGTTGAAAGAAGCGTTAAATACCATACAAACACATTACAACTAACACAGGAAACGCCGTGATATATCTGAAACTTTGTTGAAAGCGGCGTTAAATACCATACAAACACAATACAACTTACACAGGAAACGCCGTGATATATCTGAAACCTTGTTGAAAGAGGCGTTAAATACCATACAAACACATTACATCTAACACAGGAAACGCCGTGATATATCTGAAACCGTGTTGAAAAAGGCGTTAAATACCATACAAACACATTACAACTTACACAGGAAACGCCGTGATATATCTGAAACCTTGTTGAAAGAGGCGTTAAATACTATACAAACACATTACAACTTACACAGGAAACGCCGTGATATATCTGAAACCTTGTTGAAAGAGGCGTTAAATACCATACAAACACATTACAACTTACACAGGAAACGCCGCGATATATCTGAAACCGTGTTGAAAGAGGCGTTAAATACCATACAAACACATTACACCTTACACAGGAAACGCCGTGATATATCTGAAACCGTGTTGAAAGCGGCGTTAAATACCATACAAACACATTACATCTTACACAGGAAACGCCGTGATATATCTGAAACCGTGTTGAAAAAGGCGTTAAATACCATACAAACACATTACATCTTACACAGGAAACGCCGTGATATATCTGAAACCGTGTTGAAAGCGGCGTTAAATACCATACAAACACATTACATCTTACACAGAAAACGCCGTGATATATCTGAAACCGTGTTGAAAAAGGCGTTAAATACCATACAAACACATTACATCTTACACAGGAAACGCCGTGATATATCTGAAACCGTGTTGAAAAAGGCGTTAAATACCATACAAACACATTACATCTTACACAGGAAACGCCGTGATATATCTGAAACCGTGTTGAAAAAGGCGTTAAATACCATGCAAACACATTACATCTTACACAGGAAACGCCGTGATATATCTGAAACCGTGTTGAAAAAGGCGTTAAATACCATACAAACACATTACATCTTACACAGGAAACGCCGTGATATATCTGAAACCTTGTTGAAAGCGGCGTTAAATACCATACAAACACATTACAACTTACACAGGAAACGCCGTGATATATCTGAAACCGTGTTGAAAGCTGTGTTAAATACCGTACAAACACATTACAGCTTACACAGGAAACGCCGTGATATATCTGAAACCGTGTTGAAAAAGGCGTTAAATACCATTCAAACACATTACATCTTACACAAGAAACGCCGTGATCTATCTGAAACCGTGCTGAAACCTTGTTGAAACCGGTGTCAAATACCATACAAACACATAACAACTTACACAGGAAACGCCGTGATATATCTGAAACCGTGTTGAAAAAGGCGTTAAATACCATACAAACACATTACACCTTACACAGGAAACGCCGTGATATATCTGAAACCGTGTTGAAAAAGGCGTTAAATACCATACAAACACATTACACCTTACACAGGAAACGCCGTGATATATCTGAAACCGTGTTGAAAGCTGTGTTAAATACCATACAAACACATTACAACTTACACAGGATACGCCGTGATATATCTGAAACCGTGTTGAAAAAGGCGTTAAATACCATACAAACACATTACACCTTACACAGGAAACGCCGTGATATATCTGAAACCGTGTTGAAAAAGGCGTTAAATACCATACAAACACATTACATCTTACACAAGAAACGCCGTGATATATCTGAAACCGTGCTGAAACCTTGTTGAAACCGGTGTCAAATACCATACAAACACATAACAACTTACACAGGAAACGCCGTGATATATCTGAAACCTTGTTGAAAGCGGCGTTAAATACCATACAAACACATTACAACTAACACAGGAAACGCCGTGATATATCTGAAACTTTGTTGAAAGCAGTGTTAAATACCATACAAACACATTACATCTTACACAGGAAACGCCGTGATATATCTGAAACCTTGTTGAAAGCATTGTTAAATACCATACAAACACATTACATCTTACACAGGAAACGCCGTGATATATCTGAAACTTTGTTGAAAGCGGCGTTAAATACCATACAAACACATTACAACTTACACAGGAAACGCCGTGATATATCTGAAACCTTGTTGAAAAAGGCGTTTAATACCATACAAACACATTACATCTTACACAGGAAACGCCGTGATATATCTGAAACCTTGTTGAAAGCGGCGTTAAATACCATACAAACACATTACATCTTACACAGGAAACGCCGTGATATATCTGAAACCTTGTTGAAAGCATTGTTAAATACCATACAAACACATTACATCTTACACAGGAAACGCCGTGATATATCTGAAACTGTGTTGAAAGCATTGTTAAATACCATACAAACACATTACGTCTTACACAGGAAACGCCGTGATATATCTGAAACCGTGTTGAAAAAGGCGTTACATACCATACAAACACATTACATCTTACACAGGAAACGCCGCGATATATCTGAAACCTTGTTGAAAAAGGCGTTAAATACCATACAAACACATTACATCTTACACAGGAAACGCCGCGATATATCTGAAACCTTGTTGAAAAAGGCGTTAAATACCATACAAACACATTACAACTTACACAGGAAACGCCGTAATATATCTGAAACCGTGTTGAAAGAGGCGTTAAATACCATACAAACACATTACATCTTACACAGGAAACGCCGTGATATATCTGAAACCTTGTTGAAACCGGTGTTAAATACCATACAAACACATTACAACTTACACAAGAAACGCTGTGATATATCTGAAACCTTGTTGAAAGAGGCGTTAAATACCATACAAACACATTACAACTAACACAGGAAACGCCGTGATATATCTGAAACCTTGTTGAAAAAGGCGTTAAATACCATACAAACACATTACATCTTACACAGGAAACGCCGTGATATATCTGAAACCGTGTTGAAAAAGGCGTTAAATACCATACAAACACATTACATCTTACACAAGAAACGCCGTGATATATCTGAAACCTTGTTGAAACCGGTGTTAAATACCATACAAACACATTACACCTTACACAGGAAACGCCGTGATATATCTGAAACCGTGTTGAAAAAGGCGTTAAATACCATACAAACACATAACAACTTACACAGGAAACGCCGTGATATATCTGAAACCTCGTTGGAAGCGGCGTTAAATACCATACAAACACATGACACCTTACACAGGATACGCCGTGATATATCTGAAACCTTGTTGAAAGCTGTGTTAAATACCATACAAACACAATACATCTTACACAGGATACGCCGTGATATATCTGAAACCTTGTTGAAAGAAGCGTTAAATACCATACAAACACATTACAGCGTACACAGGAAACGCTCGGATATATCTGAAACCGTGTTGAAAGCGGCGTTAAATACCATACAAACACATTACAACTTACACAGGAAACGCCGGGATATATCTGAAACTTTGTTGAAAGCAGTGTTAAATACCATACAAACACATTACACAGGAAACGCCGTGATATATCTGAAACCTTGTTGAAACCGGTGTTAAATACCATACAAACACATTACATCGTACACAGGAAACGCCGTGATATATCTGAAACCTTGTTGAAAGAAGCGTTAAATACCATACAAACACATTACAACTTACACAGGAAACGCCGTGATATATCTGAAACCTTGTTGAAAGAAGCGTTAAATACCATACAAACACATTACAACTTACACAGGAAACGCCGTGATATATCTGAAACCTTGTTGAAAGCGGCGTTAAATACCATACAAACACATTACAGCGTACACAGGAAACGCCGTGATATATCTGAAACCTTGTTGAAAGCTGTGTTAAATACCATACAAACACATTACATCTTACACAGGAAACGCCGTGATATATCTGAAACCGTGTTGAAAAAGGCGTTAAATACCATACAAACACATTACATCTTACACAGTAGCCGGCCGCTTTTCGATAAACATAGACTGCAACTGACGGTACATTTCGCTCTCTTGTAAAAACACGTGAAATCATTGGAATAGATAAGGGGAGTAAACTAGTCTTTTCCACACAATATTCCTCTTATAACTCAATAACTAAATGCTATGTTGTGGGTTCCCAAAAGAATCGTCTCACTTTTGATTACCATCAGCATAGGGTTTGAGAGTCAAATAAGGATGTCAGAAATTGAAAATTGTTCCTGATCAGGAGTTCCGTGTTTAACCTTTCCCACATACGAAAAATCGACATTATATTAATTTGTAAACATCAGGGCAAAACTAAGTCAAAATTCTATTACAATATTTTTACAATATTTGTTTACAATATTACAATATTTTTACAATATTTGATTACAATATTCTTTATTTTGGATGCTGAGTATGTACATACTACATAAATGACAGCTCTGCAATATAGTATACAACGTGATCAGAGGGCAACAAAAGGCGTAATTAAATCAATACGACTCGAGAGAGAAATTGAGAATAAGAGAAAAAGAATGAAGTATATAGAGGAAAAAAAGAAAGAAGGTACAGAATGGAGGATAGAAGCATGTTTTGTTGTTTAAATATGTTTGATAAGCATGTTTTTTGAAAGCTCAATAAGCCGGTTTTCGTCATGTTTCCATATTTAATTATCTTCCCTTTAACTATAAGCATAACTGTTAAGAGTTTTGACCGTCCACTATATTTTTAAAATGCTTAGGTGTCAAAAATGAGTTTGCATACGTCGCTCGGTTGATCCCTATGTTTCACATAAACGTATTCATCACATGTTGTGAGGAATACGTGCGAAAATACGCACAAACCGTGTGAGTGCATGTTCGACTCTGGAGATTTTTCTCAAAGTGTTGGTTCTTTATATATATATATATATATACACATGCAGTTCACTATATGGTGTTGTCTGACAAAACTACATTGTTGAGTATCGAGCCTAGCTTTTAATGCCGTCGACAGCTGGATTTAAGGAATTAATGGTGTTTTTAAGATTTACACATGCAATCATATATAAGAGTTTGTTTGTTTGTTTGTTTAGAGTTTAACGCCGCTTTCAACAGCTTTGGTCATATCACGGCGGTCAGTGCACCTACCCATGTTTTCCTGGCTTTCCCACACCAGTACTTACACAACATTCTTTCGAAGCCACTGACTACTTTCTCACATAGATCAGAGGTGAGAGGCAATGGAAAACATCGCCCGAAAGAATGTCGCCGCAACCGGGTATCGAACCCGTGACCTCCAGATCACGAGTCAGATACGCTACCAATTGAGCTACCCGGCCGGGTCATATATAAGAGTACAAAGCCTGGTTGTGTATATGAGCCGTCCCGCAAGAAAACCAACATTATGGCATCTGCGTTATATATCGACCCAGATCAGTCTGCGCAGTCCGCGCAGACTGATCCGGGCCGACACACTCCGTTTCAGATTCCTGAAACAGAAAACCCACAGGAGGCGAAAAGTGTATGACCGGATTAGCCTGCGCGGCATGCTTAGGCTGATCCGGGTCGATACTTTACGCAGACTCCACAATGTTGGTTTTCTCGCGGGACGTCAAATATGGTCGACAACTAAATGGTGTTTCTCGGAGAACAGTATCAACGGCATAACCCATTTTACCCACGACAAAGTGATCCCTAAATCAACAAGTGTTACATACTGACAATGATCAATCAGACAACCAAGTTTAAAGAACATAGCATGGAGCATTGGCTGCTTTTTCAACGCCACTAGTGACCTTGATATTTGATATGCCGCATTGAATTTAATAAGGTCGGTTACTGACAATAACCCATAAGCTTTGGGGTCGTATGCAAGAGTGTTATCCAATCATTGGGCTGAAACTTATTTAGGTTAAATTAGTTTGAACTTTCGCTCAAACGACGACGTCTTACTCTTTGACTGAAAAAGGTGTTTATCTTCTGAACATGAGCAACTAAAGTCATCCCTGAAGTTAGATAATATCGCTGTAACATAATTTTCTCACTATGTGCTTTTTCTCCTATGTTCAAAATGAGCATTTTCACCTTTCGCGATGTTTTTAAAGGTCTTCTGCTACTGACGCACCAAACGTCTTTTGCATGAGGTTAAATTACTTTTTGTCTATAAATAAATACATAGCGATGAAGAAAAAGACGATGAAGATGAAACATGTAGTGCGAATGATAATGTCAGTGAAACTCAGCCTCTGAAACTTTCAGCTGCAATTCAGATGGCCACCGATTTGAAAACGTGGGCGTTAGCAAATGGACACTCTAACATTTTAAATCTGACAATGTCTTTAAATGACTCCTTAAAAGATTTGTTTTTAGATGGACAGACTTTGAGACAGAAAACAATCAGTGACCTTTTTAGTAAGAAGTAGTACTCTATTATTATAGTGAACATACATGTACATATTCTTTTCATGTTATAGTTAACAAAAACATCAAATAATAAATAACAATCAAGTTTGTGATTAAATGTATATATGTTTTATTTATCAACTTACACATTTGCAAATAAATATAATTAATATTGAAATAAAATAGAAGAACAACAAAATGTTTATTGTTATTTATTCTTTAATACCAATACATGCAATGTATAATGTAGTATACATAAGACCCAAAAAAACCGAAAAATAAATGTGTACTTCAATAAGAGACTACTTGTCTTAAGAGATCACTTACAGCATTTCCCTTGAGTGGTCTCTTAATACAAATTTGACTGTATATATTTTATTTAAGAAGAAAACATTGTGGAAAAAAAATTTAGCAATTTCTTCTTTCATCACGGTATTTTCAAAAGTTATCTTTTGCAGAAAGTCGTCTGCTTGAAGTAAAAATCTTCTGCATATGCGTTACAAGTTGTCTGCATCCGGTAAAGTGTTAAATGACTCAATGATTATAAAAGAAGATATAATTTTCTGTTAGAAAAAAACATTGTCGAAAGGACAAAATTGCTCAATATTAGCATCTTTCATGAAGTTGTTTTTCAAATATCGGGTGCAGAAACGTCAAGGTCTTAGTCAAACCGCGATCTCACAGTCGGTAGCGACGAGGGCTATCAATTATGGGATTCATGAGTTCGAGCCGCGATCTCTCAGTCGGTAGCGATGGGGGCTATCAATTCAGGGATTCATGAGTTCGAGCCGCGATCTCTCAGTCGGTAGCGACGAGGGCTATCAATTATGCGGTCGTGAGTCGAGCCGCAATCTCTCAGTCGGTAGCGACAGGGGCTATCAATTCTAGGATCGTGAGTCGAGCCGCGATCTCTCAGTCGGTAGCTACGGGAGCTATCAATTCTGGGATCGTATGTTCGAGCCAAAATCTCTCAGTCGGTAACGGCGGGGGCTATCAATTCTGGGATAGTATGTTCAAGCCGAGATCTCTCAGTCGGTAGCGACGGGGGCTATCAATTATGGGATCGTATGTTCAAGCCGAGATCTCTCAGTCGGTAGCGACGGGAGCTATCAATTCTGGGATCGTATGTTCAAGCCGAGATCTCTCAGTCGGTAACGACGGGGGCTATCAATTCAGGGATCGTATGTTCGAGCCAAAATCTCTCAGTCGGTAGCGACGGGAGCTATCAATTCAGGGATCGTATGTTCGAGCCAAAATCTCTCAGTCGGTAGCGGCGGGGGCTATCAATTCAGGGATCGTGAGTCGAACCGCGATTTCTCAGTCGGTAAAGACGAGGGATATCAATTCAGGGATCGTATGTTCGAGCCGAGATCTCTCAGGTGGTAACGACGACGGAAATCAATTCAGGGGTCGTGAGTTCGAGCACCGGCTCGGCAATTTATTATTTCCGATCATTTTTAAAGGTCATTCAGACTAGTGTCATTCGTCTTCCTCCGATGGGTTAAATGTCGAAAGAATGTTGCGTGGAGTACAGGTGCGAGAAAACCATGAAACACACGTAAAGTGAACTGGCGACCGTGACATAACGGAAATACCATTGGAAACGTTTTTGTCCAATCAGTCAAAAGTGTTAAAGGATTCAATGACGTAAATTCTTTATCCTTTCTATATTTAGGTCATTCCCAAATTATCTTGCGCATGAGCAAAATTTCATCATTCGTGTATAATCATTCACTTGAACTAGTTGTTCTGTACATGCTCATCCAAGGAACGATACTATGACATTTTAAGCATCATAATTCTGAAAAATACAGCGATTTCATTGGCTCTTAACTATGCCTGAAAACAGTATAATAAAAAACTGCCAAGCAGGATTCAGAAAGGTATATTCTACTATGTGAAATGGTATGGCGGCAAGGACTATGGTCAAAACTAATAACATATGCAATTAATGGAAAATGTTTTAATTTAATCTGAAAAATGTATGAAGACATCAAGTCAAGATTAGTCACTACTACCGGTGTATCCAGTTAATTTCCGTGCGTTTCTGGCATAAGACAAGGTGAAACCATATCTCTGCTTTTATTTTCATTACACTTAAATGATTTAGAAGATTGTTTAATTGTACATATTGCTTAAGGTATAGGAACTGAGGCACAGACTTATGAACTGTTTGTCTTTCTGAAAGTATATATCGTCCTATACGCAGATGACACAGTGCTAATCAGTGATAGTAATCATGAATTGCAAAGCAGTCTTAACTTGTTTTAACACTATTGTGATCAATGTAAACTAAACAGTTAATTCTTCTAAAACAAAAATTCTGATCATAGGTTCAAGAAGCAATGCATACAATTATAAATTCAACTTTAAAGGTCACGAACTTGCAATTGTAAATGATTGATTGATTGATTGGGGTTTAACGCCGTTTTTAACAATTTCTCAGTTATATCACGGTCCTGGTTTTCTCACACCAGTACTCCACACAACAAACTTCCTGAGCAACTGGCTGCTTTTCCACATAGACTTAGCCCATTGGTGGAAGATGAATGACGCATGTCGCATTGACTTTTGTCAATCGTCGGAAAGAAAGTTGACCGAGCCGGGATTCGAACTCACAACCCCTGGATTGACAGCCCGCGTCTCTACCGACTGAGCTACCGGGGCTCGGCACAATTGTAAATGAATATAAATACCTCGGAATATACGTAAACAATTTGAAAAACAAAGAATACAATATCTAAAAAAGTATTACTATAATGATCCGAATATCATTAAGTTGTAACAATTATTTAATACTAACAATACAACTTAAAGCGACTGAAATCCAGATGGAACGAAAAAAAAAAAAAAAAAGAATTCGCCCTAAATGTTATTCTTTATGTTATCCAAGTAAAACCAAGGTAGAAAATTTATCGCTTTTTATCAATAAAGTGAACTTGAGTCGTTTTCAATTGTCCCGATGAAAGGAATCCTTCAGACGGGCACCTTGCAACGATCACGTGATATAACTATATAACGGTTCACTCTGACAGGGGTGTACAGTTATACACAATTTATACGTTTGGCGGAGTCGAACGACAATAATCATAGAGATTTGTTTGTGATTGCATGAGCTCCTCGTGATTTTGTACACTGTACATTTTGCGGACTACAAAAGCGACACGAGTCTCATAAGATCCTTTTTTCTGTAACTGTTTAGTAACACCGCTAACATTCTGTACCTTCTAATTATAGGAATATAAGTGTTTCCATAACCATTTCCTTTTTATTTCTTTTTCGAAAAGGGAAAATAAATAAATATGGAAACATGACGAAAACAAGCTTATTAAGCTTTCAAAATAAACATGCTTAAGAAACATATTCAAACTACCAAACATGCTTCTATCCTCCATTCTGTCCATTCTTTCCTTTTTTTTAATGTTATATCAATAATTGTTGATAATTGAAATTGCCGGTGACATTTAATCGTGTGTCTCTTTATATGTGTGTTGTTTTGTTTTTGTTTAATCAATTGGTTTATAGAACTCGTGGAAACCTTTGTATACTACTACTAGGAGAAGTAACGACAACGGCAGGCAAATTGTGATTTATCGAAATTAAAAATGGTTCTTCCCCCCGGTTTTTCTTCCTGCAAGACAGACTACTCTTAAAAGAACAACTATATGTACATACATATGTTACAAATTAAAATTCGTATTAGCCAAACGGGCAGAGAGTGAATATATAGATCAGGCTGTGCATCTTTGTGAGAAGTTCTTTCACTCCACTGTCTACACACGTACATCAGAAATAGTGGAAATCATATTTTCCTTGCAATGTATGTCAATGATTACAATGTAACTGCATTGTAATGAGGATGTGTTGTAATGTATGACTACACTACAATACAATACAATACAATACAATACAATTCTTTATTGCCTCCATGTTTGGAGATATCGTAGGTTAAATGTTACACTACCCAAATAAATTATACAATTTCAATAGAAGAAAAAGAACAAATATATAAACATACAAACAAAAAAAGAAAAGACAATTACTGACTACTATATAGGTTTATATATACAAGTCAGTCGGTACTAATTTACATTAGTATTGAACTATCAATGCTTAACAGCAACCATAAACGTAGTGCGTTTAAGCCTGATGTTGAACAATACTGGTTGTCGTTCTGACACAGTTAAAGTGGCGAATACAGCTGGACACAGCGACTCACAAAAGTGAACGTGAGCTGTAGAAACATTCTGTTGATATTCGAATTGACGACTGGAGGTAGGGGGCGCCCATGATGCGGAGCACCCACTCAAAATGGTCTAGAGCATAAAGCTCGTTAACAAATTGAATATCAAACAGAGAAAGCATTTTCCGTTTAAGTTCAAAGCGTATCATTCTTGTGCAGCTGCATTCGTGCAATAAATGAACTAATTCCTCTTGGGATAGCATGCCACATTTACTGCAGGTAGTGTTAGTGTAATGGCTCTCTCTCGCTCTCTATCTCGCACGCGCAAGCTCATTATTAGTATTGACTAGTGAATTGAAAATGTCTTACCTTTGAAAAATGAGATAATGTCCAGGTCTAAATTCACACTAATTCACAGTTAAATCACTTTTATAAAACACTATTATTAACCCTTTCAGCGCCGAATTGTTTAAAGTAGTCTCTTCCATGTTCAAACTCGGACGAGTCTATTTTCATGTTATAGGATATTTGGAATATTTTTATAACTCAAAGCCAAACAATGAAGATTTCAGGTGAGACAGCTCGTTAAGAGCTGACTCACCTGAATCTGCATTGTTTGCAAAAAGCTCAATATTGCCTTTGGCGCTGAAAGAGTTAACCGAGCTAGTTAATTTGCCACTAAAACACTTTAAACACAACACAAATGAATTAATATCCAAACCATGTGTTCGGACCTTTACGCCTATAACGTTAGACCGTTAACACTGACAATCGGGGACTCCCCTTCCCCTTTAATGGGCCGTATTAGCACGAGAATCTACATTTCTCCATGTACTTTATACAAACACCAACTAAAACTAGAGATTTATAGAAATAAGAATCTTGAAATTCTTGAAATAGAAATATCTTTATAAAATTAGTTACTAATATTTAAAACGTATTATTCTAAACTATTTCAGAAACTAAAAAACATTGTGGAAAAAGTATATTAAGCTAAATATTTGGAGTAAAAAACTAAAAAAAAAATCCTTTTTGTGAAAATTAGCACAACAAATGGTTGTCCCATATTCTGGGGGTTTAACGCCTTTTTTAACAACAATTTCTCAGTTATATCACGGCGGCCAGTTCACCTACTCATGCATTTCCTGGTTTTCTCACACCAGTACTCCACACAACAATCTTCCTAAGTAACTGGCTGCTTTTCCACATAGACTTAGCCCATTGGTGGAAGAAGAATGACGCAGTGACTTTTGTCAATTGTCGGAA
This sequence comes from Serripes groenlandicus, assembly GCA_031761405.1. Lineage (NCBI taxonomy): Eukaryota > Metazoa > Mollusca > Bivalvia > Cardiida > Cardiidae > Serripes > Serripes groenlandicus. The sequence continues at coordinate 5,811,353 of JASEVX010000012.1, read as the reverse complement.
AGAAAGTTGGCCGAGCCGGGATTCGAACTCACAACCCCTGGATTGACAGCCCGCGTCGTTACCGACTGAGCTACCGGGGCTCGGCTGGTATGTATATACATATATATGTCATTCTGTTTTTTACCATTCGTATTGCTTATTTGTATATACCCCATGATTGTGTTCTTGTACAAACTGAGAGAAATAAAAGAAATTGAAATCGAAATTGAAGTATTATATTTCCAGTTTAGTGAACACTAAATATCCACACTGTATATTGGAATCATGCTGATAAATGACAGACAATCGAAAGCATGCTCGAGTTATGTTTCTTGTGCATTGCACATATGTAGGTCATAAGTTTCCTATACAACGAGTCTGAAATTGCTACATTGAAACTTTGTTGACACAATGACCGAAGAATAAATATGAAAAAAGGAGTTTACACCTTAAAAGTCAGATCAGATTTGTATTCGAAACAGTGACCAGTAATGTTTGCCAAAGTATGCTTACCAAGTAGGAAATGGTTAAACGATGCATTGTATGAGTGACATATGTATAGGACTCCAGCACGTGTCAAAGGGAAGACATTCATTTTCCATAGGCGACCATTAAAGCAATATGGGTTATGGTTCGTTAAAATCAAATGAATTAACACATATACCTGCATCAAATTAAAGTTCTTTCTTAGAACTACCAAAAAAGCAATGATCACCGACTGTTGACAGAGTTAGGAGATCAAATCAGAGGTCTTTAAAATGGTAGTAATAGCTGCCTTCCTCGGTGGTGCAGTGGTAGGGCTGGGACATACCAACGTCTTTAAAATGGTAGTAATAGCTGCCTTCCTCGGTGGTGCAGTGGTAGAGCTGGGACATACCAACGTCTTTAAAATGGTAGTAATAGCTGCCTTCCTCGGTGGTGCAGGTGGTTGAGCTGGGACATACCAACGTCTTTAAAATGGTAGTAATAGCTGCCTTCTTCGGTGGTGCAGGTTGCAGAGCTGGGACATACCAACGTCTTTAAAATGATAGTAATAGCTGCCTTCCTCGGTGGTGCAGGTGGCAGAGCTGGGACATACCAACGTCTTTAAAATGGTAGTAATAGCTGCCTTCCTCGGTGGTGCAGGTGGTTGAGCTGGGACATACCAACGTCTTTAAAATGGTAGTAATAGCTGCCTTCCTCGGTAGTGCAGGTGGTAGAGCTGGAACATACCAACGTCTTTAAAATGGTAGTAATAGCTGCCTTCCTCGGTAGTGCAGTGGTAGAGCTGGGACATACCAACGTCTTTAAAATGGTAGTAATAGCTGCCTTCCTCGGTGGGGCAGGTGGTTGAGCTGGGACATACCAACGTCTTTAAAATGGTAGTAATAGCTGCCTTCCTCGGTGGTGCAGGTGGTAGAGCTGGGACATACCAACGTCTTTAAAATGGTAGTAATAGCTGCCTTCCTCGGTGGTGCAGGTGGCAGAGCTGGGACATACCAACGTCTTTAAAATGGTAGTAATAGCTGTCTTCCTCGGTAGTGCAGGTGGTAGAGCTTGAACATACCAACGTCTTTAAAATGGTAGTAATAGCTGCCTTCCTCGGTGGTGCAGGTGGCAGAGCTGGGACATACCAACGTCTTTAAAATGATAGTAATAGCTGCCTTCCTCGGTAGTGCAGGTGGTAGAGCTGGGACATACCAACGTCTTTAAAATGGTAGTAATAGCTGCCTTCCTCGGTGGTGCAGGTGGTAGAGCTGGGACATACCAAAGTCTTTAAAATGGTAGTAATAGCTGCCTTCTTCGATGGTGCAGTGGTAGAGCTGGGACATACCGACGTCTTTAAAATGGTAGTAATAGCTGCCTTCCTCGGTGGTGCAGGTGGTAGAGCTGGGACATACCAAGGTCTTTAAAATGGTAGTAATAGCTGCCTTCCTCGGTGGTGCAGGTGGTAGAGCTGGGACATACCAACGTATTTAAAATGGTAGTAATAGCTGCCTTCCTCGGTGGTGCAGGTGGTAGAGCTGGAACATACCAACGTCTTTAAAATGGTAGTAATAGCTGCCTTCCTCGGTAGTGCAGGTGGTAGAGCTGGGACATACCAACGTCTTTAAAATGGTAGTAATAGCTGCCTTCCTCGGTGGTGCAGGACGTAGAGCTGAGACATACCAAAGTCTTTAAAATGGTAGTAATAGCTGCCTTCCTCGGTGGTGCAGTTGTAGAGCTGGGACATACCAACGTCTTTAAAATGGTAGTAATAGCTGCCTTCCTCGGTGGTGCAGGTGGTAGAGCTGGGACATACCAACGTCTTTAAAATGGTAGTAATAGCTGCCTTCCTCGGTAGTGCAGGTGGTAGAGCTGGGACATACCAACGTCTTTAAAATGGTAGTAATAGCTGCCTTCCTCGGTAGTGCAGGTGGTAGAGCTGGGACATACCAACGTCTTGAAAATGGTAGTAATGGCTGCCTTCCTCGTTGCTCAGGATTGCGGGGTTGGCATCACGACTGACTGGCTGGTGTCAGGTTGAATGGAACTGCAGTACTGGAAACTTACCCGGGAAACGCCGTGGCATAACTTAACAATTGTTGAAAGCGTCGTTAAACACCAAACAATAAATCAAACAATTATTTATAGGCATATGCTAGACAACCATTGTTTGTGGAATGTGAAAAAACCCTGTCGAATAGTCCACACGAAATCCGACCTACGGCATTATACTAGAACTTCCCTATGGTAATGACTCGGCGGTTTCCGTGCGAGGCCGACATTAATAACCGGATGTATAAATGCGATTTCCGTCCAAACCCGTAAGTTTCGTTATTTTTCGTCGATTTGTAGGTCATTTTCAGTTAAAGTGATTGGAAATCCCATGAGCAACACATATCTCAAACGACACTTAAGTACACTAATAGTATTTACAAATAACATCACTTTGGGAAAAACTGAAACTAACAAAACGATAACTGGACAAAATTAGGGAATTTCACGCCTTACATAACTGTCAAAAACAAGAGATCTCTTTCTACTTCCAAAAGAGAATACAGCACTTAAACAAATAGTGGCTGATCTAAATTCAAAATGTCATAACAGAGGACCACAGGGAAAACTGGGCATGCCCAACTGTGCAGCCTTTATTATTATTATCATTATCAAATCACTTATTTTTGTAGTCGAGGTTTCATATATTGGTCCTATAAAGGCTTTCGGGACATTGGTACGATTAGATGGCGAACAGGGAAGATCCTGAAAAGACTACGCCGAACGGAAAGTTTCGACGATGAAAATCGCCGCGATGGTGCAGTGGTAGATTGTTGTATGGTTAGCTTGGAGACTGACATGAAAACTGCCGCGGTGATGCAGTGGTAGAGTGTTGTATTGTTAGTTTTACGACTGACATGAACATAGCCGCGATGGTGCAGTGGTAGATTGTTGTATGGTTAGCTTGGAGACTGACATGAAAATCGCCGCGATGGTGCAGTGGTAGAGTGTTGTATGGTTACCTTTACGACTGACATGAAAATCCCCGCCGTGGAGCAGTACGTGGTAGAGTGTTGTATGGTTAGCTAAACGACTGACATGAAAATCGCCGCGATGGTGCAGTGGTAGATTGTTGTATGGTTAGCTTGGAGACTGACATGAAAATCGCCGCGATGGTGCAGTGGTAGAGTGTTGTATGGTTAGCTTTACGACTGACATGAAAATCGCCGCCGTGGAGCAGTGGTAGAGTGTTATATGGTTAGCTTAACGACTGACGTGTCAGTGTCAGGGTTAATGGACCAGTAGAACTGGTAACTTGCTCAGGAAACGCCGTGATATAACTGATAATATGTTGAACATGTGGCGTTAAAGACCATACCATTAAACTAACTAGAAGGGGAAATTCTTTTGGTCAAGGTTGTTGTTTCATTACCCATGTAATGTGTAAGTCTTTGTAAACCACACTGCATTCACGCAACGAAATATATTATCATAAAGTCATACATGTGTTACTTAACTATATTGACCTGGTCCTGACCTTTTTTCATAGATGAGCCGTCCCGCGAGAAAACCAACATTGTGGACTCTTGCGTAAAGTATCGACCCGGATCAGCCTAAACATGCCACGCAGGCTTACCTGGACCGACACTGTTCGCATCCTGTGGATTTTCTGTTTCAGGAATCACTACTCTATCTATCCCCCCTTAGACGGAATGTGTCGGCCGGATCAGTCAGCGCGGACAGCGCAGGCTGATCTGGTCGATACATTACGCAGATATATTGATATGAGCCGTCCCGCGAGAAAACCAACATTGTGGACTCTGCGTAAAGTATCGACCCGGATCAGCTTAATCATGCCGCGCAGGTTAACCCGGGCTGACACTTTTCGCCTCCTGTTGATTTTCTTTCTCAGGAATCATTGCTCTATACCTCTATTCATCTAAGGCAGAATGTGAAGGCACAGATTAGCCTACGCGGACTGCGCAGGCTGATCTGGGTCGATACATCACGGAGAGTCCATACTGTTGGTTTTCTCGCGGGACGGTTCAGATGTATATTAATGTGGGATGCACGTGTTTTTCTAGCTTATCAAATCGCTTTTTATCATCCCCATAATGGGAGTGTAAACGAAACCAACAGAAGAGGAAATGTGCTTGTATCAATTTTGGGAAAAATAAATAAAGCTTGAAGGTCATGTTAATATTATTATCAGGTAATAGTTGGTTACGTAATGAAAATCGTGTGAGTCATTTGTACGCGTATGAATTGCGGTCTTCTCCAGTTTAGCATCTTCCATTTATCGTCGCCGAGCACCGGTAGCTCAGTCGGTAGCGACGCGGGCTGTCAATCCTGGGGTTATGAGTTCGAATCCCGACTCGGCCAACTTTCTTTCCGACGATTGGCAAAAGTCAATGCGACATGCATCATTCGTCCACCAATGGGCTATGTGGAAAAGCAGCCAGTTGCTTGGGAAGATTGTTGTGTTGAGTACTGGTGTGAGAAAACCAGGAAATGCATGAGTAGGTGAACTGGCCGCCGTCGTGATATAACTGAGAAATTGTTAAAAACGGCGTTAAACCCCAATCAATCAATCAATCCATTTATCGTTACTTTGGCGTAAAGCAATTGGAGTTACACTTCTAGTTGATTTTTTCAAAATTTGAATCGAGGACTAAACTCTGCGTAAAGTATCGACCCGGTTCAGCCTAAGCAAGCCGCGCAGTCTAACCCGGACTGAAAGTTTTTGCCACCTGTGGGTTTTCTGTGTCAGGAATAATTACTCTATACCTCTATCCTCCTGAGACGGAATGTGTCGACTCGGATTAGTCCATAATGATGGGTTTCTCATGGAACGGGCCACACCAGCGTCTTCACTGTACGCAGACGGTTTAAAAATGTAGGACTCAAGATCGCCAGTCGCGGTTAGGATCTCTTTTGTCTGATTTTTACACGATTTGTTGCACAATTTACAATGTTGTATACAGCATACTTCTGACGCCGTTATTTATGTTTGTTGTTTAATTTAACCTTTCCCATATGCGAACGCATCTGCAGAAGACGGGTTCTGAAAACATTGTGGCAAAATGACAAATATCTCATGATGAGCAATTTCTACTTTTGCCATAATATTGTGTTCAATATTTCTATTCAATGATTCAACTTAACATGTTATAATAGTTGTGCTTATATGTTTCCAAAGTCGTTTGCTGTAGACTTGCTGGATGTTGGAAAGGATTTAAGTATTACATAATGTCTGGTTTGTTTATCCCTTCAGCTTTTCAGACTTTCACGTTTTCATCCTGTGCAGCTGTTCATCAAGCACAGTTTTTATGAAGCTTCTTTTGTTTATGATGTTCTTTTAAACCGTTAACTGGCGTGCATTTTATTCGGAATGTTTTCTTGAACTTCAAAGCATCACACCGAAACAATAGATAAAAGTAGAAATAACTTATCAAGATCAAGAAGTACTTTTTATAGATGTTCAAGTATCCTGGAAGCAATTGTAGACGGGTAACGACACTGAATCTGTACACCTATATGGCAAGCCGTTTAACTATTAGTCGATTTAAAGATATCATTCTAATCCAGAGAGATATCTCTATCTTTATAACATATAGAGATATATATATCTTTATAACATATAGAGATATCTCTATATCTTTGAGATATATCTGTCTAACATACTTTATAACACAGAGAGATATTTTGCTACGTTAGAGAGATAATTTCATATTTAAGATAGTTATTTATGTTAGAGAGATAATTTCATATTTAAGATAGTTATTTACGTTAGAGAGATCATTTCATATTTAAGATAGTTATTCACGTTAGAGAGTGAACTTTATATTTAAGATAGTTATTTAGAGAAATGTCTCTCAAACTAGAGAGATATCTCCGTAAGATAGGGAGATATCTCTATGTATTATAAAAAAAATATTTATAATTAAGAGATATCTCTCTATTTTATAGAGATATCTCTCAAACGAATCAATAGTACAACGGCTTGCCATACACCTATTAAATAAGAGCAGTGAAACCTGTATTTAAAGACCACCCATGGGACCACAACACTATGGTCTTAGTTCACAGGTGGTCTTTAATTGCAGGGTCATTTTTCCAGAAAATAAGTAATTGTGAAACTAAAAGATTTGGTTGCTATAGGCAGGGATTTGGTTGCTATAGGCAGGGATTTGGTTGCCATAGGCAGGGATTTGGTTGCTATAGGAAGGGATTTGGTTGCTATAGGCAGGGTAACGCTTTTCCATGGTGGTCTTTAGCACAGGTTTGACTGTACATTTCGAATCAAAAAGGAATTGTTGGAGGAAATGCAAAAGTATCCACCTTTTCATCCATGTTGTAATGTGCAGAAGCTAAAGATGCCAATTGCTGTAATTGAGCATAAGCTTTTAAGCTTTTATATGCTCATTTGATAGTGTACAGACATGTAACAGGTGCAGATACATTCAAGAGACAGGGTAAGATACAAAGGTGCGATACTCTAGCTCTTTCTGAAAAAGACCCATTGGTGCCCAGTAGAAAGCAGCTATACACGCGAGTCCCCCTTTTTTCCTGAAAGGGACCAGTAGTTGATCTTTAGTTGAGTGGGAGATACTTACAAGCATCTGAGAATAATCCAGAACCCGGACCGGGAATTGAACCTCGGACCTCTTTGATTGACAGTCAAGCGTGTTACCCACAAGACCACCGGATAGACAAGCTTACCTATTTTACATATTGAGATATCTAAGTACAATGTATTAAAGTATTTCACTGCCAAAGTTCACAAAGTTGACTCCTCCATGTTGATAATTGGACCAATCCATGTTTCGTCCATCAGGAAATTTGATAAAAGTTTAATGTCTAAGTGGCAAACAGTGCAGATTTCTGGAGAGACAGCTATACAATCGGAACACTCGGCCCCCTAAGACGGAATGTGTCGGCCGGATCAGTCTGCGCGGACAGCGCAGGCTGATCTGGTCGATACATTACGCAGATATATTGATATGAGCCGTCCCGCGAGAAAACCAACATTGTGGACTCTGCGTAAAGTATCGACCCGGATCAGTTATATCGTCTGTTCTATCTCGTTTATTTATATAGTTTTTTTCGCCTATTGGTACCTAATGATTTCATAGGCGTTGATTTGATTGGGTGTACCACTTTGTCCATTGCAATCCACCTTCATAAGAATGTTCCTTAATGCTTATCCTCTTTGAAATGGAAATGTATTTAACATTTATTGTGCCCAATTGCTCATTTGGTTATCCTCTTCAAATATTTATTAAATTATTTCAATCCTTGAAAAACATGGCTTATTCTACTTGTAATTGCATTTGAAAAACTTCTTATACTCATGTTTTACATAGCAAATACATGAGATGATATAAGGGACATGGTTGCATAAGACTAAACAGTAATAAGAATACTAAAGTGTTGTAAGATAAATATTCAATGTTTAAAAAATACATAATTTGTTAGGTTTTTTAAATTACAATTAAACTATCACAAGCTCGGATTTATTAGAAATTCCTTTTTTTTGGTAAAGTACATGAGGCATTTACCAGTTGTGACTTCCTTTGAGGACAATCTTGATCGTAAATTAAATGTGTTTAGCTACATTTTGAGACCTTATAGTTTCAACGGGTAAAACACCTGGTCTAGCCAGGAGTTCTGAGTTCAAATCTCAGTGGGGAAGAAATATGACACTGTAGCTAAATACATACAATTTAATCAATATTAGCACAGCTTTTGTGATAATCCTTAATCCATCATGCAATATCCACCAGCAACTATTTATTTAAACAACAGCTGCTTTTAAACTTCTTGACCAATTGTAACTGAACAGTCAACTGCACAGAAATATTGATTTGGTGTCCTCTTTCAAAATGTCTAAAGGAATAAATTCTGTGTTGAATTCTGGAAACTACCCCATCAGAAAAGAAGTAAAGTGACACAATGTTTAGGTATTCTGGTATTTCTGTTTAATTTGGCAGGAAAGTTCCGTATGTAACCCTAAAAATATTCAAATCATATTGATTGGTTGAAAGATATTATCCGCATGTGGCATGAGAAAAGAAGGAAGTTGCTGGTATAATTTCAAAGTTATAACACTGTTGCATTAATTTTCCTTATGTGACCATCCATACAATTATTCAAGTCATATTTATTAATTAAAAACTAATGTTGCCAGGCAGCATCAGAGTTAGGGGTCTTGTTTCAAGATAATTGGCTACAAAAAAACCAATATGTTGCCCTTTCAAGATTGGGTTAAGATCAATGCTGCCAGGCGGTATCAGAAAGGGAGTAAAATAACAGTTTTCCTCTTAAACTGCATGTCTTATGTCAAGATAGTTTGGCAAAAAACATTCTTTAATTAACCCTCTACATAAATTGTTCAAGGGGTATTGATTAGTTCAAAGCAATGCTCAAATGTGGCATCAGGAAAATGGTAAAATGACAAATCTAAACGTTTTTCCTCTGCAATTGCTGGTCTGATTTCAAGTTCAGTTGGCAGAAATGTTTTTTGTTTTTTTCCAAAATGTTGATGCATTTATCCAATGCATTTATTATGGCTATCAGAATATTCCCTCAAACTTAACAGTCACAATACGTTCTATACTCTTTAAAGCTCTTAGAAAATGTTCAATATTCAATGGTAAAAGTAGTCTTTGACATTCGGGAAGTAAGCTGACTCAGCTTGAACTTAAACTCTCTACCCCTGGGTGACAACTCTATCCATTATCAATTGAGCAAATAGTAAATGTGTTAGTGCACAACAGCTTAGTAGGTGATTAAATATGTTGAGACTGAATGCAGTTCCCGAAACTTTCTGAGGCTTTGTCAATCAGAGACGACATGTACTAAGCAGTTATCAGATCTATACGAATGAGCGTTTGCTACTGTAGTGAAGTATGTGTCTGAATTTATTATTTTAGCACATGTCCGTTTTTGTATGACTAAATCATATACGGCTACCAGAAATAATGACAGAAGCTCACGATAATATGGATTTACACCGGGTCGCAAATTCTCGAACGTCAGTAATAATAATAATAATGATGATAAAAATAATAATAATAATAATAAAAATAAAAATAATGATAATAATAATAATAATAAAATTAATAGCAATAACGAAGTGCAGGCTGAGCTATTGTGATAACTTACAGTCCGTCTTCGTAGGTCCGTCCGTCGGCCAAGTATTCTTCTACAAAAGTACAATTATACTTCTCTTTAAAAGTTCCATAATGTCGATTTTCTTGTGGATCGACTCATTCGAAGACGATTTTAATCCCCAATCCGAATTATTACAGCAAAAATGCAACAGACGACTTTGAAAACATGCAGCAATATATATAAATGAACGTTTATTAATGGAATGTTATTGAAAACGTTGTGGCAATAGGAGAGATTGCTCATCATCATTTGTTTTCTTGCAACAATGTTTTCAAAAGTCGTCTGCTACAGATATGTCAGAATGGGAAAACGTTAATCCTTTCTTTCATATAGACGCTTTCTGCTCAGCAGCAGACGGCTTTTTGAAAACATAGTGACAAAAGAAGAAATTGCTCAAAACGAGCAATTTCTCCTTTTGTCACAATGTATTCCACTTTTAGTCATAGGTTATCCATTCAATTATAGAGATTTTCTATTTTTTTGACAAAATATGTTCAAAGTTGTCTGCTGCAGAGTTGTCGTATGAGGGAAAGGGTTAACCTTCTGCAGATGACCTTCTGTACATGTCTGACGTTTTAATTAATTGAAAACATGGATTTCTAAGTATTGTTTAATTACTTTAATTACCATAACCATGTCAGTGATACAGACGAATTTTCGACGTCTTGCTATACTGCACAGAAAAGTTATATCTAAATTTGGGAAAGATGTTCATAAATATCAGACAAACACAAATATAGAGCTGATTTTTATTTGCAATAATGTACTATAGGCCTACTATAAATTAAAACATGGAGCAAAGAATTGTGAATAACGGATGAACATGCATAGCACACAATAGATATAAAAAGCACACCTTGAAATATGTATGTGTAGACGGATTTAAAACATATATTAACTCATATTGTACATATTCACTTTAATTTAACTAAGTAAGAAGCAGCATCAACATACGTCGTGATGTCCATTTCGCCAGTTCGCAGTTTGTGCTTCAGTCTGATGAGCATTGGGTCAAGCACATGGTATACCCTCTTCCTTGGTCGCTGCTTTCCACTGTTGGCGTGCCAGAACAGCTTCACCTCGTTAGCAGTCTGCTCTTTCTGGACCAAGTATAAGCGAGTGTTAATATTAGGATGGCAGTGTCGTAGTTGGTTGTTTATTTTATGGTGCCAACCCTCAACATGATTGGTAGTGCATGGACCATCATTGTCGTAATGATTCCAGGAGCGGCGGTCTCCCTATACATACTGCTCAGTCACATAGTCCTTAAACTTAGACACCGGCACCGAGTCATTGTCACATTCGTCCAGAGTCTAGAACCACACATCTTCGACAGAAGCTAGGAGGACAAGTGGCAGTGCCGAAGCACGTAGCACACGTTTCTTCACTTCTTCAATGTCCTTGAAGTCAGCTACAAGACCATAATATTGTACTTTTCTCCACATACACTGTGTGAAGTGAAAGAAACATCCATGGACTTGAACACCAACAAATACGCTACACGAAGTAGTCCATACACTAGGGGACACATATACCCGTCGATCATGGCGTGGATGGTGTATAGCTGGTAGAAATATGACGGCGAAGCGTGAAGTACCGTCCATATACCTGGTATCGGCTGTAGACAGCTGGGTCAGGTTGTTAGCCGTTGCGAATATGAGCATTCGCTCCACATCACCGTCATTGGCGATTAGAAATGGCTCCCCTGCTAGCGACTCTGTCCACTTCCCTTCCAATTTGACATCCGCCCTTGTCTTTGGCGGTCTATTTAAACTGGATTTGGCTTCGTAGAATGCGGGCAGATTAGCCACAACCTCTTGTGTGGAATTGTCCCTATTCGATCGATCTTGTTTCTGCCAGTATATCGTTGAATATGGAGCGCACCGGCTGTGTTGTCCCTCGGACCTGCTTTCGGACACCACTCATGATGTCCGCAGCAACATCTCTTGGGTGATTGTGTTCACCAGCGATTTTGGTAGGAAGATCATTCTTAGTGTTAATGTTCGCATTGCATGCTTTGTTGACACAGTTCCAGTAGCGACACTCCCGTTGTCTAGTTTTCAGGCTGTACATGTAGCCATTTAGAACCAGAGTCAGACTTCCTCTGCTATTCTCTATGACACGTATTGTTAATTGTTTGTATCTTGATAGTTCATATATCAAAATTAAAATATGTCTGTCTGCCATTTATTATTATGAACCTTTATCTGAATTATTATTGTTAAACTTACACACTGACAATTTGTATTTTATCTATACACATAACAAGAGAAAGTTGATGCAATGCATCAATGTCGCCGGAAAAGACTGCATTAATTTATTTTTTAACACACATGTATTCTTGACTTTCATTAGTCTAAACATACACATAATGTTTTCATAAGGACTAATTCCAGGATTTTTGAAATTCCGCATAAATCTACAAATTTCAGGATTTCTTTTGGTCACGATTTTTGATGTTTTGTATTTGTCAATAAAACCACAACAAATTAATACATTTTGGGATTTAAATCTACATGCAATAAAAAGCTATTAAACCCTTTCCATGTCTGAAGCATCAATGAAAACCTTTAAAAGCTTAAAACATTGAGAAAACGGTTAAATTGCTGAAGACATGAACTTCCTCCTTTTTAATAATAATTATAATAACTATTTCACAGATGTTAAAATTTATCCTCATATGTTTAAAAAGTAGACCACACTTGAAACAACATACCAGCTAAATTGTTTATCTAAATCGTTGATGCATACAATATATGTTTGGCGCAAGAGAAATGCCAATTGCGAGTCCCATTACTATTTAATAGGTGGCAAGTATGAAATTAATTGGGTGCGAAAGAGCAGATTTTCTTTATTTCTAAATCTATTGTTTATCAGAGTTTGTTCTTCTCTTAATTTGTTTCAAGCCAAATAAACATTTAATATCACATATATTTAATCATTCAAGTGTGTAATATTAGCTATCTATCTGTTATAAGGTGTTTGAGCATTCTTTCGAAATGTGTGTCAAATCGAGGCGTAGTGTCAGAAATCGAAGAAAGTGAATAAAAAATCAGGCAAAGCTTTAGTGCATGTTTTATTCCACTGCATTCGAGTGAAAAAAAGCATTTCTATATTATCTTTCTTTCTCCTACATTCATCCTATGCACTCGTTTAGTGACGTTTAAGAAATCAATTCGTCGTGCGACATTTTTTGTCTGCATAAACAAGTCACTTTTCTAAGTTTACATTTTAATTCCGGTTACTTCGCTTTGTTTACATTTTGGCAATATGAAACTAGGTCATGAACTGAGGAAAATGCGTTTCGACGTTCACGACCGATAAACAGGCTTATATTTGAGACATATTTTCACAAAGTATTTCTTATTTTTGTTTCTGTTACCAGTTTATGTTGATACTTATCTATTAAAAGGAGAATTCGAAGTGATTGTCATATCGATAGTCTTCTGCAAGCAGGTGCGCGTATGTAAAAAAATTAGACTGTGCGACGTAAAGGTTTGTAGTTATCGCCTTTTGATTACATAGTTTATGAAAAAAAAGTATCGCAGTCTAGCTAATAGGGACTGTTTTGTCTTCGTAAATAAAACACAAAAACGTAAATGCAAGTCAGAATAAAGAAACTGCACATACTTAAAACATCGGAATATTTATTTAATTTTAAATGTGTCATAACTTAGTGTTTTTAAACAAACGCAATTGTAATATGTTCAAGACATTTAAAATATATATATATATATAATAACCCCTCCTCCCATGTGATTTCCGAAAACCTATTAAAAATAGAAGTCGCGGGCTTCTGCCCGGCGACTAATAATACACTACAAGTACAAGTTTATGTTTGTAGTTCATTTATTTTTTGAACAGTATAGAAAATACAGGTAAGTTTGAGGTGCGAAGAGATAATTGGGGATAATTGGTATGTGTGAAAATTAGGGGTTGGGAAAGTGGGAACTAACCCTCAACAGCAGTCGACGATTAAAAAATATGATTACTTTTGACAATTAATTAATTCTTTTTGATTTCAGATTATTTTTTCTCTCTTGTCACATGTCAAAATAACACTTTCATAAATGTTTGTTAATACTTTTCAAACCTTTTCACAAGATGTATTAAATTTACGTATACTATTTTAATACTAGTAACATAATCAGCCCTGTAGGTTAATCAATGAGCTGGTATGCTATTTAAAGGTCGTATCAAAGGTCCCTTATTCGAGTTCCCTGGTGAGCGGGTCTTGACTCTGGGATTTGTTCCACACAAACGGCACTAGTACTGGTTAAGTCCCAAGGAAGCAGACATCGAGCGTGATTAATATAAGCTAAAAGCTTGTTTCGCAATCGATGTTAAGTTAATCAGTTTAAACTAAAGGTCGTCTGCTTTAAAAACAACACAGGGAAAATGTAAAATGTAAAAATTATTTTTATAACGGATTGCAAACACTTTTTGGTTGGCATTCATCGTTTCGAATAATTTCCCATGTCTCCTCAAAAAGTCGTCTGCTGCAGTTGTACCAGATGACGTCTGTTTAAAGTTCCAGGCTAATGCGTTCATCAAGTTTGAAGTTGTAGCATTACGCGCCCACATACAATACAATGTTATATTACTTAGCTCGGCTATTTTTGTTTCTGTGGCAATCAATGCGTGGGCGTCATCGTTCCCACATCCAGAATATCGCATATATTCAAGTCGAACTAAGTGTATTTTATTAACTCTTTCATTACCGAATTTAACAAAGTCGACTCTGCCATTTTAAAAATTAGACCACCCAATTTTTAGTCAAACGGGAAAACGGTAAAATGTAATGTCTATGCGGCAAACGTCTTACCTGCAACTGCATTGTTTGCAAAAGCATTGAATTGCCCTTAGCAGCGAAAGAGTTAATAGGTCAATGCGAATAATAGACTAATTAAACCCAGACCTTAACACCAGTGTAGAAACAAATGCTCGTATATATCTGATGACGGCTTATCACATGTCGTCTTAGATTGACAATTGCATCAGCCAATCAAAATATCGCCTACAAAATCGTTAGGTATCAACAATATAGAATAAACGAGATAGAGAAGCGGTTAACGTTGGTTTTAACATGCGAATACATTGGACAAAACAATGAGTACCTGTTCATGAATACTTGAAGGTAAACAATGAGTACCTGCTCATGAATACTTGAATGTAAACAATGCGTACCTGTTCATGAATACTTGAATGTAAATAATTAGAACGTTTTCATGAATACTTAAATGTAAACAATGAGTACCTGTTCATGAATACTTGAATGTGTAAACAATGGGTACCTGTTCATGAATACTAGAATGTAACTAATGAGTACATGTTCATGAATACTTGAATGTAACCAATGAGTACATGTTCATGAATACATGAATGTAAACAATGAGCACCTGTTCATGAATACTTAAATATGTAAACAATGAGTACCTGTCATGAATACTTGAATATGTAAACAATGAGTACCTTTTCATGAATACTTGAATGTAAACAATGAGTACATGTTCATGAATACCTGAATGTAAACAATGAGTACCTGTTCATGACTACTTGAATGTGTAAACAATGGGTGCCTGTTCATGAATACTTGAATGTAAACAATAAGTACCTGTTTATGAATACTTGAATGTAAACAATGAGTGCATGTTCATGAATACTTGAATATGTAAACAATGAATATATGTTCATGAATACTTGAATGTAAACAAAGAGTAACTGTTCATGAAAACTTGAATGTAAACAATGAGTACCTGTTCATGCATACTTGAATATAAACAATGAGTGTCTGTTCATGAATACTTGAATGTAAACAATGAGTACCTGTTTATGAATACTTGAATGTAAACAATGAGTGCCTGTTCATGAATACTTGAATATGTAAACAATGAGTATATGTTCATGAATACTTGAATGTAAACACTGAGTAATTGTTCATGAATACTTGAATGTAAACAATGAGTAACTGTGCATGAATACTTGAATGTAAACAATGAGTAACTGTTCATGAATACTTGAATATAAACAATGAATACCTGTTCATGAATACTTGAATGTAAACAACAATGAATACCTGTTCATGAATACTTGAATATGTAAACAATTAGTTCCTGTTTATGAATACTTTAATGTAAACAATGATTACCTGTTCATGCATACTTGAATATGTAAACAATGAGTACCTGTTCATCAATACTTAAATGTAAAAAATGAGTACATGTTCATAAATATTTGAATGTAAACAATGAGTACCTGCTGATGATACTTGAATGTAAACAATGGGTACATGTTCATGAATACTTGAATGTAAACAATGAGTACACGTTCATGAATACTTAAATGTAAACAATGAATACATGTTCATGAATACTTGAATGTAAACAATGAGTACATGTTCATGAATACTTGAATGTAAAGGGTAAATTCGATACGAACAGTTTATGCAGGGTCGTCAGATCAAATATACGAGAAGTATTTTGATCTGATTTAAATTAGGTTGCGGAATCCGTCGACGCCGAATGGTCGGATATTTCAAACTGGGCGTCCCGGGTTCGATCCCAATTCGCAGCGGTCCTGGTGGAATGCTCTTGGGCAGTAAATAAGTGAACTGTCGTCGTAAAATAATTTAAATAATGTTGAAAAATACGTAAAACCCCAATATTTCTTTTAAATGAGAGTGTATATGTATATATGTGCATGCGAGGAAGCGCACGGTCCAAATATCGTAACTTAGCTTTAATGATATGTGATTTACGTGTCAATACGTGTTTGTCTGGAACATGTCTACCATGATATTCTGATCTTCAACATGTCTTTAGTTTAGTTTAACATACATATAAACAATGACAATCACGTAAACAGCATAAATAATAATAAATAAGAAAACAGAAATACTAGCATACATGTAAACAACAACAACATATATTAAACATCAATAACAACACATATGTAAATAACAACAACAACATACACGTAAACAACAACATCATACATGTAAACTACAACAACATTAATGTAAACAACAATAACATACATTCAAACTACAACATCCATGTAAACAATAACAACAACATGCAAACATATAAACAACAATATACATGTAAACAACTACACCACAATACATTCAAACAACAACATACATGTAAACAACTACACCACCATACATTTAAACAATAACATACATGTAAACAACTACACCACCATACATTTAAACAATAACATACATGTAAACAACTACACCACCATACATGCAAACAACAACATACATGTAAATAACAAAATACATGCAAACAACAACATACATGTTAATAATAACATACATGTAAACAACAACACCAAAATACATTCAAACAACAATAAACATGTAAACAATAACACCACCATACAATCAAACAACAACATACATTTACACAACCACATACATGTAAATAACAACACCACCATACATGCAATCAACAACATACATGTAAACAACAACACAACCATACATGCAAACAACAACATACATGTAAACAACAACATACATGCAAACAACAACACCACCATACATTCAAACAACAACATACATGTATACAACAGCATCACCATACATTCAAACAACAACATACATGTATACAACAGCATCACCATACATTCAAACAACAACATAGATGTATACAACAGCATCACCATACATTCAAACAACAACATACATGTATACAACAGCATCACCATACATTCAAACAACAACATACATGTAAACAACTACACCACCATACATTCAAACAACAACATAAATGTATACAACAGCATCACCATACATTCAAACAACAACATACATGCAAACAATAACACCACCATACAATCAAACAACAACATACATTTACACAACCACATACATGTAAACAACAACACCACCATACATGCAAACAACAACATACATGTAAACAACAACATACATGCAAGCAACAACACCACCATACATTCAAACAACAGCATACATGTATACAACAGCATCACCATACATTCAAACAACAACATACATGTATACAACAGCATCACCATACATTCAAACAACAACAACATACATGTATACAACAGCATCACCATACATTCTAACATACATGTAAACAACAGCATCACCATACATTCAAACAACCACATACATGTAAATAACTACACCACCATACATTCAAACAACAACATGCATGTATACAACAGCATCACCATACATTCAAACAACAACATACATGTATACAACAGCATCACCACACATTCAAACAACAATACTAACATACATGTAAACACCAACACCAACATACATTCAAACAACAACATACATTTACACAACCACATATATGTAAACAACAACACCACCATACATTTAAACAATAACATACATGTAAACAACTACACCACCATACATTCAAACAACAACATACATGTATGCAACAGCATCACCATACATTAAAACAACAACATACATGTATACAACAGCATCACCACACATTCAAACAACAGTACCAACATACATTCAAACAACAACATACATTTACACAACCACATATATGTAAACAACAACACCACCATACATTTAAACAACAACATACATGTAAACAACAACACCACCATACATTTAAACAATAACATATATGTAAACAACAACACCACCATACATTAAACAACAACATACATGTAAACAACAACAACACCATACATGCAAACAACAACATACATGTAAACAACAAAATACATGCAAACAACAACATACATGTCAATAATAACATACATGTAAACAACAACACCACCATACATTAAAACAACAACATACATGTCAATAATAACATACATGTAAGCAACAACACCAAAATACATTCAAACAACAACAAACATGTAAACAATAACATACATGCGAACAATAACACCACCATACAATCAAACAAGAACATACATGTAAACAACAACACCACCATACATGCAAACAACAACGTACATGTGAACAAAAACACCACCATACATGCAAACAACAACATACATGTAAACAACAACATACATGCAAACAACACCACCACCATACATTCAAACAACAACATACATGTAAACAACAACATACATGCAAACAACAACATACATGCAAACAACAACACCACCATACATTCAAACAACAACATACATGTAAACAACAGCACATACATACATACATACATACATACATACATACATACATACATACATACATACATACATACATACATACATACATACATACATACATACATACATACATACATACATACATACATACATACATACATATAAACAGCAACATACATGTAAACACCAACACCAACATACATTCAAACAACAACATACATGTAAACAATAACACCAACATACATACATATAAACAACAACATACGTTCATGTTAACAACAACAACAACAACAATAACATACATGTAAATAACATACATGTAAACAACAACAATAATAACATACATGTAAACAACAATGATAACATACATGTAAACAACAACAATAACATACATGTGAACATCAGCAATAACATACATGTAAACAACAACAATAACATACATGTAAACAACAACAGCATTCATGTAGGCGCCTTCTAATGTTTTCCACACAATGTACCACATTATTATGTCCTGTTTGTCACGTAATCTTCCATATGTTTGTATACATACAAGCTGCATACCTTGCCTTGATAAGGATGATAGACATTTCTGTGGTTAACGCTTTACCTGACACAGGCAATATCGTGTGCCCTTGAAGCAGACGACTTCTGAAGACATTGTGAGAATAGGAGAAATTAGTTTAATGATGCGCAACCTATTATATTCCCTCAATGTTGTTGTGTATTGTATCTCGAAATTAGAGGTATGCCTATATATGTTTGTTAATATTTGTGTGTGTTTTTTTCTTCAGATTATATTTGAGGTTCTGTCAATATCATAACAGGTAAACTATTAACCCTTTCCAACATATAGACGCTTCTTTCTGACGCCCCTGCAGCAGACGACATTTTAAACCAATTAGGCAGTAGTTCGCTTTGCTCATATGAGTAATTTCTGCTTTTAAAAAAGCCAACTCTTCAGTAGTTGTATATTGTTTATAGAGATTTTCCATTTTCAGTAGTACTAGACGTTTTCAAAGTCGTCTGCTGCAGTTTTGTTGTATGTGGGAAAGGGGTTATGACGAAATTAGTTGTTATGTGGCGGTACAGAGATACTTTGTGAGTGCATATTTTAATTAACTCATGTAAAGTATCATGTTAATAAATTAAATACAAGTATTCGTACGTGTTGGAGAGCGCTCTTAAATAGAAATATGTTTCAGACAATGACGTACGCTATTATGTTAACAACACTTTCTAGTCTGTAGAAGAAGAAGAAGAAGAAGACGAAGGAAAGAAAGAATGAAAAGAAGAAGAACGAGATTAAGATGATGATGATGAAGAAGAAGACGAGGAAGAAGAAGACGAAGGAGAAGATGAAAAAGAAGAAGATGATTATAAATTTGATGTGATGATGTTTACATGTTTAATGACATGATGGTGCATTTTAAGAATTGACAAGAAGAATAAAACAGAAGAAGACGAAGAAGAATAAAACAGAAGAAGAAGAAGAAGAAGAAGAAGAAGAAAAAGAAGAAGAAGAAGAAGAAGAAGAAGAAGAAGAAGAAGAAGAAGAAGAAGAAGAAGAAGAAGAAGAAGAAGAAGAAGAAGAAGAAGAAGAAGAAGAAGAAGAAGAAGAAGAAGAAGAAGGAGAAGAAGAAGAAGAAGAAGAAGAAGAAGAAGAAGAAGAAGAAGAAGAAGAAGAATAAAACAGAAGAAGACGAAGAAGAATAAAACAGAAGAAGAAGAAGAATAAAACAGAAGAAGAAGAAGAATAAAACAGAAGAAGAAGAAGAAGAAGAAGAAGAAGAAGAAGAAGAAGAAGAAGAAGAAGAAGAAGAAGAAGAAGAAGAAGAAGAAGAAGAAGAAGAAGAAGAAGAAGAAGAAGAAGAAGAAGAAGAAGAAGAAGAAGAAGAAGAAGAAGAAGAAGAAGAAGAAGAAGAAGAAGAAGAAGAAGAAGAAGAAGAAGAAGAAGAAGAAGAAGAAGAAGAAAAAGAAGAAAAAGAAGAAGAAGAAGAAGAAGAAGAAGAAGAAGAAGAAGAAGAAGAAGAGAGAAGAAGAAGAAGAATAAAACAGAAGAAGACGAAGAAGAATAAAACAGAAGAAGAAGAAGAATAAAACAGAAGAAGAAGAAGAAGAAGAAGAAGAAGAAGAAGAAGAAGAAGAAGAAGAAGAAGAAGAAGAAGAAGAAGAAGAAGAAGAAGAAGAAGAAGAAGAAGAAGAAGAAGAAGAAGAAGAAGAAGAAGAAGAAGAAGAAGAAGAAGAAGAAGAAGAAGAAGAAGAAGAAGAAGAAGAAGAAAACAGAAGAAAAAGAAGAAGAATAAAACAGAAGAAGACGAAGAAGAACAAAGCAGAAGAAGAAGAAGAAGAAGAAGAAGAAGAAGGAGAAGATGAAGAAGAAGAAGAAGAATAAAACAGAAGAAGACGAAGAAGAATAAAACAGAAGAAGAAGAAGAATAAAACAGAAGAAGAAGAAGAATAAAACAGAAGAAGAAGAAGAATAAAACAGAAGAAGAAGAAGAAGAAGAAGAAGAAGAAGAAGAAGAAGAAGAAGAAGAAGAAGAAGAAGAAGAAGAAGAAGAAGAAGAAGAAGAAGAAGAAGAAGAAGAAGAAGAAGAAGAAGAAGAAGAAGAAGAAGAAGAAAAAGAAGAAGAAGAAGAAGAAGAAGAAGAAGAAGAAGAAGAAGAAGAAGAAGAAGAAGAAGAAGAAGAAGAAGAAGAAGAAGAAGAAGAAGAAGGAGAAGAAGAAGAAGAAGAATAAAACAGAAGAAGACGAAGAAGAATAAAACAGAAGAAGAAGAAGAATAAAACAGAAGAAGAAGAAGAAGAAGAAGAAGAAGAAGAAGAAGAAGAAGAAGAAGAAGAAGAAGAAGAAGAAGAAGAAGAAGAAGAAGAAGAAGAAGAAGAAGAAGAAGAAGAAGAAGAAGAAGAAGAAGAAGAAGAAGAAGAAGAAGAAGAAGAAAACAGAAGAAGAAGAAGAAGAATAAAACAGAAGAAGACGAAGAAGAACAAAGCAGAAGAAGAAGAAGAAGAAGAAGAAGAAGAAGGAGAAGATGAAGAAGAAGAAGAAGAAGAAGAAGAAGAAGAAGAAGAAGAAGAAGAAGAAGAAGAAGAAGAAGAAGAAGAAGAAGAAGAAGAAGAAGAAGAAGAAGAAGAAGAAGAAGAAGAAGAAGAAGAAGAAGAAGAAAAAATCCTCTTCTTAAATTAATTTTCAAATTATAGCGTGAGCTGCAGAGGCATCAAAACTCGTCTGGTTCTGGAAATGATCCAAATGAATTCATCAAATGTTTGATATGGCAGGAAGCGTTGGCGGTTATCAATTATTAGAGATAGTTTGTGGTTTATGAACTAGTTATGACCACGTCAGGTGTAAGTTAACCTTTTTGTATTTGTGAAGACTTCCTTCCATGTACGCGAACCTGTGCAGTATTCATAATCGTTGACATTAATTTGAACATTTCACAGTTGCTTACATATGAGCCTTTCCACGAGAAAACCAACATTATTGCCCCTACGTAATGTATCGACCCAGATCAGCCTGCGCAGTCCGCGCAGGCTAATCCGGGCCGACACATTCCGTCTCAGGGGGGATAGAGGTAAAGAGCGCTTTCTGAAACAGAAAATCCACAGGAGGCGAAAAAGTGTCTGCCCGGATTAGCCTGCGAGGCATTCTTAGGTTGTTACGGGTCGATACTTTACGTAGAGCCAATAATGTTGGTTTTCTCACGGAACGGCTTATATATGTTATATAAACATTACAATAGTATACAATACATGTCATTACGTTCAGGAAGATGTGTCTATAGTAAGTTACAAACAATAATGTACAAACAACAAACATAAATAGTATTTAAATTCTACAAAACAGATCAAGACATCTCTCTGAACCAGAAACGAATCATGTTCAGTTATGGGCAGCTAGCATAGATTGAATTATTGATTGATTGGGGTTAAACACCGTTTTTAAAAATTTCTCAGTTACATCACGGCGGCAAGTTCACCTACTCATGCATGGCCGAGCCGGGATTCGAACTCACAACCCCTGGATTGACAGCCCGCGTCGCTACCGACTGACCTACCGGTGCTCGGCTAGCTAGCATAGAAAGAGATATTGAAGTCATTCAACGTTGAAATTGTAATAATACAATAACAGAGACTGGTTACAGTCTAAGCCAAACGGAGACCCCACAGTTCATAGAAACACATAGAAGACTCGCCTTTTAACCCTCTCCCTCACATTCAGACGCATTTTTAAACGCCACTGTAGCAGACGACTTTCGAAAACATTGTGGCAAATGGAAAAATTGCTCGTTGTTGTCTCAATGTCACGTTTTGCCACAATTGTTTCATCTCTATTCAATAATTATGCTTTCACTTAAAGAGATCTACCGTAGAAATGCCTCAAAGGCGTCGGCTGCAGATTTGTTGTGTGGGAAGGGTTAATGTTATTTGATGAAATAATGAAGATACGAAAAGGGTCTTTTCACTAGACTCAGTCTAGCTTTCTATATAATCAACAAAAAGGCACGTTGTAATTGTGGTAAATCAACATGTTTATAGACGAGCTTTAACTTTTTCTTCTTCTTATTGTGTGTGTGTGTGTGTGTGTGTGTGTGCGCTAATTGCGTTTAACATCGTTTTCTGTAGTATTCCAGTAGACATCGAGCGTGATTAATATAAGCTGAAAGCTGGTTTCGCAATCGATGTAAAATAAAAACTAGTAGTATTCCAGTTATATTTCGGTGTTTTCCTTGTATTTTACCAGTACTCCCGGTATCATTTATATTGACACCTATATAAGAGCCGTTCCACGAGTAAAACAAAATGATGGCATCTGCGTAATGTGTAGACCGAGATCAGCCAGCGCAGGCCGCGCAGGCTAATCCGGGCCGACACATTCCGTCTCTGGGAGATAAAGGTATAGAGTAATGATTCCTGAAACAGAAATTCTAACAGGAGGCTAAAAGTGTCTGTCCGGATTATCCTGCGCGGCGTGCTTAGGCTGATCCGGATCGATATATACTTTACGCAAAGTCCACAATGTGGGTTTTTCCCGTAATTCGTCTTATATGCATGTCGATGCAATCCAAGCAATTCTAAGCGACAATAATTTGTTTCGTTTGTTTGTAGTGGTGTTTGACGCTGCTTTCAGCACTCTTTCATTTACATCACGACGACACCAGCGAGTCAGTCGTAATGCTAACACATAAACCCGAGAGCCAAGGAGGGAAAGCCATTCCTACCATTTTTAAAGTCGTTGGTATGATTAAACCACCGGGGATCGAACACACTGAGCCACAAAGAGGGAGAACCATTACTTCAATTTCTCCCGAGGCGGACGCCCTAATATTTCATTTCATTAAACTACCACTGAGCGACAAAGAGGGAGGACAGTTTCATCACATTTAATTAGACCACCGGGGATTGAACCCACTGCACGACACAGAGGGGGGGACCACTTTCATCACATTTAATTAGACCACCGGGGATTGAACCCACTGCACGACACAGAGGGGGGACCACTTTCATCACATTAATTAAACCACCGGGGATTGGACCCACTGAGCGATGAAGAGGGAGGACACTTTCATCACATTTAATTAGACCATCGGGGATCGAACCCACTGAGCGACGAAGAGGGAGGACACTTTCATCACATTTAATTAGACCATCGGGGATCGAGCCCACTGAGCGACGAAGAGGGAGGACACTTTCATCACATTTAATTAGACCATCGGGGATCGAACCCACTGCACGACACAGAGGGAGGACATTTCCATCACATTTCAAGTATAAAATGAATCATAACAAGACGTGATAATTACAATATACGATCTTGTCCTACGCCCATCACATTTAATCCATCTCACAATAGGCTTAAGTTTAAATAAAAGGCTTATATCATTACTTTAATCTAATAGTGGCTGCTTTTCATAGCTATCAGAATTTCAGGAAAAGCACATCATATAGCCCTGTACAATAACCCTTTTTATCTCCCTTGAAATATTATCTCCCTTTGACGTTGGTAACTGTAAGTGCATACTCAATAAAACCAGACCTAAACTTCGCAACAGTAGCAAGCGCTCGTATGGATATGACGACTGCCTATTGCAGGTCGCATAAGATTGACCTTTGCGTCAGCCAATCAAACTATCGCCTACAAAGTAAATATAAATAAATGAGTTATAGAAGCGGTGATTGTGGTGTACTCCGGTTTAAATGAATATGTAGATACATAGGGTCAATTTGAGTCGATCTTTCATGCGATATAAGTACAGGGTAGTGTATTGGTCTGGTTTAACCCTTTCTCTCATACGACAATTCTGAAGCAGACGACTTTGAACATATTTTGTCAAAAAATAGAAAATCTCTAAAATTGAATGGATAACCTATGACAAAATGTGGAAAACATTGTATCAAAAGGAGAAATTGCTCATTTTGAGCAATTTCTTCTTTAGTCACTATGTTTTCAAAAAGCCGTCTGCTGCAGAGACGTCATAAAGCTTCTATATGACGGAAAGGGAGGAGGGGGTAAAATGCGATTGCTGGAAGTGTTCATAGATAAACAGACACAGATATATTTGACGTTAATGGTTTTATTGAGCTTGTAAATCGAGGTTTGTTTCTGATCCATCTGATAAACAAAAAAATCCCCAAAGTAGATAATTTGTTAAGTAGATAAGCCTTCTAACATAGAACAAATCAGCCGCAGACGACTTTGAAAACATCTAGTAAAACATACGGAACATCTTTTGATATTAAGGTATCATAATCAAAAATAGTTTAAACCAATTTGGCAAAAGAACCAGAAATTTCTTTAGAGCAATTTATCCTTGTTGCCTCAATGTTTTCAAAAGTCGTCTGCTGCAGATGTGTTGAAATGCGCCAACTAGTGTTGGAAAGGTGTGAAACCTACATACTTTCCAAGCAACTGGCTGCTTTTTCACATAGACTGTTAGCCCAATGGTGAAAGACGAATGACTTTTATCAAACGTCGGAAAGAATGTTGGCCGAGCTGGGGTTCGAACTCACAACTCCTGGATTGACAGCCCGCGTCGCTACCGACTGAGCTACCGGGACTTTGAAAGTTAAATATTTCATTACAGGGCAAACCTTTTATTTCATTAAACAAGAGTTCTGCAATATGTTGTTAACCTAACAGCAACAAAATGCTGATTTCAGGTCGGAGACAGCTCGTTACGTGCTGCCTCACAAGAATCTGAATTGTTTGCGAAAATCTCAATATTGTGTTTCGCGCCGAAAGAGTTAACATTTTCTAACCATGTGCGGATGACTATTTAATAAAACATTGGCAAAGGAGAAATTGCTCATAATAAGCAATGCAGTATTGTGTAAAATTGTTTCCAAGTCTATTCAATAATTATCTTTTCATTTCTAAAGTGATTTCATTTTTGTTTAAAAAAATCGTCTGCTGTAGAATTTTTCGGTGGAAAAGGGTTACAATTACATTAAAAACCAGCGTGTTCGAGTCTTCTTATTTTTTTCCGGTGGAAAAGGGTTACAATAACATTGAAAACCAGCGTGTTGAGTGTTCTTAATTTTTCCCGATGTTTTACACCACTTTCAACAAGTTTCCAGTTATAACTCTGCGTTCCCTGGGTTAGTTACCAGTACTACTGGTTCATTTATCCTAACACCAGCAAGTCAAGCCCGAGTGGCAAGACTTCTATTTCTCCCCAGGGGGACGTTCTACCATAATACCACCAAGGCGGTCTTATCTTTCGCTTACACGCGGTACTATCATAGCACACAATCCCATTAATTTCGCCCGTTCGAATATATATCTGATGACTGCCCCATACAGGTCGGCTCAGATTAACCTTTGCGCCAGCCAATCACATTGTCGCTTACCAAATCGTTCGGTATAGAAAAGGTAAGATAACCCGTATCATTAAACGAGATATTAAAGTTTAAAATATTGCATGCTGGGCCACGATAGCTCTGTTGATAGCGAGCGGGCTGTCAATCCAGGGTTGTGAGTTAAACCCCCAGCTTCAATCAATGGGCTAACAGTATATATGAGGAAAAGCAGCCGGTTTCTTGCACAGACTGTTGTGTGGAATACTGGTGTGAGAAAGCTAGGAAACACATTGGTAGATGAACTGGCCGCCGTGACATGACTGAACTATTGTTGAAAATGGCATTAATCATTCAGCAATATTGCAAAATACCATTCAGAGATGTGTTCAGTTACGAAGTGAAATTATTTATATTACATCGTTATATTTTATATCATGGCTCTTGCAACAAATGACATACATAACACACGAATTATCAAGAGATTTACAGAGATAAACATTATATATCAAAAGGTTAGATCAATATGAATGCCTTGCATAGCTGAGAATCATATATATCAATCATATTTTTCCGCATCTCAAGCGCAGGCGCGTTCTACTCCCGAAAAATTGTTCTTTTCTCTCCCGTGATAGGGCTGAGAAACCAATCATATTTTCGTTTCCTGACTATGGAATAGGTACAGGTAACGGGTTTGAATCCGATGTGAGACGGTTGTGGCATTTTACTTCTTGAACAACCAACAAAACATGCACATATCGTGGTCTTCCTATTTCACAACAAAGCACGAAAAAATGTGTATCGCTCTTGTTTGATAGTTCCAAACATCTATCTAGTATTGTACATTTCAATACAATGTGATGACCGAATGGCATTCGTTTGGAGTAACCCGCCCCTTGTCATTACATGATAGTGTCAGGCATACATAATTAATGGCGAAAACCAACATTATGGCCTCTGCGTAATATATCGACCCAGATCAGCCTGCGCAGTCCGCGCAGACTGATCCGGGCCGACACATTCCGTCTCAGGGGGATTGGGGTATAGAGTAATGATTCCTTGAAACAGAAAATCCACAGTGGTCGAAACGTGTATATCGGGGTAAGCCTGCGCGGCATGCTTATGCTTATCTGGGTCCAAAATTTACGCAGGGTCCACACTGTTAGTTTTTCTCGCGGGACGTCTCAAATGCTGCATAATAATAATAATATTAATAATAATATCTTTATTTTTTTAAGGTAACATCTAAGACACATACAGACAATTTAACAATGGCTATACATATCTTATTTTCATATGTCCTTCAATAACACACACAAACATTACATTTAACAACATGCAAATTTCAATGAAAAATTATGGCATGAAGTACAAATATAATTAATTTTCAATCATGTTAAGACAGACACTCCAACTACTCCAAACACAATTCTTAACATAATATCGGCAAGTAATCAAGAAAGTGTTAGTATGGAACCTTTTCCAGAAGGTATTTTTTATAATTTCGTTTGAATGATACAATAGACGTTGAGTGCTTTATATGTGATGGAAAGCACAATGCTATATATACAAAAGTTACAAAAAACACAGTTGTACATTTAGTAACTCTGCAACAGACGACTTTGAAAACATCTATGCTAAACTATGGAAAAGATGTATAGATGTTAACTTTAATTATTGAACAGCGTTGAAAACATTAAGGCAAAAGGAGACATTGCTCATTTTGAGAAAAGTTCTCCTTTTGGTACAATGTTTTTTAAAGTAATATGTTGCAGAGCCATACACATGTGTCTGCATGTGTATGTGTGTGTTGGGGGTGGGGTGGGGGGGGGGGGGTGACGTTGTGGGCTTTTAACACATTCAAACAGACAAGTTATCTCTGCCGCAGCCGATTTGAAACAAAGGAAAAGGTATGGAAAGTCTCTATACATGAAATTGCACCTTGTTAATAGAGTAGAAAACAGTATGACAAAACCTCATTACGAGCAAGGTCGCATCGGTTGCGGGAGGTCGCGTGTTCAGGCTTCGGCCGCGTCATAATACATACTTTAAAAACCGGTAGTAATGGCTGTTCCTCCTTGTTGCTGAGGATTGTAGGGGTATAATTACGACTGCCTTGCTGTTGTCAGGATAAAAGGACCAGTTGTACTGGTGAATTACACAGGACACGCCGTGATATAACAGAATATTTTAGAAAGTGTGTAAAAACACCTTACAAACATAACGAGAAAGTTCTCAAACAGCGTTTGTTGTGTATGCGTTTAAAATGCGGCACTCTGGGTTGGAAATGGTTAAACAAAACATGTGTATTGTGACATCGAACAAGAATTTACTTTTACCAGAAATTTCATCAATGTCTATGTTTATTATGAGAGAGTATCTTTAACATCAACAATCAAGTGAATGAACTTAATCATTTAAAAAATACAGGCTATTTCACACACCTTTGCAGCAGACGACTTTTGAAAACATCGTGACAAAATGACAAGCTGATCATAATCAGCTTTGTCTCCTCTTGCCTAAATGTTTTCAACTTTATTCAATAATTGTTCTTTCATATTTAAAGACGTTCCATTTTTTCGGCGATATCTGTTTAACCTCAGTGTTGACCTAGGTGTTATACAAATGATCTAGATTGTAGACCAATCAAGTGTTGTATTTAATGAATAATGTCGAAGAAATAAAGGAAATGAAACGTTTTGATTGGTTCATAGTTAAGTTGGCGATCCTACGAGAGGCACTAATAGTTGAATAGGTGAAGTTTTAAAATAAAATGTTCTGCATACTAACCTTTAATTGTTTTCCTTAAGAAATAGATTTCAGTGCAAAGAAATCAGTGAAAGTATATGAAATATAATATTTGAGAGCAAAATATTAATTATTTTTGAAACATGATAAGTTTTCAGTTATTTATCTCGTTAATTGAAACTTATATACCTCTTGGGAGCCTCGCGTAATCTCCAGTCATGTGACGTATTCTCGACCTTGGATGGGCTATTTCATTTCTTAGTGTTTTCTCATATTGATTGCCGTTTATCTTTTTTAAAGATATTTCTTGTTTTTACTATAGGGTTTCCAACGTCGTCTGCTGCAGATTTGTTGTATGTGGAAACATGTACAGTCGAACCTGTGTTTAAGACCACATTTGTAAAGCAATTCCCTGTCTACAGCGACCATATTTTTAGTTTCTTAAATACTCATTTCCTGTAAAAATTACCCTGTAATTGAAGACCATCTGTGAACAAAGACCATGTTGTTAACATCTCATGAGTGGTCTTTAAACACAGGTTGCACTGTATTTAATAAACAACATATTTTGGTTTATCCCTTTTATCTGGAAGGTGTATTCAGATAACACTTTCCAACATACAGCAAACAACAGAAGACGACTTTGAAAATATCTAGACTAGAGATGTCTAGACTTTGAAAATATCTAGACTAGATATATCTAGACTTTGAAAAGAGGCCATTCTGTTGGTTTTCACGCGGGACAGCTCAAATTCAATTGGGAACAGCTTTTGTCAACGTTTCCCTGATACAAACGCTTCCTGACGTCTCTGCAGTCATGATTTCCTAGTGAGAAATAACTCCCATCGGATGCTATCAGTCACCCGGATGTTACGAAATAACGTCACGTATAAATCGCCATCGCCTATGTGAAAATACAAATTCGCATAAAAAAAATCAATTTAATTCAATTCAATTCAATATACTTTAGGAATCCGCTGTGTTCGAGTGGTTAGCGTCGGGGATTTCGAAACCGGGTGTCCAGGGTTTGATCCCCAGTCGCGGCATTACGGCACATTTTCTAGCCTAGTACTGGTTTGTTTACCCAGGGATACGTGAACCGTCACCGTGATATAACTGAACTAATGTTGAAAGCGGCGTAAAACCCCAATAAATAAATCAATATACTTTATTTAACGACGGTAACACAATAAACAATTACAACATCAGTTATCTCCCTTGTGGCCGTCAACAATAAATATTGATCAAAATATACATTTGCACATAAGCATTCCACATAAACAAAGCTACATTTATCACAATATAATGTCAGTTACGAGAAACGACCATGAATTTTCATCGATCGGAAATGTTGTATATAATTGATATACCATTGAACGTTTAATACGAGATTATTATCACTCGTGAACCCTTTCCCGCCTAAAGACGCATTTTGACGCATCTGCAGCAGACGACTTTTGAAACCATCGTGACAAAAGGAGAAATTGCTCAAAACGAGCAATTTCTCCTTTTGCCACAATGTTTTAAACTTGTTCCAGTAATTATACCTATACTTATAGAGATTTTCCATATTTCTAGGTAGAAATTATTAAAGTTGTCTGATGCAGATTTGTCGTATGTGGTAAAGGGTTATTTTACCCTCTAATAACAAACCCGTGCAGACGCGCTCGTTTGTTTACACGCGCGTGAGAATTTCCCGTATCAAAAGTTCAGTAGTAAACAAACTATATACACATCAAATTGTATCAGAAATAAGTCTCTTTCAGATATACCGGTTATAGTGTATGGGTTGAATAAACAAATATACCTATTTCACTCATAGAAAGATTGATTGATTGATTGATTGATTGATTGGGTTTAGACACCCTTTTCCACAATTTTCCAGTCATATCATGGCTCAGTAGTTCACCTACTAATGCATTTCCTGGGGTTTTCATATCAGTACTCCACACAACAGATTTTCGCAGCAAATGGCTGCTTTACCAGATAGACTTTTAACCCACTGGTGGAAGACGAATGACGCTTGTCACAGTGACTTTTGTCAAACGTCGGTAAGAATGGTTGGGCGAACTGTGGTCCCAACTCACAACCCCTGGATTGACAGCCCTCTTCGCGACCGACTGAGCTACCTTGGCTCGGCCATATATAATCAATCTGAAGCAAAGAATCAGAGAACTCTCTATAAATGATTGGACCATTTTCGAATAGAGTGGAAAAATTTGTAGTAAACTAAGTTTCTCCTTTTGCTACAATGTTGCAGATTCGACACAATACGTTTACCAGTAGGAAAGGGTTACGCATGTCGTATGTTCGATCACTCTGTGCTTATCCTTTGTAGAACAAATAACGAGGAAGTGTAATTCATTTTCCCGACAATACTAAATTATAACGACTCTGTAGACCACAACTTTTGAAATAGCCCAATACAATCAGTAAGACCGATGGATGTTTCCCGAATAGGCTGCAGCATATGAACTGACAGTTGCCTAACTCTGTCCATCACTATACGCTGGCAGTTGCCTAACTCTGTCCAACACTTTAAGCTGACAGTTGCCTAACTCTGTCCAACACTATAAGCTGACAGTTGCATAACTCTATCCAACACTATAAGCGGACAGTTGCCTAACTCTGTCCGACACTATAAGCGGACAGTTACCTAACTCTGTCCGACACTATAAGCTGACAGTTGCCTAACTCTGTCCAACACTATAAGCTGACAGTTGCCTAGCTCTGTCCAACACTATAAGCTGACAGTTGCATAACTCTATCCAACACTATAAGCGGACAGTTGCCTAACTCTGTCCGACACTATAAGCGGACAGTTGCCTAACTCTGTCCGACACTATAAGCGGACAGTTACCTAACTCTGTCCGACACTTTAAGCGGACAGTTGCCTAACTCTGTCCGACACTATAAGCGGACAGTTGCCTAACTCTGTCCGACACTATAAGCGGACAGTTGCCTAACTCTGTCCGACACTATAAGCGGACAGTTGCCTAACTCTGTCCGACACTATAAGCGGACAGTTGCCTAACTCTGTCCGACACTATAAGCGGACAGTTGCCTAACTCTGTCCGACACTATAAGCGGACAGTTGCCTAACTCTGTCCAACACTATAAGCGGACAGTTGCCTAACTCTGTCCGACACTATAAGCGGACAGTTGCCTAACTCTGTCCGACACTATAAGCGGACAGTTGCCTAACTCTGTCCGACACTATAAGCGGACAGTTGCCTAACTCTGTCCAACACTATAAGCGGACAGTTGCCTAACTCTGTCCGACACTATAAGCTGACAGTTGCATAACTCTATCCAACACTATAAGCGGACAGTTGCCTAACTCTGTCCGACACTATAAGCGGACAGTTACCTAACTCTGTCCGACACTATAAGCTGACAGTTGCATATTTCTATCCAACACTATAAGCGGACAGTTGCCTAACTCTGTCCGACACTATAAGCGGACAGTTGCCTAACTCTGTCCGACACTATAAGCGGACAGTTGCCAAACTCTGTCCGACACTATAAGCGGACAGTTGCCTAACTCTGTCCAACACTATAAGCGGACAGTTGCCTAACTCTGTCCGACACTATAAGCTGACAGTTGCATAACTCTATCCAACACTATAAGCGGACAGTTGCCTAACTCTGTCCAACACTATAAGCGGACAGTTGCCTAACTCTGTCCGACACTATAAGCTGACAGTTGCATAACTCTATCCAACACTATAAGCGGACAGTTGCCTAACTCTGTCCGACACTATAAGCGGACAGTTACCTAACTCTGTCCGACACTATAAGCGGACAGTTACCTAATTCTGTCCGACACTATAAGCGGACAGTTACCTAATTCTGTCCAACACATTTCGAATCTGAACAAACTGATAGTACGTGCATCTATTTCTGTTTTGAAATGTCCTTTCAAGTTTTTATTGGATTCAAGCCAACAGTTGCTGACAAATATTCCGGTGAGACAGTACAGATGTACAGGGTCTCCGGGAGTCTTCATTGTTCGCGCAGAAAACAGATCGCTCGACGCACCTTATATAATAACACGCATGTCTATGCTATTCGTGAATTTCTATGGACTAATTTTAGACCTTTCGAGGGGATATCATTCGACATGTTTAGTATAAGGCAAAACTCAGCAATTAAATTCCTGCTTAATTGCGATGTAAGTAAACAAGTCTGATCCCCTTAGTCATCACACTTTCTTCTTTTTGTTTACAGCGAGAACACCCTATATCATTGAGGTAAAATTACGTTAAATACATCCGCGGGCCAGTCTGATCTACGAGAACATCCTATATCATTGAGGTAAAATTACGTTAAATACATCCGCGGGCCAGTCTGATCTACGAGAACACCCTATATCATTGAGGTCAAATTGCGCTAAATACATCCGCGGGCCAGTCTGATCTACGAGAACACCCTATATCATTGAGGTCAAATTGCGTTAAATACATCCGCGGGCCAGTCTGATCTACGAGAACACCCTATATCATTGAGGTCAAATTGCGCTAAATACATCCGCGGGCCAGTCTGATCTACGAGAACACCCTATATCATTGAGGTCAAATTGCGCTAAATACATCCGCGGGCCAGTCTGATCTACGAGAAGACCCTATATCATTGAGGTCAAATTGCGCTAAATACATCCGCGGGCCAGTCTGATCTACGAGAACACCCTATATCATTGAGGTCAAATTGCGCTAAATACATCCGCGGGCCAGTCTGATCTACGAGAACATCCTATATCATTGAGGTCAAATTGCGCTAAATACATCCGCGGGCCAGTCTGATCTACGAGAACACCCTATATCATTGAGGTCAAATTGCGCTAAATACATCCGCGGGCCAGTCTGATCTACGAGAACACCCTATATCATTGAGGTCAAATTACGCTAAATATATCCGCGGGACAGTCTGATCTACTATAGTCCCTAAAAAACACCTTTGTTTGTGTAGAAATGAGTGTTTACCATCACCAGAATGTATTGAATATATGACACATTGAGTTTAAATGCATTGTGAATGTGTATAGGATGCACTTAGAAATTATTGATTTGATCACTTTTAGTATCTTGACCTTGTTTGGAAGTGAAAGTAGAGAATGCTAAACACCGGTTTTGTCCGAGCCCGATTTGGTCAACATGACGGTAACCCTTTTCGCCTGGTGAGTTCTTTCATGCATAATGCATGACCCCACATTTGTTTTGATTGTTTTAAAGCTAGGAGGTAACTCTTTTCAATGATATATGGTGTTTTACATGAGAAACGCTTAGAAAGTGTGACAATTGAGGACTGAAACTGGTCGACTTACATGATAACAAAGAAGGATTTTTTGTTGGTGTATTATAACCTTGAAAAGAGTTACCCGTCTGCTTAAAATTAGTCCGAACGAATAGGTTATTTATGTACAATGTATTATGCAAGAAAGAATCTCGGCGAATATGGTTCCCATCATTTTGCCCATCACAGAACAATTTATCATTTAAGCACAATGTTTTCAACTTTATTTAACCCTTTCCCTCATATAGACGCGTTCTGACGCCTCTAAGCAGACGGCTTTTTGAAAACATAGCGACAAAAGAAGATATTGCTCAAAACGAGCAATCTCCCCTTTTGCCACAATTGTTTCCACTTTCAGTCATAGATTATTCATTCAATCAATGAGATTTTTTTTTTTTTGACAAAACATGTTCAAAGTGCAGAACTGTTGTATGAGGGTAAGGGTTAACGATAAATGACCCAAATAGTTTTTGTTGTAAGTGAACCCAAATATTCTTTGTTATTTATAAAGAGAATCAGTCCCTTTAAGACTGTATATGTTTTAATATTTATGACCTCGAAGAGAATCCGTCCCTTTAAGACAGTATATTTTTGTTATCTAATCAAAATTTGACATGTTAATATTCAAGGGCAATCCGCCCCAAAACAGCCGCCATATGTACCTGACGCGAACAAATGAACACGTTCCCACTTGCGGAATTATTGTGACGCAGAGGACATTGTGGGAAAACATTGCTGACAAAGGAGAAAGTACTCATAATAAACCATTTCTCGACAATTCTGCAGCAGACGACTTTGAACATATTTTGTAAAAAAATAGAAAATCTCCATAATTGAATGGATAACCTATGACAAAATGTGGAAAACATTTTGGCAAAAGTAGAAATTGCACGTTTTGTGCAATTTCTTCTTTTGTCACTATGTTTTCAAAGAGCCGTCTGCTGCAAATTGGTGTATCCCTTTCCCTCATACAACAGTTCTGCAGCAGACGACTTTGAACATATTTTGTCAAAACATAGAAAATCTCCATAATTGAAAGGATAACCTATGACAAAAAGTGGAAAACATTGTGGCAAAAGGAGAAATTGCACGTTTTCAAAAAGCCGTCTGCTGCAGAGGCGTCATAAAGCGTCTATATGAGGGAAAGGGTTAAAACGAGATTATTTCAATGTAGTCTGTAGATTTGTTGTATGTGGGATATGGGATAATTCTGTTTGAACCATGTGTTGGATAACACAACTGATAAGCCCGGTGCATATGCCTAGCTATCTCTGTATGTCTAACTGTTTCCCACTTGTTGAAGCATTTAAACGCAGCTGCATTTAGAAACATTGTGAACAAGTACAAATTGTTCGAAACGAGCTATTTCTCCCTTTGTTTCAATGTTTTGAACTCTATTCAATAATTAAACAACAATAAATAGAGATTTTCTATGCGAAGATCAATAACAATAATCCCCTGATTTCAAGAAATAGCTGGACGGCAAACGAATGTAAGCAAGCGTCACGACTGCCTCGGTAATGTAATAGCAGATTGGCCGTCTCAAGTACGGGAAGTTGCATGTTCGATCTTCGGCTAGGTCATACGCAATGCTTTAAAATTGATAGTCATAGCGTTTTCTTCTTCCCGCTCAGGATTGTGAGGTTAGCATAACGTCTGACTAACTGGTGACAGGATGGGTGGACTGAAAGTATTGGTGACCTACCCTTGAAACGCCGTGATATTATTGCAAAAAGTGTTGAAAACGGCGTAAAGCACCGTCAAAAACAAGCAAATCCATAAACAACATTTCAATACGAAACCGATGACTTTCGGAGATTTTGAAGACCCATCATCATCACCATAAATTCGGGTAAGGCTCGGACAACGTGGACTAAACTCCACTGAAACATAGTTGAAAACGGCGTAAATCACCATGCGAGTTTATGTACAAATACTGCTGAAGATTGATGGATTTCAACATTGTTTCAGTTATATCACGGCGTTTCCCATCTTCGCAAGCCAAGGGTAATTTGCCCATTACATTACCGTAATTACTTATGGGAATGACCCGGCCGGGTAGCTCAATTGGTAGCGTATCTGACTCGTGATCTGGAGGTCACGGGTTCGATACCCGGTTGCGGCGACATTCTTTCGGGCGATGTTTTCCATTGCCTCTCACCTCTGATCTATGTGAGAAAGTAGTCAGTGGCTTCGAAAGAATGTTGTGTAAATACTGGTGTGGGAAAGCCAGGAAAACATGGGTAGGTGCACTGACCGCCGTGATATGACCAAAGCTGTTGAAAGCGGCGTTAAACTCCAATCAAACAAACTTATGTTAATGCTAACGTACGAAGTAGCCTTGGCCAGCAAAGATGGGCGTTTCCTGGGTTAGTTATTAGAGCTACTGGTCTATAGATCCTGATACCGACCAGTCAGTCGTAATGATTAACCCGCATCCCTGAGCGCCAAGGAGGGCAGCCATAATTACCATTTATAAAATCTTTGGTATGACCCGGCCGGAGATCGATCCCGCGACCTCCCGCACCCGCGGCGAACGCTCTACCACATAGGCGCGGTTACTGTTGAAGAGCAAAAGCACCTGTGAATGTCGAACAGAACATGTAAATACACGTAATACTCTAGCACAATATTTATTATTTAGGTAAACTATTAACATACTTTCCTTGAGTGAGGTTTCTTGTTTGTTTCTCTATACAATGATCCAGCTGCTTGTCGTAGCGTACAGAATAGAACAGAAAAATACCGCCTCCATGATGTAGTGGTAGGGCGTCCGCCTTGGGTGCGGATGGTCACGGGTTCGATCCCCCGCCGGGACATATCAAAGACTGGTGTCAGGATAAATGCACCAGTAGTACTGGTAACCTAAACAGAACTAGCAGTGATATAATTGAGAACGGCGTAAAACACCATACAAACCGAAACAGAACCGAACGTTTATTGGGCCGTATATAATGTACATATTCATTGTGAAAAGGGTCAACAACAACAACAACAACAACAACAACAACAGCAACAGCAACAGCAACAGCAACAGCAACAGCAACAGCAACAGCAACAGCAACAGCAACAGCAACAGCAACAGCAACAACAACAACAACAACAACAAGAGAGTTTACAATAAAGAGGCTCAACTTATGTAATAATTGAGCCGTGCCGCGTGATAACCAACATTATGGCTTCTGCGTAATGTATCGTTCCAGATCAGCCTGCGCAGTCCGCGTAGACTGATCCGAGCCGACATATTCCGTCTCAGGGGGATAGAGGTATAGAGTAATGATTCCCGAAACAGAAAATCAAAACTAGGCGAAAAGTACAGTCCGGGTTAGCCTGCGCGGCATGCTTACGCTAATCAGGGTCGATACTTTACGCAGAGTCCACAATGATGGTTTTCTCGCGGGACGGCTCAGATTATTTAAAGACGAGTCACGGTCAAGATTACCGTACAGAGTATATATGACTCAGTGCATGAGATTTGTTTGTTTGTTTGTTTGTTTGGAGTTTAACGCCGCTTTCAACAGCTTTGGTCATATCACGGCGGTCAGTGCACCTACCCATGTTTTCCTGGCTTTCCCACACCAGTACTTACACAACATTCTTTCGAAGCCACTGACTACTTTCTCACATAGATCAGAGGTGAGAGGCAATGGAAAACATCGCCCGAAAGAATGTCGCCGCAACCGGGAATCGAACCCGTGACCTCCAGTTCACGAGTCAGATACGCTACCAATTGAGCTACCCGGCCGGGTCCAGTGCATGAGAACCGGTACAGGTTGGCATTCGATAAGAGGTAGGATCAGATCATCTTGTCCACTGGCTCAAACGTATGAGAGTCTCCACAAGTTAAACAGATTCTTCTAACAAGCTTGTTTTAGTAATATGTGAATATTGATCAGGCTTTAAGATGCACAGACTGATCTGGATGTATACTGTACACAAAAGTCAACTTTTACCTTTTCTCATACACTGGAACCTTTAAGGTTTCAAATGCGTTAACAAATCAAAGCGCTGAAGGTACTGAATTTGTTTGGGTACATAAAACTGTTCAAACATTTGCCTTTGCATAGATGTGTGATTTATAAACTATGCATTGTTTATAAATATTACAACTTCGGGTAAAAGAATAAATGACGCATGCGTTAAAATTAAATGCCATTTTAGTTGTCAATAAAAATAAATCATGAGACATACATGTGAATATTATATTTAATTTCCAAGTTTCAAAAGACATGTAAAACAAATGGATAACCATTATGGCCCCGACTCACTCATCTAAGTATTTACCAAATTTTGTTACAAAAAAACAACAATTGACCAAGGGTTTTCTAAAATCTTACTCAAAAGCTTCCTGCTTAACAAGAGATTTTTCAAGTTTTCACTATAGCCATATAAGGCCAAATAGCCCTGCCCCCTGGCGGCCATGTTTTCGACCAATCAACAGGGCTTGGAGGAATCTGATAGATGGTCTCCCAATGAACATTTCTACAAAAAGAATTGAAAATTGGCCAAACACTTTCGGAGGAGAAGATTTTTCAAGTTTTTACTATAGCCATATTAGGCAAAAAAGCCCCGACCGCTGGCGGCCATGTTTTTCGACCAATCAATTTGGCTGGAAGGAATCTGATAGAGGGTCACCCTAGGAACATTTCTACAAAATTATTTGAAAATCGGCCTGAAACTTTTGGAGGAGAAGATTTTTTTGAGTTTACACTATAGCCATATAAGGCAAAAAAGCCCCGCTCCCTGGCGGCCAAGGAACACGTCTTTAAAATAATTTGAAAATCTGCCAACCAGTTTGGTAGAAGAAGAATTTTAAAGTTTTTTTATTTTCGGTGCCATGGAAACCATAATTCTGCATAAATCACAAACATTTGAAGGAATTCTGATGAGGTCAATGAGAGGATGCTTTCTGTGAAGTTTCATCCCAATTGACCCACACGTTACTGAGGAGAAGATGTTGACGGACGACAGACGCCGGACAAAAGGAGATCTCAATAACTAACTTTCAGCACTTCGTGCTCAGGTGAGCTAAAAAAGAAACATCTATCCAAATGAAAGAGTAATTGAAATCATGTAGAAAATATTGTGGAAAAAGGCAGTACTAATATTTATATGAGCACTTTAAAAGAAACATGCTTCAGACTTCAGAGGCTTTTGAATTCATTTGCATTATAAAAGGATTAAATGCTCCAGAGAAAACCAATACCTGTGCCGTCCGAATTTTACTCTACAGTATACACCTAAGCCGCTGTTTCCTTTAAAGGGTGTTTAAGCTTGCCAAATCAGTTAAGGATGCGTGGCCATACACTGTTAATTACCATTGTGTACGAGTGTCATTCCAAGCAAATTATAAATGTAACCCCTATTCCCAATAAACCTATCATATACATTTATGTATTTGTAACTTGCCGGGATGTGTCGATACCGTCATGGTACAATGTGATATATGCACACATTGGTTTCACAAATCTTGTGTTAATACACCTGTGGATATTTCGACAACAGATGCGGACTTTAATTGTAACTTTTGTTAATTATTTGGCTATTATAATGATAAGATATGTGATTAAATTGGCAACATTTAAGTTTTTTACTTATAACAGCCTTCAAATACAAATTTGGTTTATACAACGGTAAAGAAAGGTTATGGGAATTAAGAAATTGTTTAAATAAGCAAATTCTCATTTTCCCACAATGTTTTCAATATATGTTGCTTTTTACTGTTTACACATCAAGAAAAAAACATTTAACTTATTTGTTATAGATTAGTATTATTGTTGTATATATATATATAATTACAAGAAACAAATTAAGATTAAAAGTGTTGTATATATATATATATACTTATTGTTTATTTGTTATTTAAATTGTTCTGCCCCTTCCAAGTACCCTACATAATAGAATGTTGCATGGATCATTTGCCTCGTAGTATGGCACATGGAAAACTGTTGAAAGTTACAAAGTAGAAAATGAAGAGGCCCAACAATAGCTAGAACCCATGACCCTTCAATCGATTGTAAAGGAGAGGATATAATTGAAGCAAAACCTATGGCTAGTTACTAGCAACCTATTCTATTCTTGCAATGTTTTCAAATTGCGTCCGCTGCAGATGCGTCAAAAGACATTTACTTGTCGGAAAATCAATCCATCAATTCTCGTTATTGCTATCTATAGATATGATATAAAGAGGAAAGTCGTTAAAACACTTGACAAAGAGATTCCATTTCAGCATGATCTCGATATTTGGTTTAATCTATATCACTGATAAAAGCAATCAAACACATTATATATTTACAAAGAAAACCCCGGATATGATCATATGTAACAAATTATACACATTTGCCCATCTTTATTTAAACATTTTTTACAACAAATCATAGCGTCCGCAGATTTGCTCTATATCTATAGCGTCCGCATTTTCCCTCTATATTGCCTTTGTCCGCATTTTCCCTCTATAATGTATTTGTCCGCAGATCGCGTCCGCACTTTAGACCCTCCCCCCATACCGTTGTATTTATAGAATTCGACGATCACGATTTCTCTGCAAATGTGTTACTCTCATTTTAAATGCATTTTATGACGCACATATTTGTTTTTTTAATTCTTTATACTATATTTATATGGCCGACAAAGCAGAAAAAAAATATTTTCAATTCTGTTTTTATCTACATTTTCAATGCGTGATTGAAAATTCAAATACCGTATCTGGAGCTTAAATCGGAAATAGTTCTGCCTGTAGCAGTTCACTCATTGAGATTTATAAATCTCTCCGCGTTCATGTTTTAAAATACAATGGTTCATTTTATTTCCAAATTCTCTTTGAATATAGGAACCACATAAGAAAACAATATATATATATCATTATTTCAAAAATCGTGATACATTTGAAAAGTAAGAGCAAGTATTGAGTACTACTTTTACGCGTATGAAATTTGGGAAGTTTTCCATAAGACGTATGTCTTCAGAATTGTAGCTAATAAATTTGTTTGTTCCAAACAAATAAAAATCAAATGTTTACGTTCTACTTTTTTTAGAGTAAAAGAAGCTACTGACTTCCAGGCATATGATGGTCACGGTGCATGGAGTGCCCTTGGGCAAGGCATATTTTTCTAGCCTAGTACTGGTTTGTTTACCAAGGGATCAGGACTTTAAACTTTAAACAACTGAAAGAGTTAATATAACACACAGTGTAACTCATTCATGTTTTACCGACACAAAATATCCATTATGATCTGAAAATATACCTGTCTAGTGAAAAAAAAAACATTTCCCCCAGGTAATTGAAAACGTCTGCTGCCTCAACAACATCAGTAATATGCATCGTTTGATTTCAATTACCTTCTTTTCCTAAAGAAACATTATCTTGGTTTTTAGAAACGTTTATACGTTATACTTGTTCAGTTTGTTGAGATATTCCCGAGTCTCACTCTGTGACTTCGCAAGGATAGCTAGCCTAGTCGTCGGCAAAAAGTAATAAAATAAAAGTAACATCGTCAGATAAAATTCCACTCTCTAAATTGTTCTTGTAAATACTTTTCTAAATAAACTAAGAACAAAGATACGTAAGTTCTACCCTGCTATTATAAGCACAATGTTATCATTTCTTACATATATACAGTAATACCTGTCTTTAAAGAACACCCATTGGAAGAGAACAATCCGGTCTTTGTTCACAGGTGGTCTTTAATTACAGGATCATTTATGCAATAAATGAGTAATTGTGAAATTAAAAATGTGGTTACTATAGACAGGGAATTGCTGAACAAAGGATGTCTTTAACAAAGGTTTGACTGTATATTAACTACATAACAACAATTACATCATGACTGAGCCGTCCCGCGAGAAAAACCAACATTGTGGACTCTGCGTAAAGTATCAAACCGGATAAGCCTAAGCATGCCGCACAGGCTTACTCGGATAAACACTTTTCGCCTCCTGTGGATTTTCTGTTTCAGGAATCATTACTCTATACCTCTATCCCCCTGAGACGGAATGTGTCGATCCGGATCAGTCTGCGCGGACTTAGAGAGAGAGAGAGAGAGAGAGCTATTGATTGAAACTTATTGCTTTACGAAAACCAATTTTACAGCAGTTTTTACCCGTATTGAGATAGACCTGCCTGCTCTTTCACTCCAAAGTTTCAAAATAAATGTTTTACAGAAGCGTATGTAGATTTTGCGGATGCGTTGGCAGATTAGGATCTGCCTAACAGATTGTTTTTGCAGAGTGACGGGAATGTTTCTCCTTGGTGCTTGGTATCTTTAATTGATGATTTCACTGTCAAACTAATATTTATCTCGAAAATAATACATGCGTTCCCAGTAATATAAGCCGAGATTAGAGCGCATGAATGATCAGTTTGTTTTCTTTCGGTGAATAGTGTTCACATATGTAGTTGATGTTTTTTTGGAGTTTTACGCCACTTTCAACATTATGTCAGTTATATCACGGCGACAGTTCACTTATTCATGATCCCTGGGTAAACAAACCGGTTTACCGATTGGAGGATCAAACAATAAACCGGTTATCAATATCGGTAAATGTTGAAATTCCTAGTCTTTACATATGTAGTTGAAGCTTGAAACAAGTAAATATCGATTTTATCTGTTTAACCGGTTAACCGATTGGAATATCAAACGATAAACCAGTGATCAATATCGGTAACAATTGATATCCCTAGTGTTTCAGATGTAGATTAAACTTGAAACTTGAAACTTGAAACAAGTGAATATATAATTTATCTGTTTAACCGGTTAACCGATTGGAGGATTACTCAATAAACCGGTTATCAATATCGGTAACCGTAGAAAACCCTAGTATTTACATATGTAGTTGAAACTTGAAACAAGTGAATATCGATTTTATTTTGTCAAGGCCAGGATGCAACATTTTACTTCAAAACGTCATTAACCCTTTCCCTTATAAGACAATTCTTCAGCAGACGACATATTTTGTCAAAAAATAGAAAATCTCTATAATTGAATGGATAACCTGTGACAAAAAGCGGAAAACATTGTGGCAAAAGGAGAAATTGCACGTTTTGTGCAATTTCTTCTTTTGTCACTATGTTTTCAAAAAGCCGTCTGCTGCAGAGGCGTCAGAAAGCGTCTATATGAGGGAAAGGGTTAAGACTTTTGATTGTCAGGAAAACAATTCTTTAGATTTACAAAAACTACCCACAAAG
Organism: Serripes groenlandicus; assembly: GCA_031761405.1. Classification (NCBI taxonomy): domain Eukaryota; kingdom Metazoa; phylum Mollusca; class Bivalvia; order Cardiida; family Cardiidae; genus Serripes; species Serripes groenlandicus. The sequence goes on along the minus strand of JASEVX010000012.1, from coordinate 5,767,586 downwards.
TAAGTAACCTTGAAATGATGCATGCATTTAACTCTTTCAGCGCCAAAGGCAATATTGAGCTTTTTGCAAACAATACAGATTCAGGTGAGTCAGCTCGTAACGAGCTGTCTCACCTGAAATCTGCATTGTTTGGCTGTGAGTTATAAAAATATTCCAAAAATCCTATAACATGAAAATAGAGTCGTCCGAGTTTGAACATGGAAGAGTCTACTTTAAACAATTCGGCGCTGAAAGGGTTAACGGGAAATAATTAACTGCATCATTCACCAGAAACGTATGTTAAAAAGTTCATTGAAGAACGAGTGTAACTAAATATGATCTCAAGATCCTTTTACACCTGTATTCGACGACGTTGCTGATAGATTTAGGAAGTAATATTTTGTTTTTTGTTTTTTCCAGCAAAGGAATTTACCTTTCTGTCGAAAAATGCTTTCAAGTGACTGAGTTCTAACTCTTGTTCTGGTGCACGCGACGAACCCTTGTTCTGATGTACGCGTCTTTATTTAACACTTGTTTCTGAAGTATGCGACTTTTTTAACCCTTGTTCTGAAGTAGCCGACTTTTGAACCTTTGTTCTGAAGTACGCTACTTTGTTAGCCCTTGTTCTGAAGTATGCGACTTTTTTAACCCTTGTTCTGAAGTAGCCGACTTTTGAACCTTTGTTCTGATGTAAGCTACTTTGTTAGCCCTTGTTCTGAAGTACGCGACTTTTTTTAACCTTTGTTCTGAGGTACGCGACTTTTAATCCCTAGTTCTGTTGCAAGCGAATTTGTTAGCCCTTGCTCTGATGTACTTGAGTGACTTCAAACGTTATTTTGTTTCGAATCCCGGTATCTCAGTCGATAGCTTCGCGGACTATTCGAACCCAAACTCGATCTATATTCTTTCCGACGTTTGGCCTGCAGTAGACTACTTTGAAAATATTGTAGAAAGTGAAGGAGAACAACAAATAATTTGTCTGTAACCGCACAAGCGTAACAGCCCTAAATCGAAATCGTACTTCCTTTTTTTCCAGATAGCAAGAGGCCGAGCCCCGGTAGCTCAGCCAGTAACGACGCGGACTCTCAATACAAGACTTGTGAGTTCGATCCACGATCAGCCATCATTTTTTCCGACGTTTGACAACATTTATTTGGACAAACGTCGTTCGTTTTTTCACCAATGTGCTAACAGTCGATGTGGAAAAACAACCAGTTCTTTGAAAAGCCTGTTGTTAGGAAATACATTGGTAGGTGAACAGGCCGCCGTGATATGACTGAACATTATTGAAAACGGCGTTAAACGCCGATCAATCAATCGTTTTTGAATACCGCAAAAGGTTTGCGTTTAAACGGGTTGACGTTTGAATGGGTTGGCGTTTGAACGGGTTGGCGTTTGAATGGGTTGGCGTTTGAACGGGTTGGCGTTTGAATGGGTTTGCGTTTGAACGGGTTTGCGTTTGAACGGGTTTGCGTTTGAACGGGTTGGCGTTTGAATGGGTTGGCGTTTGAACGGGTTGGCGTTTGAATGGGTTGGCGTTTGAATGGGTTGGCATTTGAACGGGTTGGCGTTTGAATGGGTTTGCGTTTGAACGGGTTGGCCTTTGAATGGGTTGGCGTTTGAACGGGTTGGCGTTTGAACGCGTTGGCGTTTGAACGGGTTGGCTTTTGAACGGGTCGGCGTTTGTACGGGTTTGCGTTTGTTCGGGTTTGCGTTTGTACGGGTTGGCATTTGAACGGGTTGGCGTTTGGACGGGTTGACGTTTGAACGGGCTGACGTTTGAACGGGTTGACGTTTGAACGGGTTGGAGTTTGAACGGGTTGACGTTTGAACGGGTTGACGTTTGAACGGGTTGACGTTTGAACCGTTTGGCGTTTGAACGGGTTGGCGTTTGGACGGGTTGGCGTTTGGACGGGTTGGACGGGTTGGCGTTTGAACGGGTTGGACGGGTTGGCGTTTGAACGGGCTGGCGTTTGAACGGGTTGACGTTTGAACGGGTTGGCGTTTGAACGGGTTGACGTTTGAACGGGTTGGCGTTTGGACGGGTTGGCGTTTGGACGGGTTGGCGTTTGGACGGGTTGGCGTTTGAACGGGTTGGCGTTTGGACGGGTTGGCGTTTGGACGGGTTGGCGTTTGGACGGGTTGGCGTTTGAACGGGTTGGCGTTTGGACGGGTCGGCGTGTTAACGGGTTGGCGTTTGGACGGGTCGGTGTGTTAACGGGTTGGCGTTTGGACGGGTCGGCGTGTTAACGGGTTGACGTTTTAAACATTTCTCACATAAGAAATATATGCAGTAAACTGTTTTACAAACATTTAGCAAAAAACATGGAAACTCTCTAAAAATGAAAGAACAATGTTTTCAAAGGTCGTCTGCTGTAGAAAGCGTCTGTATGTGGGAAAGTGTTAATCTTTATCCCGTTGAATGTCGTGCATATCTATTACCCTTTCCCGTAGACGACAAATCTGCAACAGACGACTTTAAAACTGTGCAGACGTGAATATGAAAAAGATATCTTAATATGAAAGAGAAGTTATTGAATAGAGTTAAAAGCGTTGACGAAACGAGACAAATTGATTGATTGATTAGGGTTTAACGCCATTTTCAACACTTTCTCAGTCATATCACGGCGGCCAGTTCACCTACTGATATGTTTTCTGGTTTACTCACACCAGTACTCCACACAGCATACTTTCTAAGTGACTAGCTGCTTTTCCACATAGACTGTGAAAAGAGAAAAAGCTCATAATATTTTCAAAATTCGTCTGCTGCAGATGTGTCAAAATGAGTTTTCCATTTGGAAAGGGTTTTGCAAATAGTATTTGCTAAGGGTTAACTCTTTTCTTCATATAGCCACTTTCTTACGCCTCTACAGCACAGAGGGGCTTTTTGAAAACATGGAGACAAAAGAAGAAATTGCTCAAAACGAGTAATTTCTCCTTTTATCACCAATGTGTTCAACTGTGTTTAACTATTATACTTTCATTTAAAGGCAGTTTCCAATTTCTTTCGGGTATGTTTTCAAAGTCGTCTGCTGCAGATTTATTGTATGTGGAAAAGGGTTAATAGATGGAAAGTGACTGCCGATTTTCCATGATGTTATCGGTGTTGAATAGTCAAAACATACACAGGTAGCGTTATTTATAATAATAAAGTAAAGCTGTTGTTCATTGCCTAACAAGACAAGCGTGTAAAAGTAAATGATTATAATAAGTTGACCGCGAAGCTAGCGTGCTAAATATGAACCACGTCATATGAAAACGGATTTACACGCCTCGTTTTGGAATTTCGCTGAACGAGGCTGATAACGCAAACAAAAAATGGCCTAAGAGAAAGGTTTTACGTGACCTCGGATGGACTAATAATCTCAGTTCTTTTACGGATATTTCTATAAGAGCTGTTGCCACAATCATACAGAAACATTATATTAAAAGTGCCCAGTAAACACCTTGATAAGGGTTACAATATTTGAATCCAATATGGCCGACACATGGATACGTGGGCTTTCCGAAAAAAGACAATCCAGATACATGCATATGCGCAGTCTGTTCAGTATCAGTCTAGACGAACAAGCATTACGTAAGTCCACGGGTAACGATTTATACAAAGGTATAACTATACAAGTGTTACATTTGATCGCAATTGTCAATACAGTTAAACCTTTCACAAAAATGGTTTGTATGGCTTTTAGGGTTGTGGTGTCAGCATTACCACTGGCAACTCGCTATGGAAAGCTTTAATTTCGATGAAGGTCGATTTACGCGTGACATATTAAAAAAAACACCGTATGCTCGTTTTCGGTCAGTTAATTAATTAATTTATAAAAAACGCTTGACTCGATACATGTAAGTTACCAACAGTAACCAGGCCCTGTCACATGTCAATGCAATAATCTACGCCAGGCGAAAAGCGGTCTTGTTGCATATGCATTCAGACATTAACCATTTCTTCCTTACCGACGCATTTTGACGCATCTGCAGCAGACGACTTTTGAAACCATTGTAGCAAAAGGAAAAAGTGATGATCATGAGCATGAGCATTGCTTCATTGATTGATTGGGGTTTAACGCCGTTTTTAACAATTTCTCAGTCCTATCACGACGACCAGTTTACCTACTCATGCATTTCCTGGTTTTCTCACACCAGTACTCCACACAACAATCTTCCCAAGCAACTGGCTGCTTTTCCACATAGACTTAACCCATTGGTGGAAGACGAATGACGCATGTCGCATTGACTTTTGTCAATCGTCGGAAAGAAAGTTGATCGAGCCGGGAATCGAACTCACAACCCCTGGATTAACACCCGCGTCGCTATCGACTGAGCTACCGGGGCTCGGCTCCACCATTGCTTCAATTTTGTCAACACTTTTTAATAATTTACTGTCATTTGTAGAGATTTTCCATATTTCAGTTTAGTCGTTTGCTGCAAATTTGCACCATCTACATTCCGGTTTTATGTCAATATGTTTTAGACGAATCATGGATGGTGGTACACCTTTAGTTGTAAATTTCTGAGTCTGACATAGCCAAAAAAAGCCAATAAGTATATTCACATTGCGTTAACCGTAGGGTTAATGATTCCGAATGTTTCAAACCAGTAAACACTTCAACATTTAATAATCATCACTTAATAAGCTGTGGTAAAACGAACAGGTCTTGATAAAAAAAGGGAGCCGGTGTAACGTGAGATTGTGTATATCTGTGAGATGTTGCATGTATTGTTCATATGCGCATGCGCACCGGAAGTACAACACAGCGAGCTTGAATGCCGTGACATGTTCGAGACAGGAGAACATTGAGGTTAAAAAGCTCTTAAACTATAAAGGATTAATGTCCTTCGTTGTAATAGAAAATATTTAATGTATTAGGGTGTATGTTGTTATGGATGTCAATCAATTACCCCGCCCAAACTGATTTACATGTTTAAGATTTAATGTTCTCATATGCAAAAATGATATCGAAACTATTTTGGAAAAAGGTGCAGCCCTATTAAGAAGTTTGAAAAATGTCTGAACATATTTCATTCCAGTCCAATATCATTTATTACCTCGACCGCCCAGTTTCAGTGACTTTTATCTCTAATTTAACAAAAATCCATGTAATTTATTTTTCGAAAACATGCGTAACAATATGTATGTTTGACAGGGAAAGCAGTCATTGCAATTACCTAATTTTGTCAACATATGCAAGTCAGCGACTAATTGTTTTTATGCATAACAGATGAGCATTTATAAACAGGACAAATTATCATAACTTTGCCTATACAAAATTTCTCCTGTCTGATACAAACCTGTCATGATTTCATATGTGTGCAGTGCATAGATCTTAGAACTGCACGCCATATAAAGTACAAATATACGAAGAGATATTATCAATTTCAGGAAAGATAACATAAAAATGTCATAAGAACGTTAGTATGCTTTAACACTATCTATTAGGGATATTATCATGATGACAATCAGGCTAAAATATATAAATTTGCAGATGTCAAATATATGTTTATATAAAAATTACGCTAAGGTTGTTTTTCGTATAGCACCGCTCATATAGACTTTGACCTCATTTATATTTGTTTATCAGTACGTGATCTAGTCCAAATAATACAGACTTTGGATTGCTCGTTTTATCATTTAATATTCGGTTTACCTAAAATACGCAATGAAGAGATTTTTCGGCGTAAAGGGGCGAACTGGTGAAGAAATTTCGCTATGTTGCGAAATGGTGTTTGATTGGTACATTGTACATAGATTACATCATCAATATATAATGAAATATCACCGACTAATTAATGTCAACTTTCTCCATAAAGTTTTCAACGACCGTATTTTCATATTTCTATTGAGAGCTATGTTATTTAAAGGTGATTATTTATTTTTAAATGTACACAATTTATGTAAGTTTGGAGTAGATGTCGCTTAATCACAAACCTTATTTAAACCAGTAACTAGGATATTTTTTTAAATTTTAAATTTGATGTCTTAATGATGAAAATGGAAAAATAAAAACATTTTTTAGGACAAAATATCTTTTGATAATCCAAACATTGACGATTTGCAATTAAGCGGGATAAACAATAATTTGATATTAATTATAATCAAATACAAATGATCTGTTCTGTGTGACAAAATCTCCATTTCGCAAGCGTATTGCCTCCATTTCGCCAGCTTGTTACCTCCATTTCGCCAGCTTATTACCTCCATTTCGCCAGCCCAGCACCTTCAATTTCTGGATGTTTCGGACTGTTTAAAGCGATGGTTAAACGATATTATGATTTATATAGAATACACCTTTGATATAAATATAAAACTCGATCTGAACTTTCACTTCAAAAACATACAATAGCCCTTCATATCTCCATTTCGCTGCTGTAATCAATCCATTTCGCCGACACATTTCTCCATTTCGCCAACCTATCATATAAATATAAAACTGGATAAGAACTTTCACTTGAAATAAACCATACTATAGTTCTCCATTTATCCGAAACGGTACATATAATCTCCATTTCGCTGATCAATGCAATCTCCTCTTTGCCGAAACATTTCTGAATTTCGCCAACCTATCAATTACCCTTCATGTCATAATAAACAATTGTTTTATAACTAATTACTTTAATAAAACAAAGAATAATACAATATCCTCAAGGCCAATATTTGTTAAAAAAATTTTGATTCAATTAAAAAAGGTATTCAAGGGTGTATAGGGACCGCCCGTATGTACGTGTCTCAACGATGTCATAACTCTAGAGACTGCAGTTCTTATTCGACATATCACGACAGCCATTTCAGCTACCAATGTATTTCCTGGCTTTCTCACACAAGTACTCCAAACAACAATCTTTCCAAGCAACTGGCTGTTTTCACACATATATACCGTGAGCCTATCGATTGTAGGCGAATAATGCTTGTCGCATTGACATTGGTCAGACGACGGAACAAAGTCTTGGCCGAACTGGGGTTCGTATTCACAACCGACAGATTGACAGCCCGCCTCAACTACGACTGAGCTACCGGGGCACCATTGAGAACGTGGACACATCTAGGACTTCTCCACACACTGGTCGCGAGTATTGATTGGTTGGTGCTTGACGCGGTGTCAACAATGTTTCAGTTATATCACGGCGTGTCCTTGGTAAATTGCCAGTACTAATGGTTCATTTATCCTGACAACAGCCAGTCACTCGTAACGCAAATCCCACAATTCTGAGCGCCAGGGAAGGCAGCCAGTACTACAAATTTTAAATATATTGTATTACCCGGCCGGGGATCGATCCCGCTACCTCCTTCACTCGATGCGGACGTATTACCACTAAACTACCGAGGCGTTGGACGCGAGTATACTACTTCAGTTGAAGTCTACTGATTTGGGGATAGTTTTGACTCTGCGAACACTGAATACTCGTGGGTCTGCACGTAGTCCAGGTTTATGTACTAGGAATAGTCGTGTGTCTGTACTTAGTCAAGGTTTGCGAACAATGAATACTCGTGGGTGTGCACGTAGTCCAGGTTTATGTACAATGAATACTCGTGGGTCTGTACGCAGACTATGTTTATGTACTAGTAATACTCGTGGGTTTGTACGTAGTCCAGCTTTCTGTACTAGTAATACTTGTGGGTCTGTACGAAGTCCAGGTTTATATACAATGAATACTTTTGGGTCTGTATGTAGTCCAGGTTTATGTACTAGGAAAACTCGTGGGTCTGTACGTAGTCCAGCTTTCTGTACTAGTAATATTTGTGGTTCTGTACGAAGTCCAGGTTTATATACAATGAATACTTTTGGGTCTGTATGTAGTCCAGGTTTATGTACTAGGAAAACTCTTGGGTCTGTACGTAGTCCAGCTTTCTGTACTAGTAATACTTGTGGGTCTGTACGAAGTCCAGGTTTATATACAATGAATACTTTTGGGTCTGTATGTAGTCCAGGTTTATGTACTAGGAAAACTCGTGGGTCTGTACGTAGTCCAGGTTTATGTAATAGGAATCTCGTTTATGTACTAGGAAAACTCGTGGGTCTGTACGTAGTCCAGGTTTATGTACTAGGAAAACTCGTGGGTCTGTACATAGTCCAGGTTTATGTACTAGGAAAACTCGTGGGTCTGTACGTAGTCCAGGTTTATGTACTAGGAAAACTTGTGGGTCTGTACTTAGTCCAGGTTTATGTACTAGAAATACTCGTGGGTCTGTACGTAGTCCAGGTTTATGTACTAGAAATACTCGTGGGTCTGTACATAGTCCAGGTTCTAGGAATGCAATTTTATATTTTGACGGATCGCATCTTATGCAAAATGTTAAGTCCATATATTGAGACTATAGGGTTGTGAGTTCGAATCCCTGCTCGGCCGACTTTATTTCTGACGTTTGACAAAAGTCACTATGACCTGCGTCATTCGTCTTCAACCAATGGGCAAAGTCTATGTGGAAAAGCAGACAGTTGCTTGGGAAGATTGTTGTGTGAAGTACTGGTGTGAGAAAACCAGGAAACGCATGAGTAGGTGAACTCGTAGCCGTCATATGACTGAAAAAATGTTGAAAACGGCGTTAAACGCAAATTAATCAATCAATCAATCAATCTGTTTGTACATACGCACAGGGTGCAGACTGTCTGTCCTATGCGTTTCATATTGACCAAAATCCATCTTCTATCAGAATTTCTTTAAATGAAACCGAGCCGGTCAGTTATTATGACCCGAACTCACCAGCCGCGGTTCTACTCAGTTATAAGAGCAACATTCTCCATCGATGTAAAAACGTAAACAAGTAGGTTACTTGGGCAAGGTCAATTCAATTTATGTATACATGCTGTGTTCTTCCGCGTTTCAAGCGGACCCTCTCCTCATTGCCTTTAATCCTTCAAAACATACAACACGTCTGCAGCTGATAGGCGAATATATATGGAAACTATGTAAAATGTCTATCAATGAAAGAAAAATTATTGAATAAAAGTTGAAAACATTTTTGCGAAAGTAAAAATTGCTCATTATAAGCAATTGCTCATTAAGCAATTACTCATTTTGCCACAATGTTATCAAACTGTTGTCTGTTGTTAACATTTTGCCTGGGACTGACGGCGTTTGACATCTTTGCAGCAGACGGCAATTTCTCATTTTCTCATGATATTTATCTCTCTGTGTCGAATTAATCGTAAACATTTCTTGATGAAACACATGTTCTCGAAACAAATTCAAAGCAGACGGCCTTTAACGTACTATATCAGTATTGTCATAGAACAGAGATCGTGAACTATCGGGAATTATCGGGTTCCATTCGGAATTTACTCGGCAAGTGTCGGATATCATCAACTGTCCTTCGGAAGAAAAAAATACCCCACAAAATGAACTAGTCTTCTCCTTATACCAATCTTATAATTAAATCCCATAAAATGAATGAGATCGACGACGAAGACAAGATCTGTGTTCAGTAGAAACAAAATTCTACCGTTCAAGTTAACCCTTTTCCTCATACGACAATACTGCAGCAGACGACTTTAAACATATTTTGTCAAAAAATAGAAAATCTCTATAATTGAATGAATTACCTATGACTAAAAGTGGAAAACATTTGTGGCAAAAGGAGAAATTGCTCGTTTTGAGCAATTTCTTCTTTTGTCACTATGTTTTCAAAAAAGCCGTCTGCTGCAGAGGCGTCAGAAAGCATCAGGGCTAAAACCAAAGTTTCGTTTCCACGTTAAGGAAGCCAGCTTTCACGAACACTTAAACTGATTCATTTCATTCTTTTCTCTCCCAAAGGCAATTGAATGCTTTTGCAAACAATGCAGATTCAGGTGAGACAGCCCGTAACGAGCTGTCTCTCCTGAAATCTGCATTGTTTGCCACTTTGACATTAAATTTCCCGAAATGTCCTGTTGGACGAAAAATGGAATAGTCCAATTTTCATCATGGAAGAGTCGACTTTGTGAAATTCGGCATTGAAAGGGTTAAACATATTTACTGTCTTGAAACATGTTTTCTGTTTCCGTGTTTATTGAATGTATGACTGGTTAAAACCTTTCCCACGCGTAGACGCATTTGACGCCCCTGGAGCAGACGACTTAAGGTACCATTGAAATTACTTCTAGAATTAACGCTATGCCACTGTTTTACGCTAATATTAACGTTACAAGCCTATGGTGCAACACCGCGCGCAACGCAACGTCTAGGCAAATTTCTCCCTTTGCCAAACTGTTTACGAAAAAATAATAACACATGAAAAAGTAAAGTTGAAGTGACATTTATTGACCGGTTTACTTAACATTGAGCGCAAATTTCTCCGTTTGCCAGACTGTTTAAGAAAAATTAATTAACACATGAAAACGTAAAGATGAAGTGAGATTTATTGACTGGTTTACTTAACATTGAGCGCAAATTTCTCCGTTTGCCAAACTGTTTACGAAAAGATAATAACACATGAAAACGTAAAGCTGAAGTGAGAATTATTGACCGGTTTACTTAACATTGAGCGCAAATTTCTCCGTTTGCCAGACTGTTTAAGAAAAATTAATTAACACATGAAAACGTAAAGATGAAGTGAAATTTATTGACTGGTTTACTTAACATTGAGCGCAAATTTCTCCGTTTGCCAAACTGTTTACGAAAAAATAATAACACATAAAAACGTTAAGTTGAAGTGAGATTTATTCACCGGTTTACTCAACATTGAGCGAAAATTTCTCCTTTTGCCAAACTGTTTACGAAAAATGTATAACACATAAAAACGTAAAGTTGTAGTGAAATTCATTGACCGGTTTACTTAACATTGAGTGCTATGTGAAAACCAATCTAATCGTTAATATTACACGTGTAGAAAAAGACCTACATGGGTATACATTGTATGGAACCAAGTGTTCTATGACTAATTGTTCAAACATTCAGATCCAGATCAGACTGCGCAGGTACACTAACTGATCTAGATCTACACTGGTCGCAAATGTCGTACGTTTGGTTTTCACAGAGCGCCCGTTCATATACAAAAACAACATATATTATTTAAAAAAAAAGAAATGCAGAAAAAAATAACAACATTCGTGAAATTGGATTTTAATGCAGTGATGCTTGAATTGCGGGGGATGGTATGCAAGTAGCTAAGTGAAGTAAACACTTTCCCACATACAGACGCTTTCTGACAGCAGCAGATCATTGAACAAATATCGCGATAAAAAGATAAATAGCGCATAATGAGTGAATTCTTCTTTGCCACAATGTTTTCAATTTCTTTCAGTAATTAAACCTTCATTTATAGAGACTTTCAATGTTTTTGCCGATATATTTGCAAAGTCGTCTGCTGCAGAATTGTTGTATGTGGGTATGGGTTAAACAATGATAGCATGGCAGGATGGGCTTTGATCTCTGTTGGGTAACAAACATTTACAGAATGACGCAACGCGAATCAATCGGAACTCCTCGGGTAATTCCGTAATCCTTCATTGGTGAAGCAGTCATCACCGAGGTATTTCGAATGAACGCACATCAATCGGAACTCCCCGGGTAATTCCGTAATCCTTCATTGGTGAAAAGCATTCATCCTCGAGGAATTCCGAATGAACGCGAATCAATCGGAACTCCTCGGGTAATTCCTAATCCTTCATTGGTGAAGCATTCATCACAGAGGTATTCCGAATGAACGCGAACCTCGTTCCGTCATCCAGCAAGTTTGCTACCCAAATAGAATCTCGCTACGCTATTCTTTATACGAATCCATCGTAACGTCGGAGATTTCGAGTCGAGCGTTCCGGGTTCGGTACTTAATCGCGGCGGTCATGGTGGAGTGCCCTCGGGCCGCGAAGGCACATTTTCTAGACTAGTATTTGTTTGTTTACCCAACGCGCTTGAAAAGGTGATTTGATACCGTGGTATAACTGAAATAATGTTGAAAACGGCGACAAACCCCAATAAAACAAACAAACAAACAAACATTATTAGTTGATGTTGATAGAATATCGATCTGCCAGTTTTCTACGAAAACGGACTGCGCAGGCTGATCTGGGTCGATACATTAAGCATAGTCCATAATGTATTTTGGTGGAACGGCTCATTTGTTGTTTGAGTAGCATTTTCAATAGTAGTTGAGTTATATCACGGCCAATGAACACTTTACAATGATCACTCAGTGACTAACTGGTGCAAAGTTAGGACATGTGCGGCGCCCAAGGGTTTCTCCACCTCGACCGACGCGAGTAGGGACCACAACTAGAGGACTGATCTCGATCCTCACACTAATGCTTATAATACAAGTTTTGGTAAAAAACTAATACAAAAGCATAAACTTAGGAACAGGATTATTCGATTTTTTTTTCTTTCATTTATTCATTTGTTTCGTACCAACGCATATACATATTTAACGTTTATAAAAAGTGACAATAACAATGACAAATGGCAACTGGCATAAGGCCTTCGGCCCATAACAATTTATAATTATATGAATGTTATATTCACACTTAATGCAAATAGATAACACACTTAAGTTTATAGATCACCCTACATATAGTACTGCAATGAAATCTGTAAACAATTTCTTTAGTTCAATTAATTGTCTGCTCATGTAACTTAAGGTACTTAAGTTTATAGATCACCCTACATATAATACTGCAATGAAATCTGTAAACGATTTCTTTAGTTCAATTTAGTTGCCTGCTCATGTAACTTAAGGTAGAAGGCCCCGCCCACCACCCCCACCCCCACCCCCACGCTCCCCCCTTAATTAGATCGGTATTTCATAACTCTTATAAATCACAGAAATAGAAAATTCAACACAAGCTATTACCAAATCTAATCATAAACAAAATTTATAAACCTATTAATGTAAGTTTTATCCTGCACCACATGAAACAGAGAACAGATCGGATTGCACATTAACACAGTATGATCTTTGTTAACCTCTCTATAAAAACAAATAAAAAGAACTTAAAGCATAAAAGCTGTGAAAACATTATATTTCCGCCTCACATGAAATCCCCCGACCTTCCAGACCTTTCGACCAGAGAAGATCAAAATCAGCTTTATCAGAATTATCAATGTTATCAACCATGTTCACCTTCGGCCGTGTAAGCAATTAGGAAGTCTTTGGTCTACGATAAAGATCCTTAAACAAGTAAGCAATTTGATTGTAGTATCATTACATATACTAATAATTTTAAACTCCCGGAAAATATGCTCGCCAAATGGCATTAATGCCGAGCGCGATGGTAAGTGATTGATTGATAAGGGTTTAACGCCGTTTTTAACAATTTCTCAGTTATATCACGGCGGCCAGTTCACTTGCTCATGCATTTCCTGGTTTTCTCACACCAGTACTCCAAGCAACTGGCTGCTTTTCCACATAGACTTAGCCCATTGGTGGAAGACGAATGACGCATGTCGCATTGACTTTTGTCAATTGTCGGAAAAAAAGTTGTACGAGCCGGGATTCGAACTCACAACCCCTGGATTGACAGCCCGCGTCGCTACCGACTGAGCTACCGGAGCTCGGTAGCGCGAGGGTAAATAACGCGAGCGCGAGGGTAAACAACGTCAACAAAGTCAAGCCCCCCGACTCCCATATGAAACCCGATATTCGAAGTTGCAGTATGATCTTGATTTTCCCATGTCGTCCATTCTGAAGGTCGGTTTTCGAGTAGCGGCTTAAGTAAGTAACTAAGTAAATACACGAACAATAACCACTTAATGTCTAAAAAGCATACCTCCCTATTTCAAAACAGACTAGAAATGAACCGTAACACGAGAAAAACCAACATTGTGGACTCTGCGTAAAGTATCGACACGGATCAGCCTAAGCATGCAGCGCAGGCTAACCCGGACAGAAACTTTTCCCCTCCTGTGGATTTTGTGTTTCAGGAATCATTAATCTATACCTCTATACACCTGAGACGCAATGTGTCGGCCCGGATTAGCCTGCGATCGATACATTACGCAGAGTCCATAATGTTTGTTCTTTCGTGGAACAGCTCATTCGTCAAATTATCAATTGTTATGGCCATTCCGTGCGAGTATATCTCGATATTATATGGAAACAAACAGTTATCTATGTATTGCCACCAAATTGCCATTTATGTAATGAAAGTACATAAAACAATACAAAACATATTATTATTATTACATATGACTGAATGAAATTGGTAATGATGAAGATGTACCTTATAGGCTTTATAGTATGACTACTTATCTTATTACCCGATGTGTTGTATTGTTCTCATCATTATTGACACCATCGTTTCACGATTTTATGCAACACAGTTGTAACTACATTATTGCAAGATGCTGTTGCATTCATTTTGCGTGCAGCCATCGATATGACACAAGAATAATAAAACAAATCAAGACGAAATTATAAATAAACCCCCTTACAAAATACACACATTGTAAGTTTCCTTCGGAGACAATGTATAAACAAAGGGGGAAATGAGAATGAGGTCGCTATGAACAATTATTAAGCTTCCGTAATCATTAAATCACGTTTGCTACAGTTCAACATTTTGATCACCATCTGGAGTTCAGCACATTTAGATATGGCACATAATATATTTACGGTGTAAAATGACTAGATTGTTTTGTTTTAGAGGACTAGATAAGGAAGAATAAACTGATCTTGTCCCATCACTAGTTCTCTTATGACTCAACTAAGTCCTATATTGAGGGTACCAACAAGAATCGTCTCTTAGAGCAAACACAACATAGGGGTACCGGGGTGAGGATCAACAAAAGGATTTGAGGAATGTGAAATCCTCCTAGAGCACTGTGAAAATCGAACTGCTAATTTCCTTGAATTATATTTGTAAGAGCTCCAGATAGAGAAGTAGTTGTTGTTCTTAAATCATTATTTGATCTACCAAAACTATGTTGTGGAATCTCAAATGCAACGGCACACCTATGAATTTAAATAGATGCATTAAAAAAATGCATTCCATCATGGATACCTGACCAGATCTCTAGTTTTGCATGTTTTAAAAATCCTTATTTTACCCTCTAACCCTATGTTGTGGTTACTCAAAAGAATCGTCTCAGTGAGACGATTCTTTTGAGTACCCACAACATAGGGTTTGCTTTTATAATAAGAGAGAAATTGTGGGAAAAAGAGCTGAATTGATTGTTATAAAGAACCTTTAGGTAACTGCATCCGATTTCAGCAGATGTATACAACATACATACCATCTGATGAAGTAATTTGTATCTTCTATCCTTACAACGTTATCAACTGAATTCGATATAATCATTGCGAGGGAGATACAGTTATCGCTTTTTGCCAACCGTTTTGGTACATGTCCAACTGGAGAATAACCCAGAAACCCGATTGGATCAACTATTTATGATGCGAAACGATTTGACTTTAATCAGCCATGCCGCATGAAAATTAACCATACAATACTTGTGACCAGAATCAACTGAATTTGATAGAATCATTGCGAGGGAGATTAAGTTATCGCTTTTTATGATGCGAAACGATTTCACTTTAATCAGCCATGCTGCATGCAAATTATCCATACTAGACTTGTGACCAGTGTTCGTATATCAGAGTCGACGACACCGCATAAAAGGTCGTCTTTAATTGACCCTAAACATTCAAATATTCTTTACAATCGGAACACTCAGTAATACCCCTTTCCCTATCTCGTTTATTTATATGGGTTATCTCCCCTGTATATACCTAACGATTTTAAGGCAACAATTTGATTGCCTGACAAATACATTTTTTCTAAGGTCGCACATGCTGATCTGAATCTACACTGGTAGCAAATGCACTAAGGTTGCTTGTAATGTTTAAAGCTATAGAACCAGTGGGAACGATGATAAAATAATACACAATATAAAACATTCATAGAAAAAGATGGCGTGTACATAACATGTACAGAATAAAAAAAAATACACAATTTAATAAATAAACGATGATAAAGATGATGGCGATGATGATGATGAAGCTGCTGCTTCTACAGATGCGTCAAAAATGTTGGAAAGAGTTAACATTGTTTTAACGGGACACTGACGCCTTTCCGAACAGTGCACTTTGAGGTGCGCAGGTTGATCCCAACGTTCACTGGTCGCAATTGCACTTATATGTGTGCTTGTCTTGATGCCGATGTATATGATGATGATTATGATTATGATGATGATGATGATGATGATGATGATGATGATGATGATGATGATGATGATGATGATGATGATGATGATGATGATGCTATATAAGATGATACAATTGATAATGATGATGATGCTGCTATATAAAATTATGGAACGCCATTACTGTCTTATGATGACTTGTTTGCTTATATACGGTAGATATTGCATTATATGCAGTAGATCTTTTATTATATGCAGTAGATATTTCATTATGTGTGGTACTGTTTTCTTTATATGCTGTACTTTATTGGTTATATGTAGTGTAACTCTTCTTATAAGTGGTGGTACTGTCTTTATATGCAGTGCATTGGAATGTGTGTGCGGTACAAAGACCAATATATACAGTAGATGTGTTATTGTGTGTAGATAACATATAGTGTCATATCTACCGTATATAAGCAAATAATTCATCATAAGACAGTAAAGGCAAAACGTTCCACATACATGGATAACACATATTCTATGTAACTTCTTACAAGCATTATACCATAACATGTTACTACGCTATTCTTTAACCCTTTCCAACATACGACAATTCTGCAGCAGACGACTTTGAAAACATGGTGAAAAAAACCCTGAAAAGTCTCCATAAAAGATATGCTTAATTGTTGAATAAAGTTTTGAAAACATTGTGGTCAAAGGAAAAATTGCTCATCATGAGCAATTTCACCTTTGGCCACAATGTGGTCAAAAGTCGTCTGATGTTATTGCGTCAAAATGCGTCTGCAGGTGGGAAAGGGTTAACAGTCGTTAATGTAGTTTAAGAATAAACCAATAAGGAAAATGTAGCTATTGTTCATACATAACGACTCATTTCCCAAAGTGTTTTGTCCACGGTGTTAGAAATTGAAAAAAAAGGTAAATAAATAGAAGAACTACTCAGTGAAATGTCATTAAAAGAGTTTTTTGACCAGTTTATCTAAAACTGTCTAAACTTTCTACCGATTTCCCGCTTCTCATCCCGAGACTTCCCATACTCATCTCCCGCTTTCTCGAGGGTAATGGTGTGTCTGACGTCGCAAAGCTGTCCTCTTTGACACTCTCCCCACATGTAAACATCCGCTTCAGACTGTTCCTGAAGGGTTTTGAGACGAACGAGTAAATCACCGGGTTGATACAGTTGTTAATTAGAAAAAGAATGTTCGAGATGCCCGCGATGTGAGTTTTCAGATCCTTTGATCGGTAAATATTCCGATCGTAGGTCCGCAGAATCTTGTCGAGTAACCTTGGAAACGGCAAAATGGCGGCGCACACAATCACGATGATAACCATTTTGGACATGATCTTGAGGTATTTCTTTGTAGTTTCTGTCGCCGTTATTCTGGTTGCCCGCTTAATACGGTAGACCTTCACGATATGTAGGGTTGTCGTGATGATCAAGGGAAGCAGATAAACTACCACCCAGAGAACCAGGAGAAATTCCTGGGTGAGACCGGCAACCATGTCTGTGTACGCAATCGTTATGGAAAAGGTCCCCATGAGAACGGCTCCGAGTAGCCAGACGACGCCAGAAAATATGAGAACGCGTTTAGTCGTGAGATATGCGTTCGCTCTGATTGGATAGTTCAAGGACACGAACCTCAGAATGGCCAGTAATGCCACGTGACCGCTGGCACCAAACCACGTGATCGACTTTATGATGTAATAAGCTTTCCCAAGGATCTTAGCCGGGTAGTCACAAGTTACAGTTAGAATAACCGCTTCGAACGAAATGACGATGTTCACCGTCAAAAATAACATATCAGCGAAGGCGAGCGCTGCTATTGCAACGTATGTAGAATTTCTTAATTTCTTGTCCATAATAACACGTGCCACCACAATGGCGTTAGCGAATACCCCGATAAGGAACAAGGTCTCTAGTCCATAATAAACACATTTTGTATCGCAGTACCCGCATGGCGTCGCGGGAGGGGGTCTGCCCCCTCTCCAACTGCCCGTCCTACCGGACCCTGTTCCATTCACACTGCTATTAGAACTCCCCCCTGAGGGCATATAGGACATGTTGGCGTGTCTAATTGTTTGAATTACAAAAACAGTTATTAAACAAAGTTATTGTAGTTGTTTCATTTACATTCACAGTTATCTTGCGAATTCCCAAAGTTGCTTCCAATTACATACACAGTTATCTTACGAATTCCCAAAGTTGCTTCCAATTACATACACAGTTATCTTACGAATTCCCAAAGTTGCTCCCAATTACAAACACTGTTATTGTTTCTATTTGTTTCAACTACATAACAGTTCTCGATTTCCTAATTACTTCAACAGTAATTAAAACAGTTCATCACGTAGATCCAATCATACACAGATATTAATATTCCCAAAAATGCAGACGTTCCTAAATCGAACATCAAATGATAAACACAATTTTAATTAACATTTCCAAATGTATCGGTGAATCCCTTCTTTTTTGCAGCAGAAACGGACACTAGGTTGATACGGTGATAAGGAAAATAACCGAATTAATCGATTTATATATATATATATACTGATGAATTATATATCCGTTTTGAATATATCAAGATGTTGAAGTTGTTTACTTCCTTTTATTTCAAAGATCCTCAAGTTGTTGTTCGTTAAGTAATAAATCTGGTGTATTCAAGTTTTTTCTTGGTTTGTAATTTCTAAAAAAAAAAAGTACACACATATACTTTTAGCTCTCCGATCACTAGCAATAAACGTTTTCTTTCGTTTCCCTCTTAGATGATGAGTGAACTATTTCGCAACACGCCGTTTATAAACACACACAAAGAAACCTCAACTTAACCTTTTAATTGAAATGTATACTATGTAAATTACAAATATGATATATTGTAATGCTCATCGTTTTTAAAATAGCGGAAATTCCCTAAACGTTCTCCACCGAGCGTAACACAAACCTTCGGTTATTTAACAAGCGTTATACACACAAATAGCGTCTGCAACGTTCTAGTATTTAATCCATGTTTTACGAATTTAACTTTCCTTCTTTTTTTTTTTAAATCTTTCCGAGAGTTTCGTTAATTATGTTTAAAAGTTACATAACAATCAAGTCAATGTTTAGAGAAACACTGAAGTATCCCATCAAAATACCGAACGTTAACTTAGAACATGAAAAGCATTTGTTACAATCGTCAGCTGCGATGGGGGGTTTACGTATTATAAGTATATTTCATCCGCCCTTCAGTGCGCATGTGTGTTTTATTAATCATTCAGCGAACTTTACTCACAGGCTCTCTCTCTACTTTACACCAACCTAAATGCCAAGTGGTTCCCGTTCCCTGATTTACAGACGACTTTACACCAACCTAAAGGCCAAGTGATTCCCGTTCCCTCATACAAACCGTGTAGGTGTAGAGCAGACGACTTTTGAAAATATGTTTGACAATGTATAATTGATTGATTGGGGTTTAACGCCGTTTTTAACAATTTTTCAGTTATATCACGGCGGCCAGTTTACCTACTCATGCATTTCTTGGTTTTCTCACACCAGTACTCCACACAACAATCTCCCCAAGCAACTGGCTGCTTTTCCACATAGACTTAGCCCATTGGTGGAAGACGAATGACGCATGTCGCATTGACTTTTGTCAATCGTCGGAAGGAAAGTTGGCCGAGCCGGGATTCGAACTCACAACCCCCGGGCTGACAGCCCGCATTGCTACCGACTGAGTTGCCGGGACTCGGCTTGACAATGTATAAGCTGCATCAAAAGAGCAATTTCTCCTTTTTCCAATATGTTTTAAACACAGGATCTACTTTACACCAAACTATTCGTTCCCTAATACAGACGGATTTTACAGTTGACTTTACTACCAAATTTAAAACTGACGACATTTAGTTGATAATGCATAAGCTGATCCAATAAGAGTAATTTCTTCATTTTCCACTATGTTTTAGACACAGGCTCTACTTAACACCAAACTAAATTCAAACTGTTTTCCGTTCCCTAATACAGACGGATTTTACAGTTGACTTTACTACGACATTTAAAACTGACGACTTATCATTGATAATGCATAAGCTGATCCAAAAAGCGCTTTTTCTCCATTTTCCACTATGTTTTAAACACAGGCTCTACTTTACACCAAACTAAATTCAAACTGTTTTCAGCTACCTAATACAGACGGATTTTTCAGTTGACTTTACTACCAAATTTAAAACTGACGACTTATCGTTGATAGTGCATAGCAGAGGCTGCATCAAAACGAGCAATTTTTCCATTTCCCACTATGTTTCAAACGTGGTATCAAGATCTTATTCATGTTCTTTTTCTTCTCTTTCAAAGATTGCGAAGCAAACGAGTTTGGAAACATGATTGAAAATGCAGATATCTCTCTAGCCGACTAGGATAGCATGTTACCTTCTATGTATATGTTGGTCATTGTTCATTCCAAATTGTGGACTTTTCACCAAACGATTGTAACTACTTCTTGTGAGAATATGTAGTTACCATCGTTTTGTATGAATCCTTTTTCTTTTTTAGACTTTAACGTTTATGAACATCCGATATATAATACTAAAAGCAAAACAAACATCACTGGCGTTAATATCACCTTAAGAATTTACAAGAGAAGTATACAAAAACTAGAAATAAGTATGCGAGTTCTTCTTGATATAACATGATTAAATTGGATTGATATAGGTATTATGTTTACCCTCCAAGACGCACAGACGCATGATTAAATTTGATTTATAAAGGTACCATGTTAACCATCCAAGTCACACAGACGCATGATTAAATTTGATTTATATATGTACCATATTAACCATCCAAGTCACACAGACGCATGATTAAATTGGATTTATAAAGGTACTATGTTTACCCTCCAAGTCACACAGACGCATGATTAAATTGGATTGATATAGGTACTATGTTTACCCTCCAAGACACACAGACGCATGATTAAATTTGATTTATAAAGGTACTATGTTAACCATCCAATTCACACAGAAGCATGATTAAATTGGATTTATAAGGGTACTATGTTTACCCTCCAAGACACACAGACGCATGATTAAATTTGATTTATATAGGTACCATGTTAACCATCCAAGTCACACAGACGCGCATGATTAAATTGGATTTATATAGGTACCATGTTTACCCTCCAAGACACACAGACGCATGATTAAATTTGATTTATATAGGTACCATGTTAACCATCCAAGTCACACAGACGCGCATGATTAAATTGGATTTATATAGGTACCATGTTAACCATCCAAGTCACACAGACGCATGATTAAATTGGATTTATAAAGGTACTATGTTTACCCTCCAAGTCACACAGACGCATGATTAAATTGAATGTATAAAGGTACCGTGTTTACCCTCCAAGTCACACAGACGCATGATTATATTGGATTTATATAGGTACCATGTTAACCATCCAAGTCACACAGACGCGCATGATTAAATTGGATTGATAAAGGTACTATGTTTACTCTTCAAGTCACACAGACGCATGATTATATTGGATTTATATAAAAACCATGTTAACCATCCAAGTCAGACAGACGCGCATGATTAAATTGGATTGATAAGGGTACTATGTTTACCCTCCAAGTCACACAGACGCATGATTAAATTAGATTGATTTAGGTACTATGTTTACCCTCCAAGACGCACATATGTATGCTTAAATTGGATTGATATAGGTACTATGTTTAACCTCCAAGACGCACATACGCATGCTTAAATTGGATTGATATAGGTACTATGTTTACCCTCCAAATCACACAGACGCATGCTTAAATTGGATTGATATAGGTACTATGTTTACCCTCCAAGACGCACAGACGCATGATTAAATTGGATTGATATAGGTACATGATATAGGTACCATGTTTACCCTCCAAGACACGCAGACGCATTTCGACGCATCACACAACAGATGCCATTTGAAAACATTGTGGTAAAAGGAGAAATTATGATGTGCAATTTCCCTGTGTGCCGCAATGCTTTGAACTCTATTCATCTATTCATCAATCACACATTCGTTTAAAGAGATTTTCTACATTTTTGGAATATGTTTTCAAAGTCTTCTTCTGATATTCTTTGAATGCGGGAAATGATTGATCATTTGCGAGGGGAGAGCCCGGATAAGATCCCCACACGACGAATAGCCCTTGTTCTTCAAACCGTGTTCAACTTGTTTCCGTTCTATCACAATTCCTAGACTATACTACTGGTAAGTCGCCCGGAGGTAAAAGTATATATAAGTCATCGTGATATGATCCGTCCCGCGAGAAAACTAACTCTGCGTAAAGTATAGACCCGGGTCAGCCTGAGCATGCCGCACAGGCTTACCTGGACATACAATTTTCCCCTCCTGTGGATTTTCTGTTTCAGGAATCATTACTCCATACCTCTATCCCCCCTGAGACGGAATGTGTCGGACCGGATCAGTCCGCGCGCACTGCGCAGGCTGATCTGGGTCGATACATTACGCAGAGGCCATACTGTTGGTTTTCTCGCGGGACGGCTCATATAACTGAAACAAATTGAACACGGTTTAACGCCCCTCATAAAATAAAACAAAAACATGAACTAGGGCTGTAAAGGTCATTTTCAGTAATGTAAATAGTTTGAAAACTTATAATGTTGAAGACATATGTTAGTAACAGTAATCATAATATGACTGAAACAAATTGAAGTCGGTTTAAACCCCCCCCAAAAAAAAAAAATAAGCAAAATAAACAAACACACACACACTATGATTGCAATGGTCATTTTCAGTCCTGTCGATGTATCGGAAAGACAATGAGAAAGATACATGTAAATGTTGAGGATATTTGTTGTGAGTTAAGGTCAGCGTAATACAACTATAACAAGTTGAAAACAGTTTAGACCCCTCATACAAACTAACAAACAAATAAACAAACAATACACTATGGTTGCAGAGGTAATTTTCAAGGCTGTTGAGACACGGATAGCTCACGAAAACAATGAGATAGATACTTTTAAATAATGGAGATGTATGTTAGTAACATTCATCGTGATATAACTGAATCAAGTTGAAAACGGTTTAAACCATCATTAAAACAAACACAATATTATTATAAAGGTCTTGTTCAGTCCTATCTATGGGGGATCGGTCGGGTCTAAGTTCAGGAAAACAATGGAAGTACACTTATTAATGATGACGCTAAATGAGCATCCGATCCACTAGAAAACGTTATGAACTCTGCGTAATGTATCGACACAAATCATCCTACTCAGTCCGCGCAGGCTACTCCGGACCGACACATTCCGTCTCAGGGGAAAACAGGTAAAGAAGAATGATTCCTGAAATAGAAAATCCACATGAGGCGAAATTTTTTTTCCGGGTTAGCCTGCGCGGCATGCTTAGGCTGATCCGGGTCGATACTTTACGCAGATTCGAGACTGTTGATTTCCTTGTGGGTCGGCTCAAATCTATGTGAGTAATGCGAGACACCACTTGATTTCAAGTGTACATTTTATAAAGGCCAGGATGCAACATGTTACTTCAAAACGTCATTAACCCTTTCCCTTATAAGACAATTCTTCAGCAGACGACTTTGAACATATTTTGTCATATAATAGAAAATCTCTATAATTGAATGGATAACCTATGACTAAAAGTGGAAAACATTGTGACAAAAGAAGAAATTGCTCGTTTTGAGCAATTTCTTCTTTTGTCACTATGTTTTCAAAAAGCCGTCTGCTGCAGAGGGAGTCAGAAAGAGTCTATATGAGGGAAAGGGTTAACATTTCCCACATACAACATATCTGAGTAAGCCGACTTTGAATAAAGTAGAAAACGTTGTTGAAAAAGGAGATATTGCTCATTTTTGGCAATATCTCCATTTTCCACAATGTTTTTTAAATTTGTCTGCTGCAGAGGCGTCCAATAGCGTATGTTGGTCGGGGGTTAAACATTCCCAAAATGTAGTCTCATTTTGATGTGGGCGATATTGGAAATAAATCAACATCTCAAAGGAAGAAATTGCTCATGATGAGTAATTTTTCCTTTTGCAAAACTGTATTCCACTATATTCGATAATTTACACTTTCTTTTATTTAATTGAGATTTTCTTAATTTTTATTTATATTTTCAATGATGTCAGCTGCTGATTAGTTTGTAGGTGGGAAAGGGTTAAATCGGCAGTGCAGTATTTTACAGATTATTTGTATGTAGGAAAGGGTTCAGTCGACATGGCAGTATTTCACAGATCATTATTTGTATGTAGGAAAGGGTTCAGTCGGTAAGGCAGTATTTCCCCTTTGAAATTGATTGATTGATTGTTTGGGGTTTAACGCCGTTTTTAACAATTTATCAGTTATATCACGGCGGCCAGTTCACCTACTCATGTATTTCCTGGTTTTCTCACACCAGTACTCCACACAACAATCTTCCCAAGCAACTGGCTGCTTTTCCACATAGACTTAGCCCATGGGTGGAAGTCCCTTTTGAAACTATAGAGTGGAAGACAGTGTGTGTTACCCGTACAGGAGGTCATGGGTGGAAGTCCCTTTTGAAACTATAGAGTGGAAGACAGTGGGTGTCTCCCGTACAGGAGGTCCCTGTTTCGAGATCGGTGGTGAGCGAGTTCTGCCTACGGGATATTCCACGTAAACGGCGCGAGAACTTTAAAAGTCTCCAAAAAGCAGACATCGAGAGTTAATAATATTTATAATTGATAAAAACTGAACATTTGTTTCGCAATCGATGAACAGTTTAAACTTAAGTATACACGGAAGGAAACTGGGAACTGACACATAACGTATAATCATTCCTTCCGCTGTATTGTTCTGTTAATTGATTACAGTTATCAACAGTATTTCAGCTGTTTCACGTCGGCCGGTTCACATCCGTCTTGAACCAGTTCACATACCAATGTGTTTCACAGCCGTCTTGTACCAGTTCACATACCAATGCGTTTCATTGCCGTCTTGTACCAGTTCACATACCAACGCGTTGCATAGCCGTCTTGTACCAGTTCACATACCAATGCGTTTCATAGCCGTTTTGATTCAGTTCACATACCAATGCGTTTCATAGCCGTTTTGAATCAGTTCACATACCAATTCGTTTCACAGCCGTCTTTAAGCAGTCCACATAACAATGCGTTTCACAGCCGTCTTGTACCAGTTCACATACCAATGCGTTTCATAGCCGTCTTGAACCAGTTCACATACCAATGCGTTTCATAGCCGTCTTTAAGCAGTCCACATACCAATGCGTTTCATAGCCGTCTTGAACCAGTCCACATACTAATGCGTTTCATAGCCGTCTTGAACTAGTCCACATACCAATGCATTTCATAGCCGTCTTGAACCAGTCCACATACCAATGCGTTTCATAGCCGTTTTGAATCAGTTCACATACCAATGCGTTTCACAACCGTCTTGTACCAGTTCACATACCAATGCGTTTCATAGCCGTCTTGAACCAGTCCACATACCAATGCGTTTCACAGCCGTCTTGTACCAGTTCACATACCAAGGCGTTTCATAGCCGTCTTGAACCAGTTCACATACCAATGCGTTTCATAGCCGTCTTGAACCAGTCCACATACTAATGCGTTTCATAGCCGTCTTGAACTAGTCCACATACCAATGCATTTCATAGCCGTCTTGAACCAGTCCACATACCAATGCGTTTCATAGCCGTTTTGAATCAGTTCACATACCAATGCGTTTCACAACCGTCTTGTACCAGTTCACATACCAATGCGTTTCATAGCCGTCTTGAACCAGTCCACATACCAATGCGTTTCACAGCCGTCTTGTACCAGTTCACATACCAATGCGTTTCATAGCCGTCTTGAACCAGTTCACATACCAATGCGTTTCATAGCCGTCTTGAACCAGTCCACATACCAATGCGTTTCACAGCCGTCTTGAACCAGTCCACATACCAATGCGTTTCACAGCCGTCTTGTACCAGTCCACATACCAATGTGTTTCATAGCCGTCTTGAACCAGTTCACATACCAATGCGTTTCACAGCCGTCTTGTACCAGTTCACATACCAATGCGTTTCACAGCCGTCTTGAACCAGTTCACATACCAATGCGTTTTACAGCCGTCTTGTACCAGTTTACATACCAATGCGTTTCACAGCCGTCTTGTAAAAGTTCACATACCAATGCGTTTCACAGCCGTCTTGTAAAAGTTCACATACCAATGCGTCTCATAGCCGTCTTGTACCAGGTCACATACCAATGCGTTTCATAGCCGTCTTGAACCAGTCCACATATCAATGCATTTCATAGCCGTCTTGAACCAGTCCACATATCAATGCGTTTCATAGCCGTCTTGAACCAGGTCACATACCAATGCGTTTCATAGCCGTCTTGAACCAGTCCACATACCAATGCCTTTCACAGCCGTCTTGTACCAGTTCACATACCAATGCGTCTCATAGCCGTCTTGAACCAGGTCACATACCAATGCGTTTCATAGCCGTCTTGTACCAGTCCACATACCAATGCCTTTCATAGCCGTCTTGAACCAGTTCACATACCAATGCGTTTCATAGCCGTCTTGTACCAGTTCACATACCAACGCGTTGCACAGCCGTCTTGTACCAGTTCACATACAAATGCGTTTCATAGCCGTCTTGAACCAGTTCACATACCAATGCGTTTCATAGCCGTCTTGTACCAGTTCACATACCAATGCGTTTCACAGCCGTCTTGTACCCGTTTACATACCAATGCGTTTCACAGCCGTCTTGAACCAGTCCACATACCGATGCGTTTCACAGCCGTCTTGAACCAGTTCACATACCAATGCGTTTCACAGCCGTCTTGTAAAAGTTCACATACCAATGCGTCTCATAGCCGTTTTGAACCAGGTCACATACCAATGCGTTTCATAGCCGTCTTGAACCAGTCCACATATCAATGCGTTTCATAGCCGTCTTGAACCAGTCCACATACCAATGCGTTTCATAGCCGTCTTGAACCAGGTCACATACCAATGCGTTTCATAGACGTCTTGTAGCAGTTCACATACCAATGCGTTTCATAGCCGTCCTGAACCAGTCCACATACCAATGCCTTTCACAGCCGTCTTGTACCAGTTCACATACCAATGCGTTTCACAGCCGTCTTGTACCAGTTCACATACCAATGCGTTTCACAGCCGTCTTGTAAAAGTTCACATACCAATGCGTCTCATAGCCGTCTTGAACCAGGTCACATACCAATGCGTTTCATAGTCGTCTTCAACCAGTTCACATATCAATGCGTTTCACAGCCGTCTTGAACCAGTCCACATACCAATGCGTTTCATAGTCGTCTTCAACCAGTTCACATACCAATGCGTTTCACAGCCGTCTTGTACCAGTTCACATACCAATGCGTTTCACAGCCGTCTTGAACCAGTTCACATACCAATGCGTTTCATAGCCGTCTTGAACCAGTTCACATACCAATGCGTTTCATAGCCGTCTTGAACCAGTTCACATATCAATGCGTTTCATAACCGTCTTGTACCAGTTCACATATCAATGCGTTTCATAGCCGTCTTGAACCAGTCCACATATCAATGCGTTTCATAGCCGTCTTGAACCAGTCCACATACCATTGCCTTTCACAGCCGTCTTGTACCAGTTCACATACCAATGCGTTTCACAGCCGTCTTGTACCAGTTCACATACCAATGCGTTTCACAGCCGTCTTGTAAAAGTTCACATACCAATGCGTCTCATAGCCGTCTTGAACCAGGTCACATACCAATGCGTTTCATAGTCGTCTTCAACCAGTTCACATACCAATGCGTTTCACAGCCGTCTTGTACCAGTTCACATACCAATGCGTTTCACAGCCGTCTTTAAACAGTTCATATACCAATATGTTTCACAGCCGTCTTGTACCAGTTCGAATACCAATGCGTTTCATAGCCGTTTTGAATCAGTTCACATACCAATGCGTTTCACAGCCGTCTTGTACCAGTTCACATACCAATGCGTTTCATAGCCGTCTTGAACCAGTTCACATACCAATGCGTTTCACAACCGTCTTGTACCAGTTCACATACCAATGCGTTTCATAGCCGTCTTGAACCAGTCCACATACCAATGCGTTTCACAGCCGTCTTGTACCAGTTTACATACCAATGCGTTTCACAGCCGTCTTGAACCAGTTCACATACCAATGCGTTTCATAGCCGTCTTGAATCAGTTCACATAACAATGTGTTTCACAGCAGTCATGTACCAGTTCACATACCAATGCGTTTCACAGCCGTCTTGAACTAGTCCACATACCAATGCATTTCATAGCCGTCTTGAACCAGTCCACATACCAATGCGTTTCACAGCCGTCTTGTATCAGTTCACATACCAATGCGTTTCATGGCCGTCTTGAACCAGTTCACATACCAATGCGTTTCATAGCCGTCTTTAAGCAGTCCACATACTAATGCGTTTCATAGCCGTTTTGAACCAGTCCACATATCAATGCGTTTCATAGCCGTCTTGTACCAGTCCACATACCAATGCGTTTCACAGCCGTCTTGTACCAGTTCACATACCAATGCGTTTCACAGCCGTCTTGTAAAAGTTCACATACCAATGCGTTTCACAGCCGTCTTGTAAAAGTTCACATACCGATGCGTCTCATAGCCGTCTTGAACCAGGTCACATACCAATGCGTTTCATAGCCGTCTTCAACCAGTTCACATACCAATGCGTTTCACAGCCGTCTTGTACCAGTTCACATACCAATGCGTTTCACAGCCGTCTTTAAACAGTTCACATACCAATGTGTTTCACAGCCGTCTTGTAACAGTTCACATACCAATGCGTTTCATAGCCGTCTTGTACCAGTTCACGTACAAATGCGTTTCATAGCCGTCTTGAACCAGTTCACATACCAATGCGTTTCACAGCCGTCTTGTACCAGTTCACATACCAATGCGTTTCACAGCCGTCTTGTACCAGTTCACATACCAATGCGTTTCACAGCCGTCTTGTATCAGTTCACATACCAATGCGTTTCATAGCCGTCTTGTACCAGTTCACATACCAATGCGTTTCATAGCCGTCTTGTACCAGTTCACATACCAATGCGTTTCATAGCCGTCTTGTACCAGTTCACATACCAATGTGTTTCACAGCCGTCTTGTACCAGTTCACATACCAATGCGTTTCATAGCCGTCTTGTACCAGTTCACATACCAATGCGTTTCATAGCCGTCTTGTACCAGTTCACATACCAATGCGTTTCATAGCCGTCTTGTACCAGTTCACATACCAATGTGTTTCACAGCCGTCTTGTACCAGTTCACATACCAATGCGTTTCATAGCCGTCTTGTACCAGTTCACATACCAATGCGTTTCATAGCCGTCTTGTACCAGTTCACATACCAACGCGTTGCACAGCCGTCTTGTACCAGTTCACATACCAATGCGTTTCATAGCCGTCTTGTACCAGTTCACATACCAATGCGTTTCATAGCCGTCTTGTACCAGTTCACATACCAATGCGTTTCATTGCCGTCTTGTACCAGTTCACATACCAATGCGTTTCATAGCCGTCTTGAACCAGTTCACATACCAATGCGTTTTACAGCCGTTTTGAACCACTTCACCTACTAATGCGTTTCATAGCCGTCTTGTACCAGTTCATATACCAATGCGTTTCACAGCCGTCTTGTACCAGTTCACATACCAATGTGTTTCACAGCCGTCTTGTACCAGTTCACATACCAATGCGTTTTACAGCCGTTTTGAACCAGTTCACATACCAATGTGTTTCACAGCCGTCTTGTACCAGTTCACATACCAATGCGTTTTACATCCGTTTTGAACCACTTCACCTACTAATGCGTTTCATAGCCGTCTTGAACCAGTTTACAACTTTGTCCCCATGCACACAGGTCCTTCCTTCAGCTAAGTACTGGAAGACGAATGGCGCAGATTGAAGTGAACTTTGTCAATCACCGGAAATAAATGCTGTAGAAACATAGGTTAGAAACATTCTTCTTGAACAACAAAACTTCGCGTATAGACAAAGACGACTTGTATAAAAACATATATATATTATGTTTGTAAATAAATGAGTGTAAATGAGAAATTATCCATTATCAATAATTTCTGCTTTTCCAATAACACTTTGGATCTTCTAAAATTGACATTACAACAGTTAATCTAGTTGTGTGAAGTGATTCTTACTGGCCGAGACGTCGGTATCAGGGGTTGTGAATCAAACCCAAGCTCGGCCAACATACTTCCTCCCAACGTTTGAGAACAGTCAATACGACAGGCATCAATTGTCTTAAAGTCTTTCATCAATGGACTATAAGTATATGTGCAAACGCAGCCAGTTGCTTGGAAAGAGAGTATTATGTGCGGAGTACTGGTGTAAGAAAGCCGGAAAACACACAGGAAGATGAACTGGCCGCCGTGATATGAATGGTAAGTGTTGAAATTGGCGTTAGCCCCAATCAATCAATCTATCTATCAATTGCCTTTAAAATTAATTCTAACTAATCTTTATATGGAGAATTGAAGGACTAGGCTGCACCTGACTTTTCCGCCTCGATTATGTTGTGATAGAGCGTCTGCCTTGTACGAGAGGTCACAGTTCTTTTCTCGGTCGGGGATAACAAACGACTTTATAAATAGTAATAATTGCTTACTCTCCTCAGGGCTCAATATTGTGGTGCAAGCATTACGACAGACTCGCTTGCATCAGGATAAACGGTATGTAGTACTGGTAACTTACCAAGGAATTTGAAAAAATGTTGTTTTTATGGTGTCTTACGCCACTTTTAAACATATTTTCAGTTATATCACGGCATTCTACTGGTTCATTATCCATGACACCAGTCGGTCAGTCGTAATGCTAAACCCCACAATTCTGAGCGCCAGTGAGGACAGCCATTATTAAAATTTGTGATGTCTTTCGTAAGACCGGAAATAATGTTGAAAAGCTGCGTAAAACACAATACTGACGCCTCTGCAGCAGACGGCTTTTTTGAAAACATAGTGACAAAAGAAGAAATTGCTCAAAACGAGCAATTTCTTCCTTTTGCCACAATGTTTTCTACTTTTGGTCATATGTGGTTATCCATTCAATTAAAGAGATATTCTTTTTTTTTGACAAAATATGTTCAAAGTCGTCTGCTGCAGAATTGTCGTATGAGGGAAAGGGTTAAAAGTCGTCTGCTGCAGAATTGTCGTATGAGAGAATTAAAGGGTTAAAAGTCGTCTGCTGCAGAATTGTCGTATAAGAGAAATTGTTAAAGTCGTCTGCTGCAGAAGTGTCGTATGAGGGAAAGAGTTAAAGTTGTCTGCTGCAGAAGTGTCGTATGAGGGAAAGAGTTAAAAGTCGTCTGCTGCAGAATTGTCGTACGAGAGAAATTGTTAAAGTCGTCTGCTGCAGAAGTGTCGTATGAGGTAAAGGGTTATGCCAATACAACAGGACCCCATTTCGTACGACGCGCCGGTTATTATGTAGGTGTATACTGAGCGTGTTTAACCCTTTTCCAATTATACGCTTGTTGATGCATCTGCAGCAGACGACTTTTTAAAAACATTATTACAAAAGGGGAACTTGCTCAAACTGAGCAATTGCCCCCCTTTTTGCCACAGTGTTTTAAGGAATACTTTCTTTTATAGAGATCTTTCATATTTTTAGCCAATATGTGTTCAAAGTCGTCTGCTGCAAAGATGTTGTATGCTTTAGGAAAGGGTTAATTTGTTGACAACTGGCCCAGAACGGCACATGTTAAGTTAAAACAATATTTCACTTTCATAACAAGCAGTAAATGTCGAAGGTCAGATTAGCATTCGTTAGATGTTAATGTTAACTTACCCTTTCCCACATTAAGACGCTATGCTGACGCCTCTGCAGTAGACGACTTTTGAAATCATTGTGGTAAAAGAAGATTTTGCTTAAAAGGAGCAATTTCTCATTTTGCCACAATGGTTTGTTTTATAACTATATTCATGACTTAAACTTCCTTTGTGATGCTGTTTCCAATCTTCTTTTAGGAATGTTTTAACCTTTTCTCACATACAGACGCTTTCTGACGCCTCTGCAGTAAACAACTTTTGAAAACATTGTGACAAAAGAAGAAATTTTCATAACGTGCAATTTCTTTTTTTTCCATATTTTTTTTTTTATAACTATATTCAAGACTTAAACTACCTTTGTAATGCTGTTTTCCAATCAGCAGATTCGTCGAATTGAGTCTACTTTTAGGAAATGTTTAATTATTTTCTCACATACAGACGCTTTCAAACGCCTCTGCAGTAGACGTCTTTTGAAATCATTGTGGCAAAAGAAGAAATTGCTTATAACGAGCAATTTCTCCTTTTACCACAATGTTATTTCAACTATATTCAAGACTTAAACTTCCTTTGTGATGCTGTATTCCAATATCGTCTGCGTCAAATTGCGTCTACTTTTGCGAAATGTTTAACCTCTTCTCACATACAGACCCTTTCTGACGCCTCTACGGTAGACGACGTTTGAAAACATTTTGACAAAAGGAGAACATGTGCCACCATGTTTATAACTTTTTTTTTTTTTTTTTTTTCATTTATAAAAATGGAAAATATTTTTGTCCGGATATTTAGTTAACCCTTCCCTCATACGGCAATTCTGCAGCAGACGACTTTGAACATATTTTGTCAAAAAATAGAAAACCTCTATAATTGAATGGATAACCTATGACTAAAAGTGGAAAACGTTGTGTCAAAGGGAGAAATTGCTGGTTTTGAGCAATTTCTTCCTTTGTCACTATGTTTTCTGCTACACAGGCGTCAGAAAGCGTCTATATTAGGGAAAGGGTTAAATCATTTTTTTTTTTTTTTATTTATAAAAAATGGAAAATATTTTTGTCTGGACATGTCCGTGGGTAACTTATAACCCTGTCCCACATACAATATATCTGCAGCAGACGACTTTGAATAAGACTTGACAAATACACAGAATATCTCTTGAATGAAGTTATAATTACTCAAAACGAGCAATTCCTCCTTTTGCCACAATGTTTTTCAACTTTATTCAAGAACTAACCACTCGTGGCAACTTTACTTATGTTTGTGAAACAGTTGTCAAAGTCGCTTGCTG
The DNA here is from genome assembly GCA_031761405.1 of Serripes groenlandicus. Taxonomy (NCBI): domain Eukaryota; kingdom Metazoa; phylum Mollusca; class Bivalvia; order Cardiida; family Cardiidae; genus Serripes; species Serripes groenlandicus. The sequence goes on along the minus strand of JASEVX010000012.1, from coordinate 5,734,460 downwards.
CAGATTTGTTGTATGTCGGAAAGGGTTAAATAACCTCCATTTACTGGTCAGCCTTTGCCAAACATGTGACTGTTTGTTTTGTCCTATGTTATGCGCAACTTTCAACATGTTTTCAGTTATATCACGTCGTTTCCTTGGTTACTTACAAGTGCAATATGAGCAGCAACATTATGAACTCTGCATAATATATCGACCCAGATCCGCCTACGCACTCCGCACAGTCTGATCCGGGTCGACACATTCCGTCTCAAGGGGGGGATTGAGGTATAGAGTAATGATTCATGAAACAGAAAATCCACAGGAGGCGAAAAGTGTCTGTCCGGGTTCTCCTGCGAGGCATGCTTAGGCTGATCCGGGTCGATACTTTACGCAGAGTCCACAATGTTGGTTTTTCTCGCAGGACGGCTCAGTCATGATGTTATTGTTGTTATGTCGTTAATATACAGTCAAACCTTTGTTAAAGACCTTCTTTGTTTAGCAATACCCTGTCTATAGTAACCACATTTTTAATCTCACAATTACTCATTTATTGCATAAATGATCCTGTAATTAAAGACCACCTGTGAACAAAGACCAGATTGTTCACTTCCCATGGGTGGTCTGTAAAGACAGGTTTGACTGTTTATCTAAGAAATGATAACATTGTGCTAATAATAGCAGGGTAGAGCTTAAGAGTAGTACTTATCTTTGTTCTTAATTAGTTTCTTTAGAAAAGTATTTACAAGAAAAATTTAGAGAGTGGAATTTTATCTGACGATGTTACTTTTATTTTATTACTTTTTGCCGACGACTAGGCTGGCTATTCTTGCGAAGTCACAGAGTGAGACTCAGGCATTACTGAACAAGTATAACGTGTAAACGTTTCTAAAACCAAAATAATGTTTCTATAGGAAAAGAAGGAAATTGAAATCAAACGATGCATAATTAATACTGATGTTGTTGAGGCAGCAGACGTTTTCAATTACCTGGGGGAACTGTTTTTTAACTAGACAGGTACATTTGCAGATCATAATGGATATATTGTGTCGGTGAAACATGAATGAGTTACACTGTGTGTTATATTAACTCTTTCAATTGTTTAAAGTAGTAGAACATCGGGCATTTCCATTTCTCATGCAATAAGAGCTTTGGAATATGTCGATAGCTAAAAGGCAAACAATGTGAGATTTCTTGTGAGACAGCTCGTTAAGAGCTGACTCGCCTGAATCTGTATTGTTTTCAAAAAACTTCTATTTTGCCATTGGCGCTTAAAGGGTTGAATAAATGTCGAAAATTATCGTTGCAACCCAAAAAAATGTATGTCAATTATTTGATTCCTTTATAGGGTCCATTTTGTGTTATGGGTTAGAAGTCAGTAGCTTCTTCTACTCCAAAGAAGTAGAACGTATACATTTGATTGTTTGTTAACGCATTTGAAACCTAAGAGTCCACACTGTTCTTTTCTCTCGCGGGACGGCTCGTATGGTCACTTTATCCTGACACCATCAATTCAGTGGGTACGCGCAAGTGGGAAAGTCATTACAACAATGTTTAAAGTATTTGGTATTATCTGGTCGGGGATCGAACCCAGAACTCACACACACCGGCGAGGCGAATGCTATACCAATATACCATCCAGGCGTTGTATAGGCTGATCTGAACATTCCATATTCTGAATACCAACTTTGTCCATGGACCGACTCAAATTGTTTTTGAACGCCCACTACAGGCGGAGGTCTAGATTATTTAATTGAAATTCGGTCGCCAATTAAATTGCGTATTTCCAGACAAACTTCTAAAGTATTCAATTTATGGGACCGTATATCACAACCGACACATATTAACCTCTTAAAACTTGAGTAGTTTCATTTAAACCAGACGTAATTTCGGTGCAATATCATTTGCTAAAATAGACCTGATGATTGCCTATTACAGATCGTCTCATATTGACCTTTTGTGTCAGCCAATCAAACGCTCGTATATATCTGAGGATTGCCTATTACAGGTCGTCTCATATTGACCTTTTGTGTCAGCCAATCAAACTGTCGCCTACAACATCGTTAAGTATCAAAAGGGTTGAGCTTATTACAGGTCGTCTCATATTGACCTTTTGTGTCAGCCAATCAAACTGTAGCCTACAACATCGTTAAGTATCAAAAGGGTTGAGCCTAATACAGGTCGTCTCATATTGACCTTTTGCGTCAGCCAATCAAACTGTCGCCTACAACATCGTTAAGTATCAAAAGGGTTGAGCCTATTACAGGTCGTCTCGTATTGACCTTTTGTGTCAGCCAATCAAACTGTCGCCTACAACATCGTTAAGTATCAAAAGGGTTGAGCCTATTACAGGTCGTCTCGTATTGACCTTTTGTGTCAGCCAATCAAACTGTCGCCTACAACATCGTTAAGTATCAAAAGGATTGAGCCTATTAAGGGTCGTCTCATATTGACCTTTTGCGTCAGCCAATCAAACTGTCGCCTACAACATCGTTAGGTATAAAAAGGTTTGATATCAATTAACTAGAAAAAGAAGTGGGGATGACCGAGTGTTAAGTAATCATTTTGATAGCTGAACCGAGCGTAGGTTGTACCTTTTATGCGGTATCGTCAGATAAAATATACGCACAGCGACGTACTTTGGTCCGATTTTCAATGAATTTAAATTACATGTGGTTGTTGTTGTTAGCTCCAGATTAGCCGAGATGATCGGAATTTTTGTGTAGGGAGCATATAAAACTTTAAACATTCATACAGGGTGGTTATCTTTATTCTATGAGACGACGGTATATAACTGTAATGACTAGCATATAACGACAAACTATGACCAGTGGTGGGCATGCATTTTTTATAATGTTATGTTGGGGTATGTGTATGCAGTAGTACACATAAGGATGAGAGTGGCTTATCAGTCATTTGTATCATATTACCTACTGATTGGCAACATATATCACATACACAACAGTTAATTAGTTTTAATGCTTATTTAAACTGTCGCAATCAGCTGATTTGAGACCATCTGAGTGTTACACAAGAAATTATCATTGTCTGTTTGAAGAGACATTAAACAAACAACAATGTTTAGTCTTTTGCACATTTCAAACAGTATACAGCCCTAAACTTTGTATATAGCATGCTCGACTATTCACTGTGCCGTAATATATTTAATTGTAAATGCATTTAACAAGAAAAAAATAAATTGGGGTTTGACATCTAGCATTTCTTGATAACTGCTTATGTTGCCTCTGTAAGAGGCATGATAAACAATGTTCTTCAAGGCATGAGAAACAATTTTCTTTTAGGCATTGTTTCGTGAGGCACATTGTTTCTCGGTTGTTCTTTTACAGAGACTATAAAAAGCATTTATATGGTTTATTTAGTATAATGATAATATTTCTATATTATACCATATAAAGAGGCTATAACACGGTCCGGTGTAGGATTACCCGATTTTTCTTATATGATAACATTACGGTCATTATTATTACAGTATAAGGACCAGACAGAGAGGCTATTTATAGTAACACGGTCCTGTGTTGGATTATCCAATCTTTCTAATACGATAACATTACGGTCATTATTATTACAGCAGGACCATATAGAGAGACTATGTGTACTACCTGAACGAGTTATCGTGTGTTTATTTCCATTTTTTCTCCAATGAAAACTCGGACGCCTGTGATAAAAACGTTTCAAGAACTTTGTTATTTTAGATTCTTTATCATAGGTGCGCAGACAGGTGATTTTCCACGCGTGGTTGACGCGTGGAATAATTACGTGAATGTTGCTTCTCCTGCAACACTGCTCAATTATTGATTAGAGCTGTGAAACAAAGTGGCTCGAGGAGAAATTGCTCATTACGACCAATATCTCCATGTGTTACAATGTTTGTATATGCCATAGGCTTCAGAACGCTTCTCCATGTGCGAAAGGTTTAACAATTTAACAACGGCTTTGATAATATTCAGGTACACGTATAAATGAAAATATAATTGACAGCAGTCCTGCTAAAAACGGATTGAAATTCACCCAATCAGAGGTCCCCTAGTATAGGAAACATTGTAAAAAAAATGAACACGGAATAATATTTATGACATGTATAATCATTTTTAATGAAAAATATTTTAAAAATATTTTTTTCGTAAACATATATATCTATAAATACAAACAGAAAGCGGAAGAAAAGTAAATAACTGATACAAATAAATAATCAAAAGTCAAAAATGGAAAACTTAATGAAAATATTAAACTTAACTCTTTCAGCGACAGAGGCAATATTGAGGTTTTTGCAAACAATACTGGTTTCAGGTGAGTCAGCTCGTAACGAGCTGTCTCACCTGAAATCAGCATTGTTTGCCTTTTAGTTACCAAAATAGTCCAAAACTTTCATAAATTGAGAAATGGACACACACGATGTTGAACATGGAAGAGTCTACTTTAAACAATTCGGCGCTGAAAGAGTTAAATAAAAGTCCCCTATCCGAATCCGAATGTGTCCCCTGCCACCTTTAGCATGGATGACGAGGCAGGCAATTTCCGACACGTGTAATAATTACGTTAATGTTACTTCTCATGGATCACCGCTCAAAAAATATTCTGACACTCGTCGGTCGGCGGAAATGCTCCTATATCCTGAATACAAGGGAGGATAGACAAGTAACTTACATTTGAGCCGTCCCGCGAGGAAACCAACATTGTGGACTTTGCGTAAAGTATCGACCCGGATCAGCCTAAGCATGCCGCGCAGGCTTACCCGGATAGACACGTTTCGCCTCCTGTGTATTTTTCTGTTTCAGGAATCATTACTCTATACCTCTATCCCCCTGAGACGGAATGTGTCGGCCCGGATCAGTCTGCGCGGCCTGCGCAGGCTGATCTGGTTCGATACATTACGCGACGGCTCATTTCTGTACACTATGACTTGACCAGGTAGAAATATGTGTATAAGATCAAGTCGACCAGAACAAACATCACGGTTTAACCCTTGCCCACATACGACAAATATGCAGACGAATTTGAAAATCATCTAAATGAAGTTATAACAATTATTTTTTATGGAAAAGGTAAATAAATGAATAGAGTTAAAAACAGTATGGCACGTGGAGAATTTGCTTATTATTAGCAATTTCTTGATTTGCCATAACAATTATTTTTTAAAGAAAATCTAATTAATTGAATATAATTGAAAACAGTATGGCAAGTGGAAAGATTGCTTATTATGAGCAATTTCTTCGTTTGCCACATTGTCTGAACTTTATGTGTTCTGCTGCAGATGCGTCAAAAAGCGTCTACATGTGAGAAAAGGGTTTATAATAAGATATCTACAGATAGATTTAAAACTGCCGGAAAGAAATTTTCATTCCGAAAACAAAAACAGTTATCTCTTTGTAGATTAAGCACAAACGATCTGTTTTCGTTATTTCATTTCTGGAAATAAAAAACCGAATACAATGTTAATTACATGCACAAGATAAGCTGCATACTTTATGTTTATAACTCCTCATTTCACCACAGAACCCTATATCGTGGGTACTCAAACGAATCGTAACACTGAGACGTTTCATTTGGTTACCAACAATATAGGGGTTAAGTGCTTGCTAAGAGAGATATTGTGGGGGCAAAGATTAAAATTCTTTTTTTTATCTGGGCGTCTTAAACTGAACTAATTTCTCTGCTGGAAAAATACCAACGGGGTTGCCAATGAAGAATTACCCTTAACCTCATATAGACGCTTTCTGACGACTCTACAGCAGACGGCTTTTTAAAAAACATAGTGACAAAAGAAGAAATTGCTCACAACGAGCAATTTCTCCTTTTGCCACAATGTTTTTACACTTTTAGTCATAGGTTATCCATTCGATTATAGGGATTTTCTATTTTTGTGACAAAAAAATATGTTCAAAGACGTCTGCTGAAGATTAGTTGTATGTGGGAAAGGGATAAACGATCTTCCCCTCCGATCAGCTTATCAACTTCTACTGATAAATACCGCGAGGAAAAAAGATATAAATCAACCTTTCACATGTTACAATTCTCTTGAAATCAGGAATCGGTTTTGAAATCAAAGAAACAACGATTTTTCAAAAAAGTGGAAACCAGGATCGGTTTTGAAATCAAAGTAACAACAATTTTTCAAACAGTGAAAACCAGGATCGGTTTTGAAATCAAAGAAACAACAATTTTTCAAAATGTGGAAAAGGGATCGGTTTTGAAATCAAAGTAAAGGCGATGGTTCAAAAAGTGGAAAACAGGATCGGTTTTGAAATCAACGTAAAAACGAACTTATAACAATTGGTTTCAAACGTTATCAACGAATTGTTGTCGTTCCTGCAAAGGTTGCAGGCACGATTTCGGCGTACGATTGTCCATCCGTATGTACAGTGAACCGAATTTCGGTATGTAGTAGAAGTAACGAGATTACTACGCGTGAAACCACTTGTTTTCATTATGTCAACAAATTAACATTACAGTAAGTTAGTAAATATTTTATTATAGTGACATGTGTTTGTACATCAACAAAACAATGGTACAAAAAGTAATAAATAACACCCGGCCCTATGGGCGCCATGGGCCTATAAGTCACTTTTAAAAGTAAAATAATCAAGACAAAAAAATGGAAAACGTGTTGTGTTGGTATCGTTCTACTTCATTACACGCATCATTATCCGAGCCAGTAAAATTATCATTATTAACTCTTTAACTGTCGAATTTCACAGAGTCGACTCTTCCGTGTTTTAAATTCGACCACTCCATTTTCGTCCAACTGGACATTTGGTAAAATGTATTCGTCTAAGTTGCGAACAGTTCAGATTTCAGGAATCTGCACTGTTTCCAAAAGCCTTTGGCAGTGAAACGGTTATACACGTATTATATGACAAACTGTTCAAACATTTATTCGTTTTAGAGATATCTCTTTTAATTTAGAAATTAGAAATATATCTAATTAGGACAGGTATCTCTGTCATTTGAAGAAATATATCTATGACTTAGAGATATAAAGTGATCTCCATAAAATAGATATATATCTCTCTTACAAGTTCAAAGACATATATTTCTTTGGTCGAGATCTCTGTCTAATTTAGAGAGATATCAATCTACGTTAAAGAGATATCTTAATATTTAAGATATATATTTATGTTAAAGAGATATATGCGTGAGCCGTCCCGCGAGAAAACCAACAATGTGGACTCTGCGTAAAGTATCGACCCAGATCAGCCTAAGCATGCCGCGCAGGCTTACCCGATATACACTTTTCGCCTCCTGTGGATTTTCTGTTTCATGAATCATTACTCTATACCTCTATCCCACTGAGACGGAATGTGTCGGCCCGGATCATTCTGTGCGGACTGCGCAGGTTGATATGGATCGATACATTACGCAGAGGCCAAAATGTTGGTTTTCTCGCGAGACGGCTCATATCTATATATGTTATGGAGATCAAGATATATCTGTATGTTGTAGATATATAACGTAGAGAGATATATCTGTATGTTGTAGATATATAACGTAGAAAGATATATATGTATGTTGTAGATATATAACGTAGAAAGATATATATGTATGTTGTAGATATATAACGTAGAAAGATATATCTTTAGCCAAATTGTTTACAGATATCGCTCTAAGTTAAAGCGATATCTCCCTAATTTAGATATGTATCTTGTAAATGTATTTAACTTTCTACGTAAGAGACATAATGTCATCTTTCGAAAGGAGCGTGTTATCTTCAATTCAAATATATCTCCAATATTTTGACAGATACCTCTGTAAGATTGAGATATTTCTCTATAATAAAGAATTCCATCACTATAATGATGAGATATATCTATATAATGATGAGATAGATCTCTATAATGATGATATCTATCTCTATAATAAATATATATATCACTATACTAATTAGATATATCTCTATTATAAAGAGATATATCACTATAATACAGATATCTTTCTCTGTAATGAATATAAACGTCACTATGATAAAGAGACTTATCACTATATTAAAGAGATATATCTCTATAATAACGAGATAAATCACTATAATAAAAAGATACATCACTACAATAAGTAGATGTATCTATATAATAAAGAGATATATCTATTTTATAAAAAGCGCTATCTCTATAATAAATAGAGATATCAATATAATAAAGAGATGTCTCACTATAATAAAGGAACATATTGATTTAATAAAGATATATATATATAATAACGAGCGCTATCTCTATAATAATGAGATATATATCTATAATAAAGAGATATATATCTATACTAACGAGATATATCACTATAATAACGATATATACCACAATAATAAAGAGATATATATCTATAATAAAGATATCTATCTCTATAATAACGAGATATATCTCTATTATTACTCGAAACATCACTATAAAAACAAGATATATCACTTTAATAAAGATATCTTTTTCTGTAATAAATAAATACATGTACGTTACTATAATAAAGAAACGTATCAGTATTTTAAAGAGATCTATCTCTATAATAAAGATATATATCACTATAATAACGAGATAAATCATTATAATGAAAAGATATATCACTATAATAATTAGATGTATCTAAAAAATAAAGAAATATATCTTTATAATAAATAGATATATCTCTATAATAAGTGATAGATCATTATACTAACGAGATTGATCACTTTAGTATATACTAACGAGATATATCACTATAATGATGAGATATATCTCTATTATAAACATATATATCTCTTAAATAAATAGATATATCTCTTTAATAGAGAGATATATCTATTTAAGAAAGGAATATATCTATATAATAAATAGAGATATCAATATAATAAAGAGATAGATCGCTATACTAACGAGATAGATCACTATACTAACGAGATATATCACTATTATGAAGATATATTACTATAATAAAGAGATATATCTATTTAAGAAAGGAATATATATATATATGAAATAGAGATATCAATATAATAAAGAGATAGATCACTATATACACGAGATATATCACTATAATAAAGAGATACATCTCTATAATAACAAGCGCTATCTCTATGATAATGAGATAATAGAAAACGTTGTTGGAAAAGTAGAAATTGCATGTTGGTAATATATACAAAAACTGTTTAACCCTTTTCCAGATAAAACACATCTTAGCAGATGACGTTGAAAACAAATATGTTACATTTCTAGTTAATAAAGTTTCTTTATAACATTGTGCAAAAATGAGAAACTTTACTTGTAATTTGCAACATATTGTCATAAGTCGTCCTTTCTTTTAAAGGTTTCCTGCGATCTTTATGTGAGCCGCTCCACGAGAAAACCAACATTATAGACTCTGCGTATTGTATCGACCCAGAACAGCCCACGCAGGCTAATCCGGGCCGACACATTCCGTCTTAGTTATAAAGTTATGATTCCTGAAACAGAAAATCCCACAGAAGGCGAAAGGTGTCTGTCCGGGTTCGCCAGCGCAGCAAGCTTAGGCTGATCCGGGTCGATATTTTACGCAAAGGTCACAATGTCGGTTTTCTCGCGGGCCGGCTCATGCGTAAAATTGCTTGGGAAGATTGTTGTGTGGAGTACTGGTGTGAGAAAACCAGGAAACACATGAGTAGGTGAACTGGCCGCCGTGATATGACTGAGAAATTGTTAAAAACGGCGTTAAACCCAAATCAATAAAACAATAAAACAATCATGCGTAAAATGGTTCGGTTCCGGTATCTTACACAGGCAATGCCGTGACATGAATGAACAATTATTAAAAAAGGCGTAAAACACCTAAACAAACAAACACATTATGATAAATATAGACATTGGCATAATTTTTATTTGCGTATGCATATGTATACATGCATCTTGTAATACAAAAACAAAATAAAGAGAATAATTTGATACTGAATGACACTTTTACAGATTTTCGGTGTGAAATGTTGCCTTTTTTGTTTTTGAAAACTTAGCAATATCTTAAAGTATTGGTAATCACAAACTAGAATGGAGTGCTCCGCGGAGCACTTGTGTCACCTCATTGAAAGTGTGACGAAAAAGTGTTACGGACAGACGCCGGAAAAAAAGTAATCCCTAAGTGCCTACCATGCTCTCGCAGGGTGACACAATAAACATGATAAAGAATGTTATATTCTGAAATAATAATAATGATAATAATAATAATAATAATAATAATAATCACAATACTTTATTTATAGATGGTGACTCCTTTTGTCAATGGCAAGTTATTAACGAAACGTCTTGAAATCAGATTTACCCATTCCTCACCCTAAAAAACAAACAAACAAACAAAACAAAGAACAACAGACACATAAAAAACAAAAAAAAAAAACTACACATACGGAGATCTATAACGATGGTATTTCGATTTGGTGTACTCCAGGTGTACCTCATTCATAGCCAAAACTACGATAGTACGAAAACGCGATGCGATAGTACGATAACCTAGGTCGAAACCACGATAACACGATGCGAAATCGCGAAAGTGCGATGCAAAAGTACGATATTAATATCGCCTCCTCGCATCGTGTTTTCGCACTTTCGCATTGCGTTTTCGTACTATCACATCGTGTTATCGTACTGTCGACCCTAGGTCGAAACCGTGAAACAACAATGGTCCTAACGGAACACCGTACAAAACAGAATACCGCAAATATAAGCGTAAAGACCACACTACTCTTCCATCTTTTGAAGAATCATTTCCCGCCTTTGAATCTCGGACAGAGATGTCATTGAAGTCATCAAGCTATCTTCCGCAGCGTTTCGGTCAAGTCGCAGCATCCTCTTCAGACTCATTCGGAAAGGCTCGGATACGAACGCATACATGATAGGGTTTATGCTGTGATTCAAATATACAAATATGGTTGAAATTCCCGCAATATGTAGAGCAAGATCTTTTGACCCGTAAGGATCAACGTAAAAGCTACGTAAACACTTGTCAAGGATGTAAGGAAACGGCAGGGCCGTGGCCAAGACGACAACCATGATGACCATTTTGGACATCGTCTTTAGAAGTCGCTTCGTGCTCTCCGTTGCCGTCTCACTGGTCATTTTCTTTACGTTGTATATCTTGACCAAGTGCAAGGTAACCGTGGTAACCAGCGGCATCAGGTACGTCACCGTCCAGAAGACCAGATTGAACTCTCGAGACTGACCCCCGGAGAATTCGGTAAAGAAGATGAGCACGGTCAGAATACCCATCAACAGAAGCCCGAGCATCCAGACACAGCCGGACAACATAACGACACGACGTATGCTTAAATAAGCGTTCGCTTTAATCGGGAACGTAAGACAAACATACCGAAGTACCGCCAATAAGGCCACGTGACCGTTAGCGGAGAACCAGAAGATCGACTTCAGGATCAGGTAGACGTTTCCGAACACTTTGCTGGGATAATCGCACGTAATTGTTAGAATCACGGCCTCGATTGCCCTCGAGAGGTTTAAAACCAGAAAACACATGTCCGCAAGAGCGCACGCGGCTATCGAGACGAATGTCGGGTTCCGAAGGCGTTTGTCCTGGCACACGCGTAGTAATACGACCGCGTTGGCGATCACTCCGAATATGAAGCACGTCTGGATCCCGTAATAGATGCAATGGGTGTCGCAATAACCACACGGCGTGTACTGGTACCAGCCAGCACCAGCTGGTGCCGCTCCAAGCGTGTCCTTGATGCTTTCATTTGTTGTTGTTGCTGTTGTTGTTGTATTAAGTCCGGAATGCACTGTGTTACTGTTGTTTGTTGACATTTTGTTGTGATCTAGTTTAGTCGTTACTGTTTTATTGCAAATGTTAAATATTCACAATGTATATCGTTATGGAAATTCTCAGAACGTCAATGATTTTTTATTTAATACACGTTGGTGTCAAAAGTATATTTGGTCGTTTTCATTTTACATTCATTTAATGTATATTAAAAATCAAAAGAGTTTGTACAAACACTATCCAATTATTCTGACTAGTGTAATCAACTATAAAACCGCAAAACCGAAGTTAATTCTATTTCAGAAACTTCGAGGTTTAAATTAAACCATGTTTGTGTTACAAAAACATATGCTATCATTTTAAAGTCACTGAACTTGCGTAATTAGCAATATTACTGTCCATATAAATTGAATACATCTGTAAGGCATACGTTAACTGCTCACATAACAGCATGAGTCCTCTTTTCAGTTCTTATAATTATTATCTGATTGAAGAATGTCCGTCACTACTTTGATCAATCTCGAGGATCTAATTAAAGACCTCAAATCGATCACTTGACAAGCTTTGGAGAATCATGTGGTTCGATTGGATTCTAAAACAAGTCATGTGACACAAAGGCGTGGCCAACATTGCTTGATGCCCATAGTCTCGTTAATCAACTGGTCGTTGGGTGGATTCCATATAGTTGTAGTAACAAGCTATACGTAAGACGTACAATGGTAAGAAGGGGGGAATTATTACACATTCCTGACCGTCGTCACGTTAGCATGAGACGTTCCACTAGAAAACCAACAATGTGTACTCTGCGTACAGTATCGATCCGGATCAGCCTAAGCATGCCGCGCTGGCTAACTCGGTCAGACACATTTCGCCTCTTGTGGATTTTCAGTTTCAGGAATCATTACTCTATACCTCTATCCTCCAGAGACGGAATGTGTCTGCCCGGATTAGCCTGCGCGGACTGTGCAGGGTGATCTGGGTCGATACATTACGCAGAGTTCATAATGTTGGCTTTCTCGTGCAATGGCTCATATTATGAAAGTGTCAAAGGTGTCGAACTCCAAATGGAGATCAATATTTCGGAATGTTGAATCTTCTGCAAATATTGCTAATAGTGATAACAAAGTAAGCAATAAATAGTTCAAAACTATTTTGGCAGTAAATGTTGAAAAACAGTCAATTTAAAGTCATGAACATATACAAAACTTGGCTTACTGGGTAGATCTACTGAAGCATTAACAATTACAATTTAGATGTTTATTGTACATGAAAGTGAAATTATTACTAATTTTATACCAGAATTAAGATTCTAATATTCAATTCAATATATGTTATTGCATAAAACAACAAACAGTATGTTTATAGCAAATAAATAAATTATAAAAAGTACAAACGGATAAATGGATTTTCCAGAAGAATTTGCAATAATTTAACAGTGTTACTTAGTGTTTATGCTAAAATTGTTCTATTATAGAAATATGTTATATAAATTTCGTTAAAACTTTGATATTAAAACGGTTATCAAAGCTGGACCATCACATCATTAAGTGTAATATTCCGGCATTGCTACCGTTTTCTATGTTTCATTGCAACGAATACATATTTAGATAAACTATTTATAATTTTCGAAGAAATTGAAGAATTAATGCATTAAATTTAAGTATACTAACACTTCCAGACAACTTTTAAACAGTTTTTAAACTTTGCCTATACTATCTATAATCTAGGTTTCAGCACCTTTAACACACTGAGGATACACATCTAGCTCTTTCTTAAAAGCTTTATCAGGAATTGCTTTACAAACCATCATTCAAACCTCTGTTCGAAGGCACAGAATCGTAGTCTTAATCACTGCCCACATATAACATCTGCAAACGACGAATTTAGTTTAATTTAAACTTATTTTATTTTATATCGATAGCGCTACAAGATTTCAGCTTATATTAGTCAAGCTAGATGTTGGCCTACATGCACCATTTGTGTGGAAAACAATCCCAATGGCAGAATCCGCTCATCACGGAATTCGAACCCGGGACCATTGGTACTTAAGGTCAACGATCCTACTAATGTACCACTGTCTTCCACACACGACTTTAAAGACATCTATTCAAGCAGAAACATTTAAAATAACCACAAATAACGTGTAATTATTGAATAAAGTTGAACATATTGTTGCAATTAGCGAAAATGATAATTATCAGCAAAAATATGGAATATAACTATTAAATAAAAGTCTTATTATTGCACAGAGTTGAAAACATTGTTGCAATTGGAGAAATTGCTCATCATGAGCTATTTCAAGGCTTCTATTGTCATACTGTTGTCAAGAGTCGACTGCTATAGAGACGTCAGAACGCGTATGTATGTAAGAAAGGGGTAACACGCTGGGGATACACTTGACGTTTTGTTAGAAGTTCTATCTGGTGTTGCTGTACAAAACAGAAAGCGAGTAGTTATTTTGTAAGTGTTTTAACCCTTTCCCACGTGCAAATGTTTTTAAAAACATTGTGGCAAAAGGATTATTTGCTATGAACTATTCGCATTAGCATCGAGATAATTATATACTCGGCTTACGAGACTATAGTACAAGAGCATTTTTGTTTCATTAGTTAAAGTACGATCTGATAATTGCTCTTTAAACCCTTTTTGTATTCGGAAAACATTTGACATCAATACGAGGGAGGGGTGTTCTAAAAATTCAAAAAAATAGTTCCATCTTTCTATTAATAATACATATTTTAAAATCAAAATTGACTGTTAAGATATCAAAATACATTTTATTAAATACATTTCATTTATTCTTTAATTTAACAAATAGTGCACATTATTTTGGCCCTATAGCAATGTCATGCCGGACATCTGACGTTATGTTAATTCTTTCCCACAATCATATGCTTTCTGACGCCTCTGTAACAGCCGACTTTTGAAAACATTGTGGCAAAAAAAGAAATTGCCCATCATAATAAGAAATGTCTCGATTTTTTCACAATGTTTTCAACTTAATTCAATAATTTTGTTTTTCCATTTTCCCACATT